>CM066342.1:10673633-10991133 GCA_033807585.1 Hydrophis major
ATTAAGAAAAAAAACAGATGCAACGAACCGGAACAAGATAGATGGGGGAAGATTCTTTTATAATCTTTTTTTTTTTTTTTTTAATCAAAGAGGGAAAACGAGTCAGGCAAAGAGGTGTGAGATGCAGAGAGGCAGGAATCCAGGAGGGAATACATGTTCCTCTCGAGTCAGAGGTCCCACAATCCATCCAGTAGCTCATCTGGGAGGAGGGAAATAAAATACAATTTTAAAAAAAAGCAACAAACCAATGGACGTCTGCCTGGGATGCTTATGGCGGGATATTGGTGGCCGGCACCCAGCTTCAAAATAGGCGTGTTTGAAAAGGTGTTTGTCTTCAGAAGAGGCTCGTAATCTTTGCCAGGTGCTGCAAAGCCTCCAGGGGCAGAGGCAGTCTACCAGCGAACACACGCTAAGGCTTGATCCGGAGGGGCCGTTTCAATTCCGGAGTCAGGCTGAGCGTGGCAGTCTGGTTCCCCTTCGCCTTCAGCCATGTAACACACACACACACACGCGCGCACCAATTTCTTGGACATTTTTTGGACAATTTCTTCCTCCACAATAGCCAAATTGACTAAGCCACCGTTGCTTAAGCCTCCTTGGAATTTTTCAGGCTGATTCGAATAACAGCTTCATTAGCTGGTTTTAAACTTCTGCAGCGCCAGAGAGCCGTGGGGGGGGGGAAATAATCTCTCATCCCCAAAGAGGAGAAATTATTTATCGGCAACGGTGTTCTTCGACAAAGCCTTGTGTACAAAAACAGAAGAAACTCAACAAATCCTGCTCCCCCCCCCACCCCGAATTTCCCCCTCCCCTTTGGAAGGATCTTGTGGCTGAAAAAATACAAGTTAAATGGAAGCCTCCCTGATCACCTTCGCTCCTTCCGATCCTAAATCCAAGGGAATGTGAAACTGGCTGGAGGGGAACACAGGTTAGATTTCAAGGGTGGGATTTCCCTTAAGGAGTGGGATTCCCAAACCAGTGGGTTGGTCTGCTCTTTCCTTGGCTGGTTGAGCACAAGCTAAAGCCAGCGCTGGCCCAGGGTGGACCTGAAAGGCAGCTTACCAACAAGACCAGAGCAAGAAGAGTGATTTATTGCTGCACAGATAAGCCTTTGAGGCTACCAAAAAAAGAGAGGTTTTTTTTGGCCCTTGGTCTAAGCCGGTGCCATTTGCAGAGGCTTTTCCCAGGCTAGATCTGGGTGCTCACACTGTCTAAATGCCAGATTCCCCTTAAGAGGCTGCTAGTGTGAGGGTGAGTGGATGAGTGTTTAGCAAATTTAGCTAATGGAGAGCCCTCCCAAAAAAAAAAATCCAATCAGCTCCCAGTGGCCTAATAAAGCTGTGGCTTTAATAGGGATTGCAAAGAGAAGGGCAAACAGGTTCCACATGAGAGAGACAGGCCTGTGGGAGGAGGGGGGGGAAGAGGAGGGGGGGAGAAAATGAGGAGGAAGAGGAGGGGGAGGGGAAGAGAAGGAGGAAGAGAAGGAGAGGACGGGGAGGAGGAGATGTGGAGAAGCAAGAGGAGGAGGAAGAGACAAGGAGGAGACGAGGAGGAGGAAGGGAAAGAAGAAGAGGAGGAGGAGGAAGACAAGGAGATGATGGGGAGGAGGAGATGTGGAGAAGCAAGAGGAGGAGGAAGAGACAAGGAGGAGACGAGGAGGAGGAAGGAAAAGAAGAGGAGGAGGAGGAGGAGGAGAAAGACAAGGAGATGATGGGGAGGAGGAGATGTGGAGAAGCAAGAGGAGGAGGAAGAGACAAGGAGGAGACGAGGAGGAGGAAGGGAAAGAAGAGGAGGAGGAGGAGGAGGAGGAGAAAGACAAGGAGATGATGGGGAGGAGGAGATGTGGAGAAGCAAGAGGAGGAGGAAGAGACAAGGAGGAGACGAGGAGGAGGAAGGGAAAGAAGAAGAGGAGGAGGAGGAGGAGAAAGACAAGGAGATGATGGGGAGGAGGAGATGTGGAGAAGCAAGAGGAGGAGGAAGAGACAAGGAGGAGACGAGGAGGAGGAAGGGAAAGAAGAAGAGGAGGAGGAGGAGGAGAAAGACAAGGAGATGATGGGGAGGAGGAGATGTGGAGGAGCAGGAGGAAGAGGGTGAGGAAGAGGAGGAGGAAGAGACAAGGAGGAGGAGGAGGAAGGTGCTGGCATCAGCAGATCTCGCAAACTTTACCAAATAGTGCAGAAAAAATGTCCGGTGTTAGGAGCAACAAAAGAAACTCCCCACTTCTCCTCTAAATGGGAATTCATTCGCTTGAATCCCCTCCAAATGGCACACAGGATTAAAAAGGAAACCCTCCTTCCTGAGCCCCTTTTGGGACACCTAAAAACAGGAGAAGAAACTTGGGAGAGAAAAGAGAATTTAGACCTGAAAATCAAAGCACAACTAAAGAAAAGAGAGACCCGAGCCAGAGGCGTGACGCTGCTCCGAGATCTGCTAGTACGATCTTTGGGTAAGCGGCGCCATCTTTGGAAGAGTCTATGCGGGGACTAGGATAGCTAGGCTATAAATCAAGGCTTACAAGGAGGGGTTTGAAAGAGTGAGGCAGTGTCAAGTTTAAATTGGGGAAGAAAACATTCGTATTTTAAAGAGAAAAGCCAGTTGCCTTCTGTTTCTTTTCCATCAAAGAAGCAGGGCCGTCCTGTCAGATTGCTCCTGAGATACTCAGCCAAAACTTATCTTATCATAGCTTGCCTGAATACGCAAGCACTTGCTTGGATTTGCTCAAGGTGCCAATTCACACAATCTGGCCATGATTGGGAAGTGAGCTCTGTCACTCTTTCTTTCCTCCTTTCTCCCCTTCTGGTTTTCCTCTGCTGATGGGCCTTTCAGACCACAAAGGCAACGGACAGCCTTACCTTCCTTTGACCCAAAGGTGTTTTTTGTTTTGTTTTTTCCCCCCTTTCGCTTCTCCTCCAAGAAGCTTCTTCACCTCTGACTGGATGGTGGGGAACGGAAGGGTTTATATTCCTTGCAGACATAAATCTTGCATATCAATCCTCCCATTTCCCCACCATCCAGTCAGAGCTGGAGAAGCTTCTTGGATGAGAAGCGAAATGTCTTCAAAAAAACCCAAAAAAACCAGAAAGTCCAGTTGACTCTTTTTTAAAAAAAGGGTCAGCTAAAAAGATACCCCTTTGGTCTTTTTAGCTGCCAAAAAAAAAAAAAAAAGAGTGTGGGAAAACAAGGCATTCTTGAAATGCCTAGATAATCAACTCAGCAACCGAAAGGTGTCGAGCGAAATGTTCGATGTGATTTAGTACTGGATGCACCCAGCCAAGCAGCCAACATGGCAATTTCTATTAAACCAATTTACTTTTTCGGAGATGCGCTCGCAACTTTTTCTTTGAATGAGGAGGGATTGTTGGAACCCTGACAAAAAGCGCCATTTGGGACAACTTCAACCTGGGGGATGGAGAATCTCCGCAGACTTAATCATCCTTGGGTTTCTGAAAGCTGGGGTTACGGGGGTGGAAAGAGAAGATTTTCAAATGCATTCGGTAAACAAACATCTTATCGTGCACTTATCGTGCCCACGCATCGCTTTTACCACCACTCCACAGCCAAGAATTGATTTCACCACTCTGTTGTTGCTTCGTTTCAGAGTGGGAATGAGGCATTTACCTGCCAGGGACTCCCACGTGCCTTATCCTGGCTGCTTTTAATGGGAAAGCAGATGCCAGGCAGGGGAGGCTGAGAATAGAGAAGGGATCGATCCTAATTAACCCAAATCCCTTTAACTTTATAACGACACCTTTCATCCCTTGGGGTGATCTGTGGCACCAATGGAGATGCCCTGGAAACAAGGGTTTGAAAAAACACCCTTATTTGAAAAGCCGCTGCTGTGTTTGTACCAAAGCCTTTGGAAAAGGAGCCACTGTTGTAGTGCCAGAAATGTTTCTACCTGCTGTTTATCGATAAGACTCCCACACACCTGGCTCCAAGGCTACAACAGTGAGGATCTTCCCTATGCTGGGCTATATTGAGGAAATAGCACAAGGGGCTTTGCTTGCTCCCTCCGGGCAGAATTGGGGGCCGTAAAGGCAGCTGAGGCAAGTGATGGGAACTGACTTCAGGTAACCCAAGAGAAGGGGAAACCACACCTGGATAAAGCAGAAAAGGCTTTGGTGTGGCTGCAGGGCTCCTTCGCGGAAGCCACTTCTTATTTTAACAGAGTTGGAAGGGATCTTGTAGGTCATCTAGTCCAACCCACCCCTCCAGACATGCAGGAGACCCTACACCATTTCTGACAGAGGGCAAGTCCAGTCTCTTCTCGAAAGCCTCCAGGGATGAAGCTGCCACAACTTCCGAAGGCAACTTCTGTTCCATGGATTGATTGTTCTCCCAGGAAATTCTTCCTTGTTTCTACTTTGAATTATTCGTGGGGCTGAATCTGTCTTGTCTCATTTCCTCTGCGAAGTTTGGATCAAATTAAAAATTAAAGGAAGTCAAGACTGGCAGATATTTTCCTCTCGTCTCATCCCCTCTCCTTTTTCCTTTCCTTCCCTTCCCTTCCCTTCCTCCTTTCCTTTCCCAAAGCCCAATTGTAGAATTCTAAAACACATTTTCTACCAGAAGGACCTCCAGTTTGGTACAGTCCACCCCCAAGTCAAGAGTCTTCAAGATTTCCCATGACATCTTCCAAAGCCGCAGCTAAAAGCCCAGGATGCAGCCTTCAAACCAGCGCCATTCCCTTTTCGCCTCCCTCTGCCTCCTTCAGCAGCCAAACTTAGTTCCAAGTGTTACCACAATTACCACCTGCTACACAGGTCTTGGTCTCCCCTCTTTCTCCCCCCCCCCCGCCCGAGAGAATAATGCCAGGATTTCACTGGACAACAGGGAAATTCTAAAGCCCTAAAACAGGTCCTTGAGTTCTTATGCAAGGAAAAAGCATTCCTGCTTTTCTCTGCTTGGCTAATTCCTTCTAGCAGGGGTCCTCTCCAACTTCTGCCCTAAGATCTCCAGCTAGAGACTCAAGGATCTTGGCCAACCGCCTTGGTGATCCCGATGTCCAAATCCACCCTGTCTGCTGGATGAAGCTGCTGCAAACTGGGACGGTCTGAATTAGCCAGCCCCACCACGGAAGCTGAACAAAGAGGCGACAATCTCAGCTCATCCCACAACCCCATTTCACTTGGCTCGGCTTCTTTCCGCAGAATCTTTGCGTTGGGGATGCATACAACCCTAATGCATTAAGAAGAGACCTCGTGTGAGATGGTACAGGCGCTCCCTGCTTGAGCAAGGGGTTGGGGTAGATGACCTCCAAGGTCCCTTCCAGCTCTATTCCGATGGGACAAGTTAGGAGGCCCCTTCCCTTGAAGCATTCCAGGGTGAGAATTTGAATCGAAGGGCACGAAGAAGGGCTCAAGGGTTGCTCCTCAAGGTGATGGCAGCCCCTTCCTCTTTCTTCAACCATTTCTCATGCCAAAATACACAGGCTTCGGAGTCTAACCACGAAGCCTTTTGGAATGGGAACTCTACTGAACTGGGAGAACCGCTGGGCACCTTCTGAGCCTGGCAACCCTCACTTCCTGGTGAAAATTGGCTAACCCTTTGGTCTGGAGCGGTGTAGGGTTTCCTGCTTGACCAGGGGTGGGGTGGGGTTGGACTATAAGACCTCCAAAGGTCCCTTCCGACTCTGTTCTTCTATCATCTTTTATTTTTTTTAATAAATAAATTTTATTGATTTTACAATTAAAACAAACCGACAACACATACACCAATGGGGGAAAAAAGAGAGAGAAAAAAAGGGAGAAGAAAATAGAAAGAAAAATAGAAAACGATTAAAAATATTCTCATCTTCAACAGTTTGTAAGACCTCTTTTTTTTTTTTAATCCTTAATTTATGCCACATACACACACCTCATCCGAACATATATCTGTGTATCACTACTATGGATTTATCCTATCCTCTTTTGCTTTTTAGTGTGAAGTCTATCTTTGGTCTATCCATTTGTACCAGCAGTTCCAGCTGTTGTGTCTTTATTTTTTAATGCCAAAGTTAATTTGTCCATTTCTGCACAATTTTCAATTTCGTGCATAAACACGGAGATCAAAATGGATTTCTCCCAACCAGACAAATTAAGAACAACTTAAGAATAGTAATATTCTAAAAAAAAACCATTGATCCTGCTGGGACGGTCTCTCTAAAAGTGGTGCTTTGACAGACACACACACACACACACACAAAACCACATTGAGGAATTCAGGAGCTACCACAAAGACCACAACTACCACCAAGTTGAGGTCTTTTATGCCCCCCACTGCCCCACCCTCACAAGTTTCTCCTGGCTAGCAGCAAAAAAAGGAAGCAGCAACAGTTTTCAGCCTGCATCTCCAAAACTGAGACCCCCATTCTCACCCCCCCCCAAAAAAACCCTCCAGTCTGGCTCCTCTACCAAGCCGCTCTCCCACCACCCAAAAAAGACCCTAACGGACCCAGGGGAAGACCTCTCACGCATGTACAGTGGTAACCAGGATACCCTTAAACTCTCCAAACCAACATTCACCCCCTGGGCACCATCAGGGATCTCTCCCCCCTGCCGCCAACAAAACAGCCCTTCTTCCAACGTGCGCCATGCTTGGCAGCTGGCACCGGAAAGGCGCCCGCCACCTTCTCCCGCGTCTCGGCGGGCAAGAGCTGCTACCTCTCCGGGAGAAAGTCGGTCGGAGGAAGCGGCTCCTCTTGCCGGGCAGGTGGACCGGCGATCTTCCCCTTCCCCGGAGACACCGCTGAAGCAGCGCTTGCCGAGCTTGCCAAGTCCCATCCGCGCCTCTGCCCGCCCTTTATACTCCGCCTGGGCAGCTTGGTGCTTGCGAAAGGCAGGCTTCTACCATCACTTGGTGGGGGTTAGGGGTGGGGGAAAACGGGGTAAGGAGAAGCAGCAGCAGCGATTTGGGTTTTTTGCCTCCCCTCCCCTCCCCCCCCCTCGCTTCTTCCCCACCTTGGACAGCGCCCAGCACTCGCTTCGGGCGCGGATGTATGCAGGTTCCCCCTGCTCTTTCCCCCTTGGCAGGGAGGCAGGATGGTACAATCCGGTGCTGTACAGTATCGGAGGGGCGAGGGGAGGGCGAGACCACGCCAAGGGAAAGTGGGGGGGGGGGGGCAAAAAGGAGTTTTTAAAAAGGAGGGGGAGGGAGAGCAGTGAGACGGAACATCATGGGCTCTCCTTTTGCAACCGGGCGCCCGCCGGGTTGGAAGGACTCCGCTTCCCATCAGAGCCAACTATTTTGGAGAGTTGTAGTCCTGGAGGGTGACCGGCAGGCTGGGACGGGAAAGATGCTTTGCTCACCCCCCCCCCACCTCCCCCCAAGGCCAGATTTGAGTTTGGAAGGAGGAAGACCAGCCGTGGTTAAAACTTGCCCCAATTCCCCATCAGGGTCCGTTTGGAGAGAAACGGGAGGATTGTTTTTCCTCTCACCCCTTGCTTGTGGTGGGGGAAGACCCCCCCCTCCCCAATACGGGTCTGGAAGGCAGGAATCCCCCCTCCCCTCTGCCCCAGCCCCCTGGGGGGATCCCTCCAGAGGGATCCACTTCCCTTGGGATCGAAGGGAGCCCCGAGAAAGGATAGCAATGCCGGCTGCCTGCCCAGCCTTGGGAGAAACTCCATCCAACTTCCTCCCCCCCTAAGAAAGGAGTGGGAAATGCAAGGATTTGGGCTGCCCCCTTGCAACCACAAATTACTTGCCCCCCCCCCCCCTCTGGTGCCTGCCTGATCGAGCAGGTCTCCCCCCACAATCCAGGGAATCCAGTCAGCCTGAAGGGAGGGGCAAGGGTGGGGGAAAAATCACCGCTTCCCATGCAAGATATGCCAGGCCAGTAACCACATGCTCGGATGCATTGATAGGGGAGGAGGGGGTTGCATTGATAGGGGAGATCTGGGTATTGCAACAAGGGCTGGGGAGATGGGAGCCACGATGTGCCCTAAGCCCTCCCTCTCCCCCCACCCCCCAATCCAGCTTCGCTTGTGAGCAAAATTAGGGGGCCTCCATGAATCATGTGCATGACAAGGCACTTCCTCCCAGATTGGCACTGCATCTCACCTGCGGCACTTATAAAGTCATAAGGTTATAAAGCCGCCAAGTAAGGAGATCAAATAATCATCATCATCATAATACAGCCCAGGGGTCCTTGGTGCTGTAGGAGCTTAGTTGTTTTCTTATAGACGTTTCGTGATCCAAACTAGGTAACATAACCAGGGCTAGCACTGATGGTGTTACTTAGTTGGGGCCATGAAATGTCTGCAAGGGAACAATCAACCTCAGAGAGCACCAAGGACGCCTCAGGTCAACCCTGAGCTACAAATAAAACAGCTGGCATAAATCCATCCCCACTCACCCAGGATCCAGCAGTTCTCAGGACCGCAGGTTGTCCATTTTTGAATTAGGGACAGAAGAAAGATGGGTGAAGAGGACACAGGCTAGCCAAGGAGGCACAGAGAGGGCTTCTCCCAATAACTCCAGAGTCCAGCTTGCCCTCGGCACTCGACAGAGGGTGGCTCTGCGGGACGAAAAACAACAACAACGGTTCACAGCTTATAGTAGCCACAATGGGGGAAGCATCTCCCTTCTGGCGGTCTCGTTCCTGCTGAAATGCCCTCCCTGCAATTACACCCTCTTGGCCTGGTCCTTGGGCTACCCAGGACTAAATGCTACTCATTCAGAGGTAGACTGTAGCTACAGCTGGAAGCTTCCTGCAACCTGGGACTCCAAAAGCCAAGGCAGAGCTTCGAAGCCAGCAGGCACAGGATTGTTTGGGTCATGAGGAGATGGGGCAGCCCCTGGTTGGTAGGATTATTAATCAGAGACATAATATTTGGGGGTTGGGCAGCCCCTGGCTGGCAGAAGTTCCCAGCTGTAAAAAGGCAGTTTCAAAGTAACTGCAGTAGCACCTGATCCCTCGCATTTCCTGCACTTGTTTCTAATTCTCCTTCCACTGCTTGGAACGCAAATCTTACTGCAAAAGGGGGGAAACTGGGTTTTTCTGCATCGTGTCTCATTTTCCCCCCCCCCCCCACATACACAAAAAAACCCCTGATTGCCTTGTCTTAATGATCCCTGGTGCACATTAAACACACACACACAAACACAGGGGCATTATTGTCCCCGGTGATCAAAGATCCTTCGGAAAAGCATCAGCAGCCAAACTTATGCTGGATGGGAGGAAAAATAAATAAACAAACCCGGGAAAGCATTGAGTGGGATAATTTCAGCCAAGTTAGCTGAGCCACCCAGCCGGGAAGAAAAACAGCAATCAATCTAAGAACAAGGCTTAACAAACCAGAAATAAATTAACAGCCTCCCTAGGTTGGAAAAAGCAACCTCAGCCCTGCCTGACTTGGGCCTGGAAAATGCTGCTCCCATTTGCCCAATCAGAATAGAGCTGGAAGGGACCTTGGAGGTCTTCTAGTCCAACCCCCTGCTCAAGCAGGAGAGCCTGGCCTAGACCATTTCAAACAGGTGGCTGTCCAGTCTTTCCTTCAAAAACTTCCAGGGATGAAGCACCCACACTTTCTGAAGGCGAACTGTTCCACTGGTTTAATTGTCCTAGGAAATCTCGTTTCTCCTTGCTTAGTTTCCAATATGTAAACCCTTTTCAATCTCAAAACAAAACAAAAATTTCCCGGTGACTCTTAGACCCTTACCCAACTTCCCTGGGGCTGGGCAAGGGTCCAGCTTTTATTTTATTTCTGTTGGCACTGAAGCTCGAAGCTGTAGATTGGTCCTGGAAATAATGTTGTTTCTGGGGTTTTTTTTTTTCATCTGAGAAAGAAATAAGGTTCCCTTTTCATCCTGCCAGCCAGCGCGAGACAGATAAGTTTATATTCCCAAGACAAACCATTACAGACCGAGTTGGTACCCTCACCAGAGGGCAAGGGAGAGGAAAGGCACTCCAAAGTTATCGCTGGGGGAGATCAGAGGAAGGGATAAACGAGAAATGCACAGGACATTAAGAATCCCAGCTGAGATGGCATTTTTCCCCCCTCTCCCTGCAATTAAATAAGCTTAATAGCTTTCGGGGAGACATTTCTGGAAAGGGTTGTGGTTTTGCACTGTAAAGGAAGGCTGGGGGATGCTTGGCAGAATCGGGGGCTCGCAAGGAGGAGTCACACAATGCCACAATGCACAATCTCCCTCTTTCTAGCTGGGCTCGGCAGTATTCCCGTCATCGGGACGAAGCCATGAATGATTTTTTTTTAGGGGGGGCTCGGTGCATCTTCCTAGCCATAAGGGACGCGGTGGCTCAGTGGCTAAGACGCTGAGCTTGTTGATCAGAAAGGTCAGCAGTTCAGCGGTTCGAATCCCTAGCGGAGTGAGCTCCCGTTACTGGTCCCAGCTTCTGCCAATCTAGCAGTTTGAAAGCACATTTTTTAAAAAACGCAAGTAGAAAAATAGGTACCACTTTGGAGG
Source organism: Hydrophis major (assembly GCA_033807585.1). NCBI lineage: Eukaryota > Metazoa > Chordata > Lepidosauria > Squamata > Elapidae > Hydrophis > Hydrophis major. The sequence goes on from CM066342.1 coordinate 10,684,038, forward strand.
GAAGGTTTAACAGCGTTTCGTGCTCCTTAGGCATTATGGAGGTGTCTTCGGACAGGGCTGGCTCTTCGGCTTTGTGATGGAGATGAGCAGCGCCCCCCAGAGCCGGAAACGACTCGGACGAATGTGCGACAGGAACGTTGACCTTATCTTCCCAGCTACAGGGGTGAGAGAAGGAAGGAGTTTCGCTCCCGGAGAAGACTGCACGGACAGCTGTAAAAGGCGAAGAGGAGGGGTGCTTCCCAAGACAGGAGGTGCCTGGGTCAAGCAAACCAGGGCAGCCAATGGCTCCTTGGTTTGGTGGGGCCAAACCACTCATTGGGGACAGGGTGTGTGTGAGAGAATTCTCAGATGATCGCAAGGAGCATCTGTCCAGCATCTCAAAAATGGCTGCTTCCTTTCAACCTTTCTAAATTTAACGCGGGAGAAGGCAATGGTCACTGTTCAGGATGGCCTACTGTAGTTGCTGTTGCTCAGTGGTACATGTTGTTGTTTTTCTTTTCTCAAGCTGTTTTGGGACACATGGAAATAATCCACACAGACTTGAGGGCCTTCCTTGAGACTTCAGCAAGGCAGCGCAGTTGCCTTGTCTTCAAACTGCCTGTTGGCATTCATTGTTGGAATGTATTTCTATGCAACAACTACAGTAGTATTCAGCCAGTAAATGGCAGTATTTTTACAAGTTTCTGTGTATATGTGTATATGTGTATATGTGTGTATATATATATATATATATATATATATATATATATATATATATATATATATATATATATATATATATATATGGATCTTTGGTTATTCTTTGGTTATACCCGCGAGAACCTCAGAAAACAAATATATGTATATATATATATATATATATACACATTCTATGCTCTTTTGTTTCAAGTAGAGTTTCTGGTTTCCTGTTACAGTTGTATGGTTGAGCAGTAAAGCACATGGTGACAGTACTTTGTTCGGTGTGGTACTATATATATGAACAGACTTTCTAACACTGCCTCTCTGAGCTGAAGCTTCCTGCAGCTTCTTTGCGATGGCACTCCAAGTGAAAGAGAAGAGTCCTACCAAGGCAGGGCTTCTATGTGGAAACCTGTAAAATATCTCCACAGGCCAACTTCATCAAATGTAGGATTTACCTTGTTCAGAAACCCAAATATAATTCCCCAACATTTCTAAACAGCTCGTTGCCCATCCGTATCTTTGCTTGCACAATGCTCAACTCAGAGGAAGCCTATGCTTCCAGTATTCCTTTTAACAAGAACCCTGAGGACTAGGGTCTTAGCCTTTACACCCCAGTTAAAGAGGATTCAGCTAGGTAAGATTAGGTGAAAGTTTGATGTATTTAATTACCCTTGCCAAGTATTTTTGAACTTGATTTTCTCTCCAAATGTGTTGGACCCCCAATTCCCAGAATTCTCTGTTTGAAATACTGATTAGGAAATTCAGGGAGCTGAAGTCCAGCCAGGGCACCAGGCTGGAGAACAGAGGGTTCTACCCGCAATCCAGCATCTCTCCACAAGGGTTGGGATCAGCTGGGGAGGGGGGAAGAAAGGAAGAAACCCACCTGTGAAATGTGCAAACAGCAGAGAGAGAAGAGAGAGGAAAGCGTGGGTGGAGGTGGCATCGAAGTCTCACATCTGAGAGGCAGCGCGAGGCCGTCCCTGGTGGGCATCTGCACTTCTAAATCCAAGCATCCAAGGCTCCCATTAAATTTGCCTGGAGCTCAAGGTTCTAGCCCTCATTTCTACTTCTATTTCTGCCACTGCTCAAAAAGACAAAGGTGTGACTGCTGCAGAACTGTGAAGAACAGAAAATTAAAAAGTGAACATTCAGCCCCCTTGATTTCCTCAGACCTTCCAAGTACAGTTTCTCTCTTTAAAACTAGGAGGGGGTGGGAGGAAAGAGGAATTAAATTAGGCTGCAGGTGGAATGAGGAAAAAAACAAAACCAATCTCCTGATGGTGTTCAAAGTCCTTCTATACAGCAGCTGGGCCTTTGAGCAGCCCAGGAAGACTCCTGACAGATGCTCACCTGCAGGGAACTGTCAATCAAAGCAGGATTGGAGTCTTCTTACCGGTTTCTAAAACCCACTGGGAATGCCAGGAGTGAAGGAGTGTGGGGTGGGTGGGTGGAAAGTTCCCTTCCCATCAATTTCAGATTTCTTCCAGGTTCCACAAAGGGCACCATCCTTCTACTCTGCTTTCGTTGCTCCACGTCGCGACCTCCTTCGCGCTGATCCACCAGCGGCCTTCCTTAGACTCGAACCCTTGTTCGCCCAGGTTTGCAGGCTCCCTTTGGGTCTTCCTTGGAGCAGGCTACTTGACATTCTCACTCCCTGCCCTCGGTCCCACTTCGGCTGGCGCAGGGTATTTTTCCTGAACGGAGGAGGCACCAGGGACGACCTCGTGCCGCCTCTCAGACGTGAGACTTCGATGCCACCTCCATCTTTCCACCTCCACCCACGCTTTCCTCTCTCTGCTGTTTGCATATTTCACAGGTGGGCTTCTTCCTTTCTTTCCCCCCTCCCCAGCTGATCCCAACCCTTAATCCGGATTAGGGCAGTGCAGGGTTGTTGTTTTTTTAGATGCAATCCCCCACCCTCCATGCAAACTTTCCTTCGAGACACACCTGCAAAATTTTGGACTGCTGCTTCCTCCGGAGATTCGTCCGGCCCCGTGGTCTTCTGGTCCCCTCTGGATTTTTCCAACGGGAAGACTTTTGTGGCATGTACCTCGCTCTTGGCAGCAGCCGAAGACGGTGCCCAGCTCATTTGGAGGGTTACCTCTTCTTGCTTTTCTAATGAGCTGTGGAGAGCAATATGGAATTATGATGATCCAAGTTATTAATTGTCTACAACAATTAAGTCTTGAAGCCTAGGCCCCCCGAGCCCCTTTGGACTACCTAGAGAAGCCAATTAGAGCATCATCCATATTCATGGGCCTTAATCCACAGGCTGCCAGCTTTCAGCTCCGTCCGCCCTTCCCACTCCGCTTGGTGGCCCAAGGAGGTAGAACACTTCCTCCCTCCCCGCTTTTTTTTTTTTCCTTTGGCATGTGTTGCCTTGGGTGAACATAAAAGCAAATATTTGATGCAGCCTTGATTAGTGCAAATCAAGTCTGCTCCTGGCTGAATCTGCTAACAACATCCGAAAGAGATTGTTGACGTGGCTATCTATGTTCAAGCCTTCCTTGACCCTGTGGGATCCCTGCTGGCTGAGTCTTCACAGGGCCAAATATATATATATTTCCCCCCCCCCAGTTCTTGGGTGCTGTAATATTTAACCTCTTCCATGCCTAAGATCTGCAACTCCTCGTGCTAATCTTCTTCAACTTGGGTGCTGTGTGCAAGGGGCAAGGAAGGGCAAGGAACAGAGGTGGTATTCAGAACCGGTAGTGGAAATTTTAAGTCGTTTGGAGAACTGGTCAAGACCACCCGACTGGCCCCGCCAACCCCATCTCTCTTCTCTGCCTCCCATCGAATCCCAGCTGATTGGCTGGGTCTCCTTGGGTTGCCCTGCCCAGGAGAATGGAGCTGGAAAGCAGGTTAGTGGGGTGGGGAGGGAAGGGGGATTTTGCAGTATATCCTTCCCCTGCCACGCCCACCAAGCCACACCACGCCCACCAAGCCACACCACGCCCACCAAGCCAACACCCACAGAACCAGTTGTAAAAAAAAATTTTTTTTGAATCCCACTACTGGCGAGGAAGGAGGCACAACGCTGCACAACACAACAATGATTAGAGCTTTTTACAACAATAATTCACAAAATTCAGGCTTAAGGCGGAAAAACAGTTGGTTAACTCACCTGGTACTGCACTTCTGGTGGGCTTGTTCTTTGAAATATTAAGGGGAAAGACACACACAGAGAGAGAGAGAGGGATTTGCTATTGAGATGCAGACCCTTAAAATATCTCCTACCCCACCCCAGAAAGGGATATTCTACATCTGGGGAGGGGAATTATGTTTGATGTTCTGTGACTGAATAAATGAATTCCCTCACACACACACACACACACACACAGCCCCTGACAGACTGCTGGAATTTTGCTACTGTCCATCATCCGCAAAGGATCCTGGGAAAATCCTCTGAGGCTGAACAAGAAAATAGAAAGAACAATCACCTCATTCTAATTTTCTCAGCCAGGTTCAAACAATGGGATGGTTTTTAAATTTTTTTTTTTTTTTTTTTTTAACGAGAGCCACAAGGCAGTCTTGGAAAGCTCGGGAGTCCAGCTGCTTTTTTACCCAAAGGTTTCGTTTCTCTGAGGCTCAGGTAGAATTATGTACGGATGCGTGCAAGTCTAAACTGTGTGTATGTATGTATGTATATTTATATTTGCTCATCACGACTCTTAATTCTGTGCCAAGACTTTGCAATTAAAACAGAAAGGAGAAATGTGCAGGGCGGCCGATGGGGAGAAGCGCTAATCAGAGCTAAATGAGGAGATTGTCTCAAAAGCTGTGGCTCGTAGCCATTCATATTTCTTGATTAACAAAATCTGTTAATTACCAGAATCGTGATTCCACCCCCACCCACCCCCAAGTTGTTTCAATTTCCCCTTCAGATTGCTTCTGATGGGCATTTTACAAGACCTGCCTGGCTGATTTTCTTGAATTTTGACAGCCAAGTAAGGAGGGGCAGATTTTCTTGTGTGTGTGTGGCTAAAACAGCTTCATCTGGGCACAAGAGGGAGTTATCCATCATCCTGGAGAGGGGTGGATGGGCAAAAAAACAAACCCCAGCCTTGCAAGAATATATAACATTTAGAGGCAAAAGATAAGTCACCGCGGGGAATTGGCAATGTTTCATAAAATGTTTCGGTGCTTTCTTGAGAATCCCATTGGCCCTCAAATGATCTTTCTAACTTCAGCGGCCTGACGCAATTCCCACATGCTGACAGTCCCCGGAAATTTTACTTTTCGTGCATTATCACCTAAAGATGAAAACTCGGCCTGCAAATTCTCCTCCTGTATAAGGTCACAGGGGAGTTGAAGATTATATAATGCTTCATATTCTGAACTCTATTCCCTCTTTTCCTGCTCCAATCTGACATCCGCTGGTCCTTCCTTTAACAGATAACAGATAATTAGAGTTGGAAGGGATCTTGTAGGTCATCTAGTCCAACCCCCCGCCCAAGCAGGAGACCCTACACCATTTCTGGCAAATGGCTGTCCAGTCTCTTCTTGAAAGCCTCCAGGGATGAAGCTCCCACAACTTCCGAGGGCAACTTCTGTTCCATGGGTTGATTGTCCTCACCGTCAGAAAGTTTCTCCTTATTTCCAGGTTGAATCTCTCCTTGGTCAGTTTCCATCCATTATTCCTTGTCCGGTCTTTAGGGGTTTTGGAAAATAACTTGACCCCTTCCTGCTCTCCTGTCTCCCCTGGTCCTTCTCTTGACTAGACTAGCCATGCCCAGTTCCTGTAACCATTCTCCATATGTTATTTTTTTTTCCCTCTTCCCTCCTTGGATGTCTCAGCTCTCATTTCATAATCATTCCTCAACTGCTTTAATGTGGTGTTCTTATTTTATTTTTATTTTTTTAAAAGAGGTGAACTACAGTTGCCTTGGGAACAGTAATTCTGAGCATATCATTTTTTTTTTTTTTTTTAAACTAGTTGGGGAAGAATGCATGTGTGGATACTTCTGTGTGCTTTCAAATCAACTGTCAGCCTGGGAAGCCATGTCGCTTGTGGAGTTTCTAAAGGTACATGCTAGTCGCACCTACGTGCTAGTCGCACCTACGTGCTAGTTGTTTTCCAGCTCTAGGGGATGGTGCTCATCTCCATTACAAAGGGGATGGTGCTCATCTCCATTACAAAGGGGATGGTGCTCATCTCCATGACAAAGCCGAAGAGCCAGCCGAAGACGTCTCTGTGGTCATGTGGCCGGCATGACTAAACGCCAAAGGCGCACGGAATGCTGTTCCCTTCCCACCAAAGGTGGTCCCTATTTTTCTACTTGCGTTTTTTTACATGCTTTCAAACTGGCAGAAGCTGGGACAAGGAACGGGAGCTCACTCCCTTACGTGGCGCTAGGGATTCGAACCGCCGAACTGCCGATCTTTCTGATCGACAAGCTCAGCGTTTTAGCCACTGAGCCACCGCGTCCCTTGGAGGTTCTAGACTGCCACATTTAGTGCCTAGGAATTTGGGAGGGGCTTTTTTTTTTTTTTTAAAGAGCAGTGGATGAATAGCCACAACAACATTCTTTCTAGAAGAGTCAAGGACATGTTACCCTACACCTGGAGGGGAGTGACTGGGGATAGTCTCCAGATGGGACGAAGACCTGTTTGGGCCATGTGATGGACTGGTGGATGCAGCGGATGGATCTTTGATTTCTCTTTTGAGGAAGGGAAAACCTGGAACTCTCAGATTCAGGTTTTCCCAGATGTGCCAATGTGACATCTTTAATAAAATGAAACTTTGAAAAGATGATTGTCTCAGAGTTGTCTGTTTTGGAGATTGTTACTTGGACCGCTGACATCAACATATCAAAATTGACTTCCTGGGGGGAAAGTAGCAGCAGCAGCAGCAAAAAGGGAGAACCAGAAGAGAGGGAGGCTGTTCGTGCTTCCCTGTAAAGTCTTTGCTCCAGATGTTGGGCGACACTGGTTCATTGATGGCCTTTTCTACCTTGGTGTGTTTCATGTGAAGGGCTGCACCACCGCGGTAGAGCCTCATCTGGGCTTCCTGTATTTAACACTGTTCCATTCAAAAACATTTCTGCCCGAACAGAAATAGAAATAATAGAAATCGAATAGAAATAATAGAAATAGAATAGAAGTAGAATAGAAGTAGCAATAATAGAATAGAAATAGAATATAAATAAAAATAATAGAAATAAAATAGAAATAGAATAGAAATAGAATAGAAATACAAATAGGACAGAAATAGAAATAGAAGAGAAATAGAAATAGAATAGAAGTAGAAATAGAATAGAAATAGAATATAAATAAAAATAATAGAAATAAAATAGAAATAGAATAGAAATAGAATAGAAATACAAATAGGACAGAAATAGAAATAGAAGAGAAATAGAAATAGAATAGAAGTAGAAATAGAATAGAATTAATAGAAATAGACTAGAATAGAAATAGAATAGAAATAGAATAGAAATAGAATAGAAATAGAAATAGAATTAACAGAAAAAATAGAAATAGATAGAAATAGAATAGAAATAGAAATAGAATAGAAATAGAAATAGGACAGAAATAGAAATGGAAGAGAAATAGAAATAGAATAGAAATAGAAGTAGAAATAGAATAGAATTAATAGAAATAGAAATAGAATAGAAATAGAAATAGAATTAACAGAAAAAATAGAAATAGATAGAAATAGAATAGAAATAGAAATAGAAATAGAATTAATAGAAATAGAAATAGAATAGAAATAGAATAGAAATAGAAATAGAATAGAAATAGAATAGAAATAGAATAGAAATAGAATAGAATTAGAATAGAATTAATAGAAATAGAAATAGAAATAGAATAGAAATAGAATAGAATTAATAGAAATAGAAATAGAAATAGAAATAGAAATAGAAATAGAAATAGAAATAGAAATAGAAATAGAAATAGAAATAGAAATAGAAATAGAAATAGAAATAGAATAGAAATAGAATTAACAGAAAAAATAGAAATAGATAGAAATAGAATAGAAATAGAAATAGAATAGAATTAATAGAAATAGAAGGGAAATAGAAATAGAAAAAAATTAGAAATAGAATAAGGAATAGAGTAAGGAATGGAACATGGAACAGAATGGAACATGGAATGGAATTAGGATCCCACCTGTTCCTTTGCTGGTTCAGTGATGGCGTGCACACCTAACATGCCCACGCAGCTTTCCCCGCCCCAGCTGAGGCCTGCAGGGCCAATCAGCTGAGAGGCTAAAGAAAAAGGGGAAGTGCCAGGGCTGGTGGGAGGGCCAATCCTGCACTTTCTCTTCTTCCGCCTCTCAGCTGATCGCCGGAGCCTTTTTTTGAACTACTGGTTCTGCGGACCCGGGAGCAATTTTTGCCATTGATTCGGGCCGAACCGAGCTAAACCAGTAGCCGTTACCACCCCTGAATGGAAAGGAAGATGGAACGAAACGGAAGGGAATAGGAAACCAGTCCGTCCACAGAAAACCAAACCAGATAAGCCATACAGACCAAGGTCTCTCAACCTTGGCTATTTGAAGAGGTGTGGACTTCCAACTCCCAGAGTTCCCTGGCCAGCATGGGGCACTGCCAGAGGGGAATTCTGGGAGTGGAAACCCACCCCTCTTCAAATCGGCAAGGTTGGGAAATGCCATTATATACAATCGTATTAAGACTGGGGGTTTTTTTTCCCCCCACCCCATTCCTGCAGCGTTTCACTGAGGAATGGAAACATCACAGGCATATTGTTGAAATACGATGCAACATAATTGGCCTGCTGTGCATGGGTTGAGCCTTTATTTCAGATCAGGGGGAGTGGGTGGGCGAGTGGCCAGTGTTTCATTCGTGCATCTAACAACAAGGGGATTGGATTCCAAAGAAATGAAGGAAGTGAAATTGGCAGCCCAGGGGGAAAGGGACGGATTTTATGCCGAAATCCATTCCCAATGCCCCAGGTCTAATTCAACTCTCCCCCCTCTGGCAAAAAAAAATCCAGAGGCAAAATCCAGCAGAAGGGAAGAAATATTCCCCATTAACACTTCTGCAAAAACACAACTGTTTCCCTCCAACGATGCCAAATCACATTTCGCTGACTAATATCTCTCCCTCCCCGGTCTAATCTTGGTGGGTTTGGGGTTCCCCCCCCCCAACCCCCCAACCCATGCACCGACAGGCAGCCTTGTGTAAAACTGCCCTGTAAGCTGGCTTTATTATAAACAAGTAACAAACCATAAAGCAAGAAAAAAAGGGAAAGTGAGAGGGAAGGAGGGGGTGCAATATCCAGAAATGTAGAAATCAAATAGAAAAAAGATCCGCCCGTGATGGAGACCCATTAATTTCTTTGTGTTTGTTCTGGGATTTTAACAACCGCCTGCTCTGTTGTGGTTTATCTGACTCCCTCAGCTGTAAAATTCGCCTCCTCTCTGTCTTCTGAGCTTTGGAGATTTGCTAGAGGACCAGGGATAAAGCCACGGGCTCGACAAACAGAGATAGCGGCCCCAGCATCATACATCACCCTCCGGGGGGGGGGGGGACGACGACACAGACCTGCCCAAGGGTGAAATTACATTGTATTCTGTTTGGATAATTGGATGTCATCTCACCACCCAACTTGTTAGAAGATGAGGTTTCCCATCCTTGGCAGCTGCAGGGGAGGGAGTTTTTCTCCTTGGTCCAAGGATGACCCCTTGCACCTTTTGGGGAGGGGATCCGCTCCTTCTGTTAGCCAAGAGGGACCATGGCTGACTTGCAAAGGGGTCGCAGAAGAACCTCGGCTATGGAGGGGACAATTTAGGACTTTATTCTGGGGTCAAACCTTGACCCTCACCTCGGCTTTGGTGTGTTGGGTCCCAACTGCCTGGTCAGCAGGAAGTCAGCCATAACACCCTCCGGTGATAAGCAGGGAAAGGAAATGATGGCTTCCCCAAAGCAAGACGTGGCTCCATCGGTGGAGAGGAAGCCCATCCATTGACCTGACAGCCCTGCTTGATTAATGGTTCGCCCTCTTTGCCGATCAATTCATTAATTATCCTGCAATATATGGGGGGTGGATCCCGGCCCCTGATTTAAGCACAGCCCGTGATTTATCAAAGGAAGGGTGAGGGAAGGAAGATTGGGAAAGAGAAGCAAGCAGTCGAGCCGCAGGGAATAAATACCGAATATTCATCTCCAATCAGCGTAAATTCTTATTAGGATCAAACTGAACTTCTACGCAGCCTCTTCAGGATGTCAAACCAAGCTGGTCCCACATCTGGGTATGCCAGAAACTATAGGGCAGATTTTCCCTACTTGTAGGGTAACAACCCTCAATCTGGCCAGCATAATCAGAGACAGGGAGTCTGGTCTTGGGTATCTAGTTACCTCTAGAATGGATGCCTATAATATGCTCTACAGGGGACCGCTATGTGTTACTACCACTTTATAAGGCCTTGTTAGGCCAAACTTGGAATACTGCATCCAGTTTTGGTCAACACAATGTAAAGAAGATGTTGAGACTCTAGAAAGAGAGCAGAGAAGGGCAAGAAAGAGGATTAGGGGACTGGAGGCTAAAACACATAAAGAACAGTTGCTAGAACTGGGGATGTGTAGTTTAACAAAAAGAAGGATAACAGGTGACATGATAGCAGTCTTCCAATATATGAGGGGCAATATAGTGCTTCACAGCCCTCTCTAAGCGGTTTACAGAGTCAGCCTCTTTCCCCAAACACTCTGGGTCCTCATTTTACCCACCTCAGAAGGACAGAAAGCTGAGTTAACCCTGAGCCTGGTGAGATTCCAACTGCCAAATTGCAGGCAGTCAGCAGTCAGCCGAAGTAGCTTGCAGGACTGCATTCTAACCGTTGCGCCACCGTGGCACAAAGCACCTCAGAAGGCGGGACAAGGAGCAATGGATGGAAACTGATCAAGGAGAGAAGCAACTAGAACGAAGGAGGAATTTGCTGACAGTGAGAACAATTCATCAGTGGAACCACCTGCCTCCAGAAGTGGTGAATTCTCCAACACTGGAAGTTTTTAAGAAGAGATTGTATAGGGGATAGGGTTTTCTTGCCTAAGCAGGGGGTTGGACTAGAAGACCTCCAAGGTCCCTTCCTCCTCTTGTCATTCTAATTCCAGTATCTGGAAGCTTCAGATGGTGCAGAAAGTACCTCCAAGGTCCCTTCCTGCTCTTGTCATTCTAATTCCAGTATCTGGAAGCTTCAGATGATGCAGAAAGTAGCTGCGGGGAAAAGTCATAGGCATCCCCAGGAGGGCGCAGGGGATCCCTCGGTTTCACGAGCTGCATCGGTTGCCAGTTTGCTTCCAGGTGCAATTGGAGAGGTTGGATTTGACCTTGGAAAGCCTTCATGCATAGGGCTGGGTTATCTGAGGGGTAACATCTTCCCTGACTCATCAGGTCCAACAAAACAGGTATGGCTCCATGTACGGATGTCAGCTGTCGGTTGTTCTCTTGCTATCTTTGGTTTTTCTGTTTTCTAAGGTTGTTTTTTTTTAAAAAAAAATTATCCTTGAGTGTTTTATGGTTTTTATGTGTTGTAGGAGGCCCAGAGTGATGTCGTGGGCTACATAAATCTGCTAAGTAAATAAATAAATATCAGGAAGGTCTCATCTCCTAGAATTGGCCGAGAAGAGCCCAATCTTTAAATTCTTCCAGGAAAGCTTTAGAAGACATATTGGCGATTTGTGGCCTCTTTTCTCAGAATGCTGGCACTCTCTTTTGCGGCAAGTCAATCCCTGAAGGGAAGCCAAGATCTTTAATCTAGGTCTGTGGATTCTTAACGGTTTGTCGGAAGAAAAGCACAGTGTGCTTCAGAACCAGGGGCTTGGAAACCAGACGGTAGGATCAGCTTAAGAGAATAAAACACGCTCGCCTTTTTTAAGCCTCTCTCCACCTTAGACAAAAGCTGAATCTGGGTTGGGCTGGGTTTCCACAGTGCAGGAAGCTATACATCCGAAGTTGCAAAACTACAAAAACCCACCCCAAACCGACCCCGAGTTGCAAACAACTACCCAAAGATTTGAGTTTGGGCCACCATGATCTTAAAAAATAAATAAATAAATATTGAGACTCCAGAAAAGAGTGCAGATAAGAGCAAGAAAGATGGTTAGGGAGCTGGAGGCTGAAACATACGAAGAACGTTTGCAGGAATTGGGTATGTCTCTTCCAGTGAAAAGAAGGACTATCGGTGACATGATAGCATCTTCCAATATTTGAGGGGCTGCCCCAAAGAAGAGGGAGTCAAGCTATTCTCCAAAGCCCCTGAGAAGGCAGGACAAGAAGCAACGGGTGGAAACTCATCAAGGAGAGAAGCAACTTAGAACTACGGAGGAATTTCCTCACGGTGAGAACGAACCATTAATCTGTGGAACAACTTGCCTCCAGAAACTGTGAGTGCTTCAAACATTGGAGGTTTTTCAGAAAATGTTGGACAACCATTTGCCTACAGGGTTTCCTGGTTGGGCAGGGGGTTAAACTAGAAGACCTCCAAGGTCCCTTCCAACTCTGTCATTCTGTGAAACTCACCTGAAAGATACCTCCAGAATGAGTCCCGTAGGAAGCATCAGGTACCCTTTTCAAACTTCCTGAGTCAGGTTTTCCGCAAATGCTCTGGAAACCTCCACTCTCTCTGCGGGGGAGGGGATTTTGCAGTAACCTTCCCCTGTCACGCCCACCAAGCTACACCACGCCCACAGAACCGGTAGTCAACCATTTTGATTCCCACCACTGCTTTGCTTGTCAGAAAGTCACAAAACATGACCCAGGAATACTACAAACATCATAAATACGAGTCAGTGACCAAGCGTATGAATGTTGATTATGTGACCACAGAGATGCTCGCAATGGTTGTGTCTGAAAACCCTCACAAAGTCACTTTTTTTCAGTGCGGTCTCTAAATGGTCGAACGGTCTCTAAATGAATGTTCTACATCAAGGATATATATTATTCAGAAGACTTACAGGAGGCCCTGGCTTCTAGATATAATTTAATTTAATTAAAGAAGGACAGATATATAAAGTTCTCAACATGAGAAAGACTCAAGATGACGATACGGAGTGAAATATTGCAAAATATTTTAACATCCCCTCTTTGGAGACACACCAGCACGACGACGGAGAAATATCAATATCCAGGTGACCCTTCCTTTAAAAATATCGAATCTCCGCACATATGCGTGATAGCATTTCTATATCTGGAGGTGCGTTTCGACAGGTGAAGTGACATAGCAGAAAAGCATGGATCCTGAGAAGGGATATAGAAGGATAATTCGCAGCAAAGAGAAATTACTGGAACCTTCCTCCAAACTGGAGCTTTCCTTTCACCCTTGTTTTCAAGCCAAAAACAAAGTTCTGAAAGGCAGACCAAAAGTTGATTATTATTTTTTTATACACAGCCCCAGCCCCCCCCCTCCCCCCGTGTGCAATATTTGGTGTGCAAACGCCAGGAAGCATTTAATCATCAGTTTTTCTTTAGAAAAACCCGCGGTTAGAAGCCCGGTGAAGTGTGATTATCTTTCAGAATCAGTTGAAAGAGAGCTCACTTCCAGCCGTGCGGGTTTTTTTCCCCGGGCCCAGCCTTTCCCCATGAAAGAAGCTCTGGGGGTGAATGAAATAAGAACCGAGAGTGCTCACAGAAGCAAAGAGAAAGCTTTTGTAATCTCTTCTCTCTCTCTCTTGTGTGCTCCAGTGACTTCTTTGCTGGCAATAATTAAATCTCCCAGGTTGGGGGACTGAAACTGGCACCGCCTCCTTAAGGGCCGAGGAGGACAAATCAAGAAATCACGAGAGATTCTCCGGCTTTCCAACGTTGTCAGTTGTGAGGCTGCTACCTCCAACCTGCTCTCTCTCCCCCACCCACCCAACACACCTGGCGAGGCAGAACGAGGAGGGGCATCCAGGGATGGGCTGCCAGGGGGTTGCAGGGGTTTGGGAGAAGCCCCAAATCCCACTCCTGGCTGGCCCTGCCTACCTTACCCCACCAGGAGTCCCCACACAGCCTGTTTTGGAGGCAGGTAAGGACAAGGTGTTCAGGGAGGCTCGGGGAGAGTGAAAAACGGGCCTTGCGGAAGTTTGAGAAGCCTGGTAATGAGCCAGTTTCCGGCTTCCAAAGAGCCTCCGGAGCCCGGGATGGCCATTTTCGCTCTCCCGGAGGCTCGACAAAAGCTTCAGGACCCCGGGGAGGGCAAAAACATGCCCCCCCTCCGTAGTGCAGGAGGCTGACTAGGCCACACCCACTTAGCAACCGGGCAGAGAACCCCTTGCTAACAAAATTTTGAAGTCCACCCCTGGGGGCATATCCTGATATGGATTTTTGTAACTTGCTCACTAACATACATCCTTGACTTACAGCGGTTCACTCAGTGACCATTCTAAGTTACAAAAACAAGTGACATAGGGCCGTTGTTTTTTTTCACAACCTTTGCAACATACCCTGTGGTCACGTGACCAAAATCCAGATGCACCTGGGGACTGGTTCATACTTACGACGATTGCAGCATCCTGAGGGAGTCACGTGACCCCTTTTTGCAGCCTTCCGACAAGCGAAATCAATGGGGGGGGGGGAAAGCCAGATCCCTCTTAATGACAGTGTTCCTAACTGAAGAACTGCAGTGATTCACTTAACAAAGAACGGTTGTAAAATGGGGCAAAACTCACTTAACCAATGTCTTAACAGCAGAAATTTTGGGCTCCATTGTTAGTTGTGAGTCGGAAACTACCTGTGGTTACTTTATGTTTTAATTTGACTTATTTTCTCACTGTAAAAATTAGGTTGAGGCTCAGCAACGACTAGAATGTAGGAAAGCGTTTTATCCTGTTGTGGTATGGAGGGATGGATAGCTTCTAACATCCCTAAACTGAAAAGACAAACTGCCTGGAAGTGTTTTAATGCACGTGTGATATTATGGGATGCAAACATGTAACATGTTCGACTACAAGGAACTGGTTTCCTACGCGAAGGGGAAGTTACTTTTATCCTGTCCAATCAACTTTCCTTTTTCATTTTCTTTGTTGTGTTCATTATAAAAAGGAATGCGAGATGGGAGATGCCACTTTATTAGGGTTCCCCAATAAACTGCTTTTAAATGATCTTCCGACTCTGTTGCTTATTGGGAAAGTAAACTGAGATCTAATCTAATCTAATCTAATCTAATCTAATCTAATCTAATCTAATCTAATCTAATCTAATCTAGTGTTCCTCTCTCCATGTTGATAGCCAGATCTGGCCAATCATTTGGGATATCCCAAAGCAGCAGTGGGATTAAATTTTATTCAGAACTCTCCTGATTCTTAAAATGTCGGGGTGTGTTTTTCAACATGTCTTGAGGACACTGAGGTGGAGAAAGGCTAGTTTGCTATGTGAGGTGACAAACTTAACTCCAATGTCCAAAAGGCAACAGTTTCCCCAAAGGCAGAGCCCCCAAAACAAGCATGCACCTGTAAGCATATTGGAAAGAGATCTATTATTTAAACATACCAAAGGGTGAAATGCATTAAAAAGAAGGCGGCACCATTTAAAAACAGCCTTCTTCCTAGCCCCGTAAAGTCACACAGTGAGGGCTGCCGTTCAAAGCATAAACGTGACTATCTCTTTGGATTTCAAAACAACGTCATGCAGACAGGCAAAGCTTTAGCTGGGGTCAAGCTAGGCCAAGGTTTTATTGGGCAGAATTGCACAGGCAAGGTCTGTTTCTCTAGCAAGCTATCAAGGTCCTGGTGTTTGTTATCCCTTCGGGAAAAGGAAAAAAGCTAAAAAAAAATGAATATGTCCTTCTAACCTGTAAAATCCTTGGGCGCAGACAGGGAAATGTCCCGGTTGCCCATGACTTATAAATAAATAAATAAATAAAAAAACAGACCAAGTGCCTTGGCTGGTTCCTTGGTTTGCTCCCTGAGAGTTGAGCTACATTATCCAGCTTCTGGATTTATTGGGTTTATTAAGTGGCATTTTGGGGCCGAGGTGACCATTTTCACTCTTGATTTGTTCAATATTCTGTTCGCACCTTTCCTGCATTCCGGCTGCATGGCAACGTCTCCACAATTACAACATCAGAGGCAGGTGAACTTTAAAAAGTAGTAGCTTGTCTACACGAGATGAGCAAAAAAGCAGATGGGAGTAAGAGGGAAGGGGGGGAAAAAAAAAATCTGATTTTTGATCTACGAAACATCCCAGGGAGCTGGAAGGGATTTTTCCAATGAAACCAGAGGCCTGGATTTAGATGATCAAAAGATTTTTTTCTTTTGCAAGCACACAAAATACTCACCAGGCTCAAAGAGAGGTTTGGGGTTTAGGTGTTATTTTTTTTCTTTCTTTCCTGGATGAATGTGTCTTTGTTTTTTGATCATCTCTCTTGGAATTAAAGACGGGTGGGGGGAAAACAGTTATGGCTGGTTTATGGCGCCCCATCCACCCTGAAGACACCGTCCCTTCTATCAGTGACATATTAGCTGTCAACCCTTTGATTGATGGCTACGGTGCTCCTGAATTACAGCCAGGCTATACAAGAAGGCAAAGGGAGAGGGAAGTGCTGCTGGAGCTACAAAATTAACTCTCCTTCTGGAGAATGCACAGAGTGAATGCAAAATTATCGGGTTTGCCTGTCCACTGCCCTCTCTCTCCCCACTTCCATTTCTGATATGAAACGAAGAGCAAGTCAAGCTGTGATATTGGAGGGGCGAGGGGCGAAGGGAGAGGGGAAGAGGCGGCATCTTGTGACCAACTGTCTGCTTTCTCATGCAGCTTATGGCAATGTGTGAACTCAGCTAAAGAGGAAGAAGAAAGAAAGAAAGAAAGGGGAAAAAAGATCAGAGGCTTTGCGTGGGATGTAGCAGCTGTCAAAAACGCTGGAAAGGACTTACTCTCTCTCTGCTGCGTTTATCCTGCTGGGCTCAACGGCAGAGATGGCCTTGGCCTGCTGGGCTCTTGGAGACGGTCCCGGGTGTGGAGATGTCGAGTGTCACCCAAGGGCCAGGCCTTAGGAAGGAAAAGGAAACATACCCCAGCATCAAAGGCTGTTTTTCGATCAGAGTAGGGCTGGAAGGGACCTTGGGGGAGGTTTTCTAGCCCAACCCCCACTTGCTCAAGGAGATACCACGCCAGGCAAAGGATGGATAATAACAACAGAATAACAAAGTTGGAAGGGACCTTGGAGGTCTTCTAGTCCAACTTTCTGCTCAAGCAGGAGACGGTTCTGTTCTGTTCTACCCTCCCCCTACTATACTCTACCCTATTTTCTCTTCTCACTCCCCTCCCCTCCCTATATTCTATTCTATCCTATCCTCTTTTCCTTCCTTCTTCCCTCCTCCTCCTTCTATTTTATTCTATTCTATTCTGTTCTATTCCTATTCTATTCTTTAATTTAATTATTTTATTCTATTCTATTCTCCTTCCTTCTTCCCTCCTCCTCCTCCTCCTTCTATCCTATCCTATCCTCTTTTCCTTCCTTCTTCTATTTTATTCTATTCTGTTCTATTCCTATTCCTATTCTATTCTTTTCTTTTCTTTTATTATTTTATTCTATTCTGTTCCATTCTCCTTCCTTCTTCCCTCCTCCACCTCCTCCTCCTCCTCCTTCTATCCTATCCTATCCTATCCTATCCTATCCTCTTCTCCTTCCTTCTTCTATTTTATTCTATTCTGTTCTATTCCTATTCTATTCTATTCTATTCTATTCTTTTCTTTTATTATTTTATTCTATTCTGTTCCATTCTCCTTCCTTCTTCCCTCCTCCACCTCCTCCTCCTCCTCCTTCTATCCTATCCTATCCTCTTCTCCTTCCTTCTTCTATTTTATTCTTTCTATTCCTATTCCTATTCTATTCTATTCTATTCTATTCTATTCTATTCTATTCTATTCTTTTATTATTTTATTCTATTCTGTTCCATTCTCCTTCCTTCTTCCCTCCTCCACCTCCTCCTCCTCCTCCTTCTATCCTATCCTATCCTCTTCTCCTTCCTTCTTCTATTTTATTCTTTCTATTCCTATTCCTATTCCTATTCCTATTCCTATTCTATTCTATTCTATTCTTTTATTTTATTTTATTATTTTATTCTATTCTGTTCCATTCTCCTTCCTTCTTCCCTCCTCCACCTCCTCCTCCTCCTCCTCCTATCCTATCCTATCCTCTTCTCCTTCCTTCTTCTATTTTATTCTTTCTATTCCTATTCCTATTCCTATTCCTATTCTATTCTATTCTTTTATTTTATTTTATTATTTTATTCTATTCTGTTCCATTCTCCTTCCTTCTTCCCTCCTCCACCTCCTCCTCCTCCTCCTTCTATCCTATCTTATCCTCTTCTCCTTCCTTCTTCTATTTTATTCTTTCTATTCCTATTCCTATTCTATTTTATTCTTTTATTTTATTATTTTATTCTATTCTGTTCCATTCTCCTTCCTTCTTCCCTCCTCCTCCTCCTCCTCCTTCTATCCTATCCTATCCTCTTCTCCTTCCTTCTTCTATTTTATTCTTTCTATTCCTATTCCTATTCTATTCTATTCTTTTATTTTATTATTTTATTCTATTCTGTTCCATCCTCCTTCCTTCTTCCCTCCTCCACCTCCTCCTCCTCCTTCTATCCTATCTTATCCTCTTCTCCTTCCTTCTTCCCTCCTCCTCCCACTATTCTGTTCTGTTCTATTCTTATTCCTATTCTATCCTACCCTACTTTTTCCCCTCTCCTCTCCTCACTTCCCTTCCACTCCTCTCCATTCTCCACTCCATTCCATTCCAGATAAATGGCTGTCCAGTCTCTTCTTAAAAGCCTCCAGTGATGAAGCACCCACAACTTCTGAAGGCAAAGCCATTCCACTGGTTAATTGTCTCCACTGTTAAGAAGTTTCTACTTAGTTTCTAAGTTGATTCTCTTCTGGATTAGGTTTGAATTCAAGCCTTCCTCCTCCATTCTGGCTTGGTTGGGATCCCCGCACTCATCCCCATCCCAGCATAGACATTGGTGACTTTGAACAGCTGACCTTCAGATTTGCTGGTGGGTGGAGATGCCTTTCCCCAAAGACCAAAGGCCCACCAGGAACCAACCCACATTGGTGCTGTCCATGTTGCTGAAAATGGAACTGTCTCTACCTCCTCCCCATGAAACTGCCAATGAGGCATTAAATGAATGAAAGGCCTCGGGTAATATATATAAGGAGCCGGTGAAATGGGATTTACCATTGCACAGGTATGAGC
The DNA here is from genome assembly GCA_033807585.1 of Hydrophis major. Classification (NCBI taxonomy): domain Eukaryota; kingdom Metazoa; phylum Chordata; class Lepidosauria; order Squamata; family Elapidae; genus Hydrophis; species Hydrophis major. Next base: position 10,702,858 of record CM066342.1, read on the forward strand.
AAGACAGAACATCTATTCCCATCTTCTCTGACATGGCGTTTAAGATGAAAGACGTTCCCGGGGGTCTGCAGACTGCTAAAATCAGGGGAACGGTGGGAAACGGTGTTTTTCCAGGACAGACGTAAATTTGAGAGATGGGGGGGAATGAAATGCAAAATTAATATTCTTTTGACAGACTTGCCCGTGCTTAGTTCACTGTAATCAGAGCTTCCAGGACCCAATGGATGGCAACACATGTCTGTCTTTCAACTCGGTTCTCATCGGAGGCAAACATGTCAGCTGTAAATTGGTCTCCATCAGCCCCCCGGGAAGAATACGGAGCACTGGAGTAAATGGAACGGCAGGATTGATCTTGGAGTTTTTTTCATACTCAGGAGGGGGCAAACATTCAAATGCGATGAGGCCCTTTCAGGAATGGACAAGGAAGGAGGGAAGACCCTGTGTCGAGCCTCCGAAGTGGGCAGCGCAGAGAATTAATGGTGCCCATGTTTAAATTAATAAAGAAAGACAGAAGGATCATGCAGTGGGGCCCTTGTCTAATCCAAGATTCTTGATTAATGAATTTCCTAGGGTTTAAGTAACCAATTATTCAGTGAAAATGAATGTATTCTCTATCTTGTGTTTCAGCAATTTCCCTGTCTTCCTCCTCATCTGTCTCTCTTTTTTTTTTTTTTTGAAGAGAAAGGCCAGATAATGCGGGATAAATATATATATATTTATATATATATATATATATATATATACAGAAATCTAACATTTAATAATATCTACCAGCTCCTATCTGAGGAATAATGACCGAGCTATAATTAATCCGTCTTATCGATGTTTTCATTTCTCTGGCTGTTCATTCTGTGAGAAGCAGGCAAAAAAACCCCACTTGGGATTCCTTAAAAAATGTAACTAAAAACCACGGTAACGATGGATTAGTTATATTAATTAGTAATCCAACAGGTTTGATTAATTTTAGCCCATCATTGCCACTATCTGCTCATATCAAGGGAAGCCGAAAAGGGCAGATTCTGCTGACTGAATTCATTTTATCCCCTTAATCGTTGATCATTTTCCAGCGCACAAACACAAAGGCACAGCATTGTTCTTGCGCAAAGAATTTTTTTTATTTTTATTTTTTTGTTCAATTGCACAAACCGAGAGAGCTGCAAACAAGCTGCATTTGCTGGTTTTTTGGTTTTTTTTCCGGAGGGGGGGGGGTTTAATGGTTTTTTTTTTTTTTTTAGTTTCCTTTCTGTCTCCCACTGAATAAGAAAGCACTTTTGGCAAATGAAATAAACCTAAAACTCTGCAGAAGACAGCAAAGGAAGGTGACTGGAAAGAGCAGTCCTCTCAGGAGGTGGAGGGAGGGAGATCAGATCTTTCAGCCCAGATTTGCCAAGAAAAGGGCAACCGGAGAGATAAGGCTGGGGTGCAAACTGCAAATTAAACATTCCTATATGTTGGCGTTGAAAAATGTTTTTTAAAAAGCAGAAGGCATAACGGGAAGAGATAAATTACACCCCTGCAAAACAACATAGGTGATATTTGGATGCCAAGCCCATGACTTCCAGCCTGTGTTTGGGAAAAAATAATCTGTCTGTCTGGAGTGGAAGCAAAGCCACCACAAGGTTTTGCAAGCAGAAATTCTCAAGTTCATTCCTGCGGGCTAGTAAGCAAAAATGCTTCGATCTTTTGTGAAAACAGCAAGTAGAAAAAATAAAAAATAAATTCTCTATTTCTATCTTAAAACTATAGTCTTCTACAGACCTACTAGGAATACTCAAAAGGATTCTGTCCAACTAATCTACTCCAAAGGCAAGATGGAGAAGGCCCATGTCCAGATGGCATAGCAAACCACGGCTTAACGTAGTGTGAGAAGTTTTACATCCAGATTCAGTAAAACCTCGGGTTGCGAACTTTGCGACCAGATCGGGCGGTGAACAAAAAAGCCCACCTGGTTTTTGAATCGGGTCATAATTCAAAAATTGGGTGGCGAACAAAATCGGCGTGGAAAGATTCCCTTTCTGCACCAATTTCCCCTTTGGCACCATTTGGACACGACCAAATTGGGTTGTGACCAGAATGTGGAATGGATTATGGCCGTGACCCAAGGCTCCACTGTATATTTTATTCTTTATACTGTTTCCATTTTCCCTTAAAATATTAACAGAATATAACACAGTGGTCTGAAAATCAGTGTCTCCAAGTTCAGTGATCAAACTTCCTCAAAATAAGTAAACCAGACATAATCCACATATCAAAAGGTCTGCAAACAAAGTAGAGTTAATTAAATTTAAGTCTCCCAGCAGAACTATATGTTCACAAGCACACAAACACCCCTGAGCACGTAGACACTTCCACACCCTGGATAGGTTCCCTCTATAAAAGTTTGCCACTGTAGCCTCATTTCTCTGCAGCCTTCCCCTAAAAACAAATTGCTTTGCTTTTAGGAAGACACACTGCTTCTTTCCTCACAGCTGTCTGGATCTCAATTTTATTTATTCTTCTGACATTAGTGTGTGAACTCAATTGGGGATAAGCAGTGGCTTCAGAAGGCTTTCAGCTGGGAATGAATCACAGGAATGTCTGGAGATAAACTGGTGCATAACTGGTGTGCAACCACCGATCTCTGGTTTATTCTCAGCATTGTAGCTCAGCTTATCAGAGATGGGGAAAATGCAAAATTTGGGGCTCAAATAGGATTGCCGGCACACCTTGGCTGCATACCTTAACCATGATAGTTAGCTAGTCTGCCGGCCTTCCTGGGACACTATCAGGATTCCATGTATGTATGCATGCATGTATGCATAAATGAACAAATAAATAAATATCACTGTTAAGCTTTAGCAGATTAAAGGAAGTCAAGCCACGCTTACATTCCCAGGTGTGAATTTCAACTTATCATTTTGTGCGTTGGCTCACTGCAAAATCCGAACGACAATAACAAAGCCCAAATATCTGGCCGACTGCACAACCGACCATTGTATGAGTAACAGAAAAGCCTTTCCCCCATAGGCACCCCACAAGTTCCCCCCCCCCACACACACACAACCCAGCCTGATTTCTACTGGGTTAATATCCCTCCATGGATTTTATGAGCAAAGAAACTGGGATGTAGGTTTTTTTGCACGCTGCATTTTTATGAAGGCAGGGAACAACTTGTGCAAGGCATGTGTCAGGTTGGAAATGGGGGAGGGAGAACGGCTGGGAGAATGTTAAGGAGGCAACTGCGTGGGGAGAACAGGGGAGGAACACCCCCCCCCCCCTAAGAACGGGGAGAAGCTAAAGCGAGAGAGGTTTTCGAAACGATGCAAACCGATTTTACGGCAGATCAAAAGAGGAGGGGAGAAAAACTGACCTATCCCAGCTTTAAAAGATTGCTTCTACCAGGCCTTTAATCGGTCTATTAAATCAAATTGCTTGGTGTGGATAAAAAAAAAAAACCTGTTATGTCAAAAAAAAAAAGGTGAACAGAGAAGAAAAAGAGAAAAAAAAGAAAAGAACTGACAATCAGTTGAAATTAAACCACGACCAAAAAAAAAAAAAAAAATACAGCCCAATGCTGAGCCAGCCAACCGAGACTTGCTCCACAAACATGGCTAAGCAAACTGCAGCAAAATGCTTTGTGCAGGCTGAGCTTCTGCCAAAACTTTGTGTGTGTGTGTGTGTGCAGGTGGCAGCAGGCCTTGGAGAAATAAGGCAATTGTCTATTGCAATCTTGTGTGAATGAAGACGCCGTGCAAATTTTTAAAAGAAAGGAAGGCATCAAGATCAACCTGCCTGGAAGAGAAGAGGCTTCCCTGTCCTCATCACTCCGAAGAAGGGACTGGGGGCGTGGGGGGAAAAAACGGCACAGCTTTCTTCCCAAAATGTGTAAAGCAGAAATAAACACACTCAGTGGTGGGATTCCAAAAATTTAACAACCGGTTCTCTAGCCTAATGATTTCTTCCAACAATCAGTTCACGCAACTGCTCAGAAAGTTTAACAACCGGTTCTTGTGAACCGGTGAGAACCGGCTGAATCCTACCACTGAATATACTCTTCCGAGTTGTGTATCTTGCTGGTTGGTCCAACAGCTGTGCTGTCCTGCTCACACACACCCTCATGTAACTGTGGTTTGGTGGGGTTATTAATATTCCCCTGCAACTCCCTTCGCTAAAAACCTAAAACTGTCCCAATGAAGTCCAGTCACAAGCAGACCCATGCTGTAGTCCCCAGGGCAGTGGCCAAATGTGTCCGCAGGGCACTTGGAAGATTCCCAGTCCAAATTCTGCTCCCCAGGCAAAATTAAACTCACAATACAAGTGGGTTCACGCGGCAAGAAAAACCCAGAGTTCACAAGGCACAATCTAAGTTAAGGCGCGGGGTCAATCCAAAGCGAGACGGGAATCATGAGGACCAGAAAACACACGGCTGGGAAAGGAACAAGTTCCCACCATGGCCTCCATCTCTCTGATGGGCTAAATAGCCAGCTTCTCGGGCAGCTGGTCAAGAAGGATGGAGATTTCTTCTTGTGAGTAATCTGGCCGACCTTTGCTGCTCCTACCTTATACCTGCCTTATAGGGTATGGAAACCCTACACCCGTTCAAAACAAATGGGTGTCCAATCCCTTCTTAAAAACCTCCAGTGTTGGAGCAATCCACAATTCCTGAAGGTCAGCTGTTCCAATGGGTGATTATCCTCATTGTTAGAAAGTTTCTCCTTGATTCTAGGTTGCTTCTCCGCTTGGTTAGTTGCCACCCATCGCTCCTTGCCTTGTTTTCTGGTGCTTTGCCATCCTCCCACTCTTCTCTGTGGCTTTGTGGCTTCTTTGTGATTCCATTATGTCCTCATCTAAAGGTGAGGAGGGGGATGGATGGATGGATGGATGGATGGATGGATGATGGATTCTAATGTTTTTACTGCCAGTTCTGTGGGCGTGGCTTGGTGAGTGTGGCTTGGTGGGCATGGCAGGGGAAGGATACTACAAAACCCCCATTCCCTCTCCACTCCTGGGGAAAGATTACTGCAAAATCCCCACCCCACTAACCTGCTTTCCAGCTCCGTTCTCCTGTGCAGGGCAACCCAAGGAGACCCAGCCAATCAGCTGGGACTCAATGGGAGGCAGAGAAGAGATGGGGTTGGCGGGGCCAGTCAGAGGTGGGATTGGACGGTTCTCCCAACGACTTAAAATTTCCACTTTCGGTTCTCTAGAACTGGTCAAAACTGGCTGAATCCTACATCTGGATGGAGGCCAAGCCATTCACTGACCTCACTGTTCTTCCTTTACCAGTTTCTTCTCCTTCCTGTCTTCCAAGCTATCTAATGGGGATGCAGAGCCTACCAAATGAGACCAAACTACCTAGCTGCAATACCACAAAGACCCCTTGGTTAAATCCCCATCAGGGGGCCCACCTCTTTCGCCCTTCTGGCAGATCGCCTCCTCTCTTGGTAACCTTTCTAATTGAGGCTTCTTAACCTTTCTCCCTCAATTATCCCTGTGCTATTTTTTTATTTTCCTTTTTATAAATTTTGCAGAACGCAAACGGGAGCGTGGGAGAAAGAATTCTTCTCCCAGGTTACCTTTGCAAAGGTTAAAAGGGAAGAGAGCCCCGGGGCAGGGCGAGACATGGAAACGATCCAAGTTCAACATATGCCATTCTGGGCCACCCTTGGAGATCTCTGCAAACAAGAGATGACATTTCCAGAAAATCGACATTTCCTTCGGGCTGCCGTTTACATACCTGGCAGGGAAGAGGGGGAGGCAGGCCGCCCCTGTAAAAATAGCCTTTTTGGCCTCTCTCGTCCTGAAAAGGTTGCATGTGAATCTCCGCATTGGACGCAGCTCTCCTGGGTTTGAACCCTCCACTTCTTCCCCGTGGTCATGTTTGCTAGGAAATTATTCTTAAGGACGTACTGTCTAATAAACTTTCTTGCTGCCTTGCCCTAAGAAAATCACAGAGAAGATTTGAGTCACAGTCAGTTCCAAAAAAAATAAAGGTGTGTGTGCAGAGCTATCATGGAGCTGAGGAAGAGACATTTGGGCAGCCATACCACTGAAGGAGGGAGTGAGGGAAGAAAATCACATTTTTAATTAAATCTTAATATCATTCCATTTCATTCATCTAACTTAATGGCCAAATACACAGGCTTATAACTATCTTCCTCTACATGGGAATTAATTCTCAGCTTTGAAGAAAATTATAAAGTTCTATGAGGAGGTGGTGACAGCTGGGTTATGCTTTTTTTTTTTTTTTTTAATGAACCTATCCAGAATAAGGTTTGTCTGGTTCTCACCTACACCTATTTTTCTAGGCTTGCCCCGATATTCAGAATCTTAATCAAACGAGCTGGGCTTAGTCACAAATAAAAGTAAAATATATATATTAACCATCCTTAGCCCAGCCATGGGGTCTGCAGTGCACGTAGAGAGAGAATAGGTGAGGAGACAATTTGCATTTGAGAAAGCCGTTCCCTTCCTTCTGAACATTAGAATTTCTTTCTTTCTTTTTTTTGTAAAAGTTTTATTTGGGTTTTCACAAAACATAATACAAATAAAGTAACTTTTTGAGAACAGCATGATCCCAGGTTATCACTTCTCCATACGGACATAATCTCAATTACATATTTGTCTTTATATTCTATTTCATATCTTATAACTATTTCACCATTTTCTCAATAATTTTCCCCTTCCCTTACTTTCCTCAATCTTATTTCTAATGATCTCATTCCTTTCTAATCCAATGACATATCTTTTTCAAGATTTCTAGATCTTTCCAGTCGTTATAGCTGTACTTTTATCTGTCCTGTTTACAATTTCACACTTTCTTATTCCATCATCATCCCGAAAGGGAAAGAAAAAAACAACAACAATTAGAATTTCTGAGGTTTCAGCCTTGGCCAGCCCGTGTTTTGCTGCCAAAGGGTCTTGCAGCTGAGTCACCCCTCTTTTCGGGGTCATGCATGGGCTTTGCAATCTCTTGGCCCCGAAACCTAAACTCTCGATGGGTGGCAGATACTTGGGAGAGAGGGACCGGAAGCCAAAGTCAGCAGAACGTGTCCCGTTGCTATGGAGACCCAAGCTCCCTTTCCCCAGCATCTTTGCGGCTTGCACGGGAAGAAAACCAACGCCGTGTGGAGAGGGGGGGGGGAGGAAATCGCCACCAATGGACTTGCTGGGGGGTTGCTGAAAGGGTCCAGGCATCATGATCCAACCAGGTGAGGGAGCTAAACCGGGGTGGGCTGCTATGGTTCGGACCGGTTTGGGCAAACCCTTAGTGATCGATTCGCCCTGCCCTAGTCTGTCCTATCTTTCCATGTTTTTCAGACCGGCTGATTCGCGGATGGGCACGCCTCAGCTGTTTTACTCACCGGGGCTGCCGAAGAAGGTAAGTTTGAGAGCTGAAAAGGGGCGGTTTTCAAACGCCGCTCACCAAACCAGTTATCACCCCGGTTGGATCCCAACACTGGGCTGAGCCCTACGCGGTTGTGGAGGGGACAACGTCAAACCACGATCCCAGAGGAAACGATCAGGCAGCCAGGCTTGGTTTGGCCCAGGGGGAGTAAAAGTTATGTGGCTTTTGTTCACTTCTCTGGAGAAGCAACCTTTCCTAGCAGTGAGAACAGTTAATCTTGCCTTCAGAAGTGGTGGGCGCTCCATTACTGGAGGCTTTTAAGAAGACAGCTATTTGTCTGGAATGGTACAGGGTCCCCTGTTAGAGAAAGGGGCTGGACTAGAAGACCTCCAAGGTCCCCTCCCTGTTATTCTGTTACTTGGTCATTCTCGGGAGAGCCCCTTGCTCAGATTTTGTGCAGTTTTGGAGAACCCCCAAATCCCACACCTGCCTGGTCCCGCCCTGCCCCTCCTAGGAGTCCCCCCACATGGCCCGTTTCAGATGCAGGTTAAGTGCAGGGCGTGTACGGAGGCTCGGGGAGGGCGGAAAAATGGGCCTCCTGCAAGTTTGGAAGACCAGAAATGGGCCCACTTATGACTATGCTCCATTTATACCGAGAGTCGCGGCAGACACAGGGGCTTAACGTGCTATTCTAAACTCATCTGTTGACGCGAAGGCAAATCTTTCCACTCCTCTCTCTCTCTCTCTCCCTCCCTCTCTCTCTCTCTGGAAGGAACTCCATCTTGGCTTCTGAAATCTTGCAAAGAGAAAGCTCTGGATAAAAGAAAGCTGAGAGAAGTACACCTGAAGAACTGCCCTCCTTTCCGAATCTGGGTGATTGGAGTGCTTTGCCGTCGCGCTCACAGCTGGCTGCGCGTGTTCAGCAAGGGTAAGAACGAAAGGGAAGGATTAGGGTGTTTAAAAAGAAAAAAAAACCACAACATAACGCTCCCCTCCCTGGCTTGAGATCTCCCTAGAAGCAGGCAAGGGAGTTGAGACAAGTTGCAAAGAGCTTGCCAGCAGGCTCTGCATCCCGGTTCCCAAAACAGCATCATTATTCAGTTGCCATCTGATTTCCCCAGATCTTTTTTTTTTTAAAAATGAGCTTCCAGGATAGGCTGTTTCTGTCTGCTTTCTTCCAGCTGATATATTAAAACAACAAGAAGAAGAGGGAGTAAGTAGGGGAGGAAACCAAATAAACTCGCATTCTTTTCATCCATGTTTATATTGGAATGTTTTCCAAAGACAGCAGAGAGGGTTTTTTTTTTTCCATTCACCCTTTCTCCCTCATTAATAAAATAAAATCTCTGACTGCCTTCGGATGCATGGAAGAAAGATTGACAGCTAGCGGAGGGAAAACCACCCCGCCAATACCCTAAAACCCTCCCTTTGGGGGGGTTACCGGCCCCAGTCAGACCTGCCAAAAATTAAGGTTGGTCCCTTTTGCAAAAAGGTAACACTCAGTTAGCCCATCTAATCGTGCTGGCCTTCATCCCACCCAGCCCCTGAATTTACAAGGCTGGGACAGGCTAACTCTTTTGCAGATTTTACATTGATGCATCTCTCTGAGAAAGGGGAACGTAAAAACAAAAAAAACAAACCCCCCACCTCCGCTGTGATCACTCCTGCTCTATTATTTATGACACTTTGCTTCCTCTGTATATAAATAATCCATGACTGCAAAGTGGGGTTTGTGCATTGAATATTCATGGACGTTCTTTGCATATAGAGCTAATTCGTTCCCCGGGAACCTAGAAAATTCCAGGCGGTAAAATAACGCCATCGCCAAGAACAAAACTTTTATCCCTGGGATAAAAGTAGGAGCCCGGCCTTGAATCGCAGGGATTATTGTGGAATTGCAGCTTCCTCTCTTTTCTGCTGGGCGCCACTTTTCTCTCTCTTTCTGATCTCCAAACTACAGAGAAGAAGAAACGTGCTCTTTGGGCTCTCTACATTTCAGATGTCTTAATTCAGGAAAGAGAACGGGGAGAGAAAAGGGGAGAGTTTTCTGAATGACACCAACGGCTAAACCATTGGGAATTTAAAGCCTGGGATAATCCAAAGAATAGATTAGGGACCGGATGGCCCTTAAGTTCCTGCAGGTGGCCAGTTCCAAATTCAGCTCATTGGGATCTGCTGCAATCAGTTGGAAACTTTGGAGTAGCTGCCAGCCAGAGGAAGTAATGCTTGGGTAAGAAGATCAATGGCATAACGGAGTGGCAGACTTTTCACAGGCCTCCTTCTTCTTCCACGGTTGTCCAAATCAACCTTTCCCGATCTCTGCAGCTCCTCTTGCCTCCAGCCCATTAAAGGATTCTCTCCTAAACCTGCCTGAGAGAGGCACCCATGCAACACCACCCAACAAGAGTGGGAGAAGAGCAACTAGGATGATTAAAGGCCTGGAGGCTAAAACGTATGAAGAACAGTTGGAGGAATTGGGTATGGCTGATCTTGAGAAAAGAAAGACTAGGGGTGACATGGTAGCACTCTTCCAGTATTTGAGGGGCTGCCCCAAAGAAGAGAAGTGGGTCAATCGATTCTCCAAAGCAGAGAACTGTTGTGGATGATCCATCACTGGAGGCTTTGAAGAAGAGACTGGACAATCATTGCCTGAAATGGTATACAGTTTCCCACCTAAGCAGGTGGCTGGATTAGATGACCTCAAAGGTACCTTCCAACTCTAGTATTCTGTATTCTGTAAGTAGTTATGAAGAGCAAATGAGCTGGACAGGAACATTTATCATGTATACCCCTGTTGGTCCTGGTTGGGAGACAAGGATGCAGGCTCTGAAAACTCTAGCTATTCTTGGAGAGGGTAAGACCGAAAGGATGTGAGACTTTCACCCATGTGCCAGACCTCAAAAGATGCCCCAGCAACCTTGGGCGACCTCCTCTCCTTCTTCACAGTCCTTCATAGCCCAGTCCAGAGAATGGAAAAAACCTCTTATTTCCCTGCCACTGAGAATGGCACAGCGATTGACGTGCCAAAAAAATAAAATAAAAAAAAATAAAATAAAAAAAATAAAAAAATAAAATAAAATAAAATAAAATAAAATAAAATAAAATAAAATAAAATAAAATAAAATAAAATAAAATAAAATAAAATAAAATAAAATAAAATAAAATAAAATAAAATAAAATAAAATAAAATAAAATAAAATAATAAAATAAAATAAAATAAAATAAAATAAAATAAAATAAAATAAAATAAAATAAAATAAAATAAAATAAAATAAAATAAAATAAAATAAAATAAAATAAAATAAAATAAAATAAAATAAAATAAAATAAAATAAAATAAAATAAAATAAAATAAAATAAAATAAAATAAAATAAAATAAAATAAAATAAAATAAAATATAAAAATAACATCCAGCTCAGCTTGTGCAGCTATAGCACGGGTCCGATTGCAAATCTCGCTGCTGGATTTTGCATGCAACCACAGTTATGGTTGGTTATGTCCCCTTTTTATTACACCGTTCAGATGTTCTTCCCTACCTCCCAGCTTTTACGAGTTCCCAGAACTTGTCAAACTGCCCTAGGGCTGGCAAGCGGCCACGCAATTCCTCCTTGCCAGACCCACCGTCTGCGGTGTAAAATATCAGGATTCTTACAGCCCGCAGATGCTACCCCCACCGTATTTCTCCCCTACGGCCCTTTGAGATTTGCATGTTGTTCTCCCGTCCCTGGCACGTCGCTTGCCGGAGGTGCCCAGAACAGGCAGCCCAACAGCTGGGCCCACCTTCTCTAATGCACACACCACTATGAATCTTGGCAGAAGCACGTTCGACAGGAGCGCAGCAGCGGCAGCGTTGCTTGCCGGAATGAATCCTAAAATCTGGAAGATGGAAGGGGTGGTTGGAGGCAGCGTACAAGGAAAAGTGACCAATTTGCTTTCACGCTTCACAAAAGAAGTGGGAAACCTTTTCCAGAAGAAGAAGAAGATGATTTTCATTCTCCAGAGGTCACTCGGCAGTTACAACCATTGGAGTAACTATGTCCGAAATTAGCTTTTGGATCTGGGAATCCCTTTTGTTTATAAACCAAAAGGCTTAATTTTAGAGCTTCAATGACGAAAAAGGAGAAACAAGCCCTGCTGAAAATTCTCCCTTTCGGCTGCCTGATTTTAACCATTTCAAGTCAGGCATCCCGTGAGGGCATGAAAAGAAATCTGTCCTTCCTCTCCCTGAATTTCCTACCCATGTTGCACAACCCAGTTTGGCCTCCTGCTTTTTTAAATTGGCCTTCTCCCACTGGGATTATCAATGGCTCTCTGGGGTTGCTTTAGACCCACTGGGGGGAGGAGGGCACTAAAACCCTGCTGCCCGCTGTTTTATTTCAATTATTTTGTCCAGCTAATCCCATCGCTTTTCCTAAATTATGGAAAAGACTGTCCTGGTTTGGCCCTCCAATCTCATCTCTCTGGAGCAGGCCTGAAGCCGGCAATAGCTAATTCTGCTCACCCTGGCTGTGCTTAAAAAGGTACTTTGGGAGTTCCCAGGGTGATTTATCATACCATGATAAGCTTTAATGTCTGCTGGTGTTATAATCGACTTTATCTTAATACAATCTTTCCCCGCTGAACACTCTCGAGACTTAAAAAACCATTTTTTCCAAAGGGGAACATTTTCAATGATAATTCTGATGATACTGTGATTATTCTTCGAACCCAACTCTCGGGGGAGGAGCGGGGGAGGAAATTAATAAGAGGAGGCGTAATATTATCTTTCTGTTTATCTTTTGTGGCTGTTCTTGTTATCAAGCATCTGAGGACCACACAGAATGCCAAGCAGCTACTCTAAAACATGCACAGGCAGCAGGCAACTGTGGCTTCTGAAGATTTACAACTGGATGACCAACTATACTCAATGAGTAGCCCTTAACTATGTCTATATGGAGGGAAGTAAGCAAGGTTCCATTTTAGGCCCAGTACTCTTCAATATCTTCATAAATGACTTAGATGGAGGAACAGAAGAGGAATTCATCAAATTTGCAGGTGATACGAAGATGGTAGGAATAGCCAACACCCTAGAAGATAGGCTCAAGTTCCAGATGGATCTTGACAGACTTGAACTCTGGGCCCCAACTAACAAAATGAAATTCAATGTCGAGAAAAGTAAAGTCTCACTCTTAGGCAAGAAAAACCAAACAGAACACCTATAGATTGGGAGAAACTAGGCTTAATAGCAGTAACTGTGTGAGAGATCCCCGAGTCTTAGTGGACGATCAATTAAATATGAGCCAACAGTGGCAGCCAAAAAAGCCAATGTAATCCTAAAATGTAGAGGGATGCAATCAAGATCATAGGAGATACTAATACCACTCTATAAAGCCTTAGTAAGGCCACACCTAGAGTACCTCATCCAGTTTTGGTCACCACACTATAAAAAAAAGGTTGAGACTCTGGAAAGAGTGCTGTTAAAATGAGGACCCAGATTGCAAGAGGCTGACCCTGCGAATCACTTAGAGAGGGCTGTAAAGCCCTGGAAAGTGGTATATAAGTCTAAGAGCTATTGCTATTGCTGTCCGGCTTGGAGGGCAGGGAGGGAAAATATCCTGCAGTAATCAAGAAAGGGACATAAACTGTCATGCCTCTGTCGGAATCTGATTCAGAGGGGGAGGCCGAGCAACTTACAGGGAATGGGAGTATGGCTTGTTGGCTGTGGAAGAAACTGGGGAAGGGCAAAGCCCAGCTAGGCAGAGCAGGGGAGAGGTAGAGCAAGGGAGAGGGAATTTGGAGGCAGACCCAGGCCCACCCCCTCTTCATTCTAGGGCACGCAGGGAGGAACAGAGAAGGGAGCAACGTGAGTTGCATGGCTTGCAGGGAGGAAAGGGCCCTGATCCCCTTCATTAGCTGCAGCTGGGAACAGAGTGTTTAAAAAGGGAGGTGGCGCACAGCAAATTATTGGGAGCAAATTATGAATTATCTGGTGTCATCGAGGTTATCTGTGTTCCTGGCTCTTCCCAACTGTGTATGTTTTGCTGGCTTTTCAAGTCTGCAATTCCTTCTCCTGCCCTGTCAAGTTAATTACTGCAGCGTGTTTTGTTTGGATTTTTAGTTACAGTTTGTATGTACTTTGTTTTCGGACTGAATTTCCTCCACTTAAAGGCTGTTCCTGGGAGAGTTTTTTCTCCAGCTGAAGATAACCTGGACATTGGGGGCAAAGTTGGAGATAATAAAGGGACTCTTCTTGCTGATTTGACTGTGTTGCCTCTGTGCCATGCCCCGAGTCATCACATAAACCTTATTTAGTAAGCTTCCTAAATATGAATGGTTTTTAATAAGGCTGTTCCCAATTAAATAATAATAATAATGCTGAGGTGGTGGAAGAAGAAGGCAAGGAAGAGATAAAAAGGAATCCCTCCCACAGATCTGGCCAAGTTAGCAAGAAGGTTTCGACTTACTAAGCTGTGGGATTACTCTGGAATTGTTCACAGCCACTTTGCTCCTCCTTTGATTCTCTCCAACAGATCTGCAACGGAGAATTAAAGCTTTATTAAAGCATTTTTTTAAAAAAATTCTAGTCTTTTTTTTTTTAAAAAGTTAGCCCACATGGAAGAGGCCGAGAGTTGGTACCCACTTAAGAGTTGGTACTCTTAAGTGATTACAGGGTAATCTAGAATAGGGTTGCCTGGGTTTGTATCCCAGACAAAGCTACCGAACAATTTTAATCAAGGTGGATTATGTACTCCACATTTCTGGCGGCCCTGGAGTCCATCTCCTCCTGCACCGAGGCGGTGAGAGGCCATTTGGGTTCGAGAGGTTAGCTTTGTGCTGCATCTCTCCAGCCCAGGTCACAAAAACTGAGCTGCTCACCCAGTTGCCAGGAACGCAGCGAAAACAATTACTAGAAGAACTTGTGTCTGCCTGACGATCCATCACTGTCGACTGTCATGGTGACAGGTGTGATAAATACCCGAGAGAGGAGGAGGGAGGTAGGGGAGAAGTGGCTATAAAGACAAGGCAGAAGGAGGGAGGGAGAATAGGAGGGAGGGAGGAAGGAAGGAAGGAAGGAAGACGGGAATGGGAAGGGAGGGAGGGAGTGGAAGTGGAAGTGGAAGTGAAGGAAGTAAGGAGAGATGGGAATGGCCTTACAATCAAGGAGGCTGTGAGTTTGATCCTAGGTAGAGGCTAATATTTAGGTTTTGGGTTTTTTTAGTATTTATTTGATTTGTCAATCGCTTACAAGATACAGGTATAAGAATAAACATAGTTTTGAATATATGAGACAGATACTTATAAGAAAAATAAAAAGAAACAATAGGACAGGGATGGTAGGCACGATTGGTGCGCTTATGCATGCCCCCTACAGGCCTTTTAGGAAGGGGGCGAGGTCAATAGTAGACTAAGGTTAAAGTTTTTGGGGTTTGTGGAAGAAACCACAGAATCAGGCAGAGTGTTCCAGGCATTGACCACTCTGTTGCTGAAGTCATATTTTCTGCAGTCAAGTTTGGTTTGGTTAACCTTGAGTTTGTATCTATTGTGTGCTCTTGGTATTGTTATGATGGATGGAATAGATTCTCCTGCTAGAGCAGGGGGTTGGACTAGATGGCCTCCAAGATCCCATCCAACTCTGCTATTCTATGATCTATGGGCCGGGGACCACTGGGGGTCCGTGAGAAAATTTTGTGTGGTCTGCAGAGAAATGTCACCCCCAAAGCAATGAATCCAGGCTGTGCAGGAACACAAGGCTGCGCTGCCCACATGGCCTGTGAGAACACGAGGCTTGCGTTGCTTGCATTGCAAACAACACAAGGTGGTGAGGGGAGGGGGGAAAAGGTGGGGGGGTAGAGGGGGGGGGCTTGCTCCCCCTACATGCCTCGCCTGGGCACTGGGGTTTGTTCTTTCAGCTTCTTTCTTCTTCTGCGTTTGGCTGCACACAAGGAAGGAAGGAAGGAAGGAGGGAGGGAAGGAAGGAAGGAAGGAAGGAAGGAAGGAAGGAAGGAAGGAAGGAAGGAAGGAAGGAAGGAAGGAAGGAAAAGGAAGGAAAGAAGGAAGGAAGGAAGGAAGGAAGGAAGGAAGGAAGGAAGGAAGGAAGGAAGGAAGGAAGGAAGGAAGGAAGGAAGGAGACGGTGGGCGAAATACAAGTTCCAAGAAAAAACTTGCATGGCTAGACGGTGAACCTCCAGCTTGCTAATAGAGACACGTCCTCTCCTCGATGCTAATAAAGATCCATTCCACCAGGATCTGGACTTTGCCAGCTCTGGAAAGCCAGAGGTCTGAGCCTTTTAGATTTTAATTCCTTTTTATTCTTTAAAGGTCTTAGAGCCACATCATTCTCCCACCCCCACCCCCCTTCTCTCTAAGTCTTTTCACGGTGTTCTAGGAGATAATCTTACAGAAAAGAAAAGCAAATCTCCGCTTTGGCTAAAAAGACAAACAACATTCTTTCCAAGCCCTCGAAAGGGAGAAGTGAAGTGGCCATTATTATTATTTCATTATATATATTTTTTTTGAAGAAGAAGAAATGATGGGATAAAAGGCCAAGAAGTTGCTCTGGCTCTCAAGGGGTGAAACTCAGAAAGCTGACAATCTTTAAGTTGCCGGCCAGAAGCCCTGGGTGACAGCTCTTCATAATTATCTCGGAAGAGTCAGGATTTTCTGATTATTGGGCAGAAATGAAAAGCTAATCCCTGCTCTCCGTGGCCCAGGGCAACCAGGGCATCGTACAGAAAAATGATAAGCCCCCTCATCTCTTGTCTTCACACACACACACCCTAGATTTTGATGTTAAGCAATTTCAGAAAGCTCAAACTGCCCAAGGAGCTGCTGATGCATTTCGACAGAGGGATGGATGATTGAGTCTGTCATCTGCACCTCTATAACTGTCTGGTTTGGTTCTGCAACCCAACAGGACAGACACAGACTCCAGAGAGGAATTAGGACTGCAGAAAAAAACATTGCTATCAACCTGCCTTCCATCGAGGACCTGTATATCCTGCACGAGTCCAAAAGAGGGCTGGGAAAGTATTTACAGACCCCTCGCATCCCGGATATAAACTGTTTCAACTCCTTCCCTCAAAATGACACTCTAGAGCCCTGCACACCAGAACAAGTAGACACAAGAAAGCCATCACTCTGCTAAACAAATAATTCCCTCAACACTGCCCAACTATCTACTAAGTCTGCACTATTGCTATTCATCTTCTCATCACTCCTTATCACCCGTCCCCTTCCATTTGTGACTATATGACTGTAACTTTGTCGCTTGTATCCTTATGATTTATATTGACTGTTTCCTAGTATGATTGGATTGCTTATTGTACCCTATGACTATTATTAGGTGTTGTACCTGATGATTCTTGACTCCTGATGAATGTATCTTTTTTTTTATGTACACTGAGAGCATTTGCATCAAGACAAATTCCTTATGTGTCCAATCACACTTGGCCAATAAAGAATTCTATTCTATTCTATTCTATTCTATTCTATTCTATTCTATTCTATTCTATTCTATTCTATTCTATTCTCTATTCTCTATTCTCTATTCTCTACTCTACTCTACTCTACTCTACTCTACTCTACTCTACTCAATTCTACTCTACTCTACCTCTACTCTACTCTATTCCATCCCATCCCATCCCATCCCATCCCATCCCATCCCATCCCATCCCATCCCATCCCATCCCATCCCATCCCATCCTATCCTATTCTATTCTGAGTCGCTCCACCTGAGTCAGCTTGTCCAGGGGTCTCCAACCTTGGCAACTTTAAGACTTGTGGAATAAGACCAGCCAGCAAAGCTGAATTCTAGGAGAGCTCATGTCCTGGCCTCAGCTCCTGCCAACCCAGCCATTTGAAAGCATGAATCTGCAAATAGATAAATAGGCACCGCTTCCATGGGAAGGTAACAGTGCTCCGTGACATCATACTGGCCACATGACTGCAGAAATGTCTTCGGACAATGCTGGCTCAATGGCTTTGAAACGGAGATGAGCAATGATTAGCGGAGTAAAAATCTACAAGGATTCCTTTTCCTTCACTCTTCCTACATTATACTCACAACACCCCTGTGAAGTAGGCCAGGATGACAAGCCAACAAGATCCTTTAGCAAATTTTGCGGCTGGGGAACGACACTGATTTACTGATTTACTCTAACTGCCATGACTTGTTTCTATTAAATGAGGCAGGAGTGGGCCTTTGTCCCCACGAACAAGGTGAAGTTAGCTCTGCCTGCCAACAACCCCCCTTCCCCAGGCTACCTCCCTCTCCCCTTTTCACTTTTTTTTGCACCCTTCAAACTAAGTCAAGTACACAACAGCGGCCCTACGCCGCACCTGGAAACAATTTTATCACCCTCGGAAAAAATGTGCAAATACCATTAAGTGAGACAGATTTTCTCATTAATTTTCTCTCCCTCTGACAGGCTAGGAATTAACACCATTGATTTCTCAGCTCCTGCTCATTATCAATCATCCCAGGGCTTACTCACGCATTGTCTGATTCCCCCTGATCCACTTTCAGGTGCCACTTGATGTGCATTAAACGAAGTCTGGATTCGGCACAGCTCGGGGATGTGATTTCTGACACAAGAAGGAAGGCTTTTGAGTGTCCCGAAACAAAACCGTGGCACTCGGGCCAACACGGTAGCTAGGTCCATGATGCTGGGCACCTGTGCACTACGGTAAATGTGGATGGAGATTCTCAGTTCTCCGGGTCATCTGGATTTTCTCTGAGGATCATTTGCTTCTCATCCAAGAAGCTTCTTCAGCTCTGACTAGATGGTGGGGAAGGGAAGGATTTATATTCGTTGCAGATAGCTAGTCATTTGCATCCCTTTTTGAGGGTCGCTGAGGCCACTTGGAGGTTTATTTGTGTTTATCTGTGTCCTCAGGGTCACCTGATTAGTGCAAATGGGTGTGGAAGTTCCTTCTTGGAAAGAGAGGCTCAGAGAGGGCATCTATGTCCAAATCGAACAGCCCTCCCTCAACAGAGAAGGAGAGATATGGCATCATCTATCTCCAGTCTACAACACAGATCCTTTCAGCAGAGGCTCCGCACCCATTTGCGCCACTTCCCCCGCTCATCTGCATATATTTAAATAGGGCATGTGGTAACCGGCTCCATCCTCATTACACCAATTACAAACTTGTTCCAAGCAGATGCCCGGCTCCTTTTACTTAATAAGAAATGACAGAACGGTTTATTGCTCTTTCCTGCTTCCTGCCTCCAGCCAGATGTTGGAGATCGTGATTACCTTTCCAGGAATCAAAGCGACTGGGGCAGCTTCAGAAGTCTGCAGGAAACAGGCGAATGAATGTCGGGTCCAGGATGCACCAGAAAACTTCACTGGTTCTGTCAACATCCTTCCTTCCTTCCTTTCCTTCCTTCCCATTTTTATCTCCTTCCTTCCTTCCTTCTCATTCCCATCTCTTCCATTCTTCCTTCTCTGCCTTCCTTCCTATTTCCATATCCTTCCTACATCCCTTCTTTCTTCCTTCCCTTCCTTCTCATTTCTATCCCCTTCCTTTCTTCTCATTCCCATCTCTTCCATCCCTCCCTTCCTATTTCCATCTCCTTCCTCCCTCCCTTCTTCCTTCCTCTCTTCTTTCCTTCCTTCCTCCCCACCCCATGGGGAAAACTCTTGGATTTTCTGACAGGTGTGATCAGTCTAAGAGAGACAGGCAGGCAGGCAGATTGACAGGCAGCCAGAGGTTAGGTAACCCTGGATGGAAAAAAAGAAAAGTTTGTAAAAGTCAAAATAATATTTTGGCTGTTTCCTTCCACCCTTTTCTTCTTTTGCTGCGTTCCAGCTTATTTCTGGGCAAAAGTGCTAACTCAGTCCCCATTCACCCAATCCTGTCATCTCTTTCAGTGCTGCACAATAGTGACAAAGCCAACTGATTAACTGGGAGAAAATCACCTCCAGGCCAGAGCAGAAAGGTACGGAAACCTGCCTTCTGCCTGAAAAGGCTATCGTTTTTTGATAAATTGCCTGGCTTTTCATTAATGGATCAGGCCATTAATATAGCTAAAATTCCAATGGACAGGTTGCCTTTTGTTCTGAAGCAGCTAAAGGCTCACCCCAGCCCTGGGTTCATCGACAACATTGGGTTATTTTGCTCCCGGGACAAAATATATATATATATAAAGCAATTGCTTTTTCCCCCTGTGTTATTGTTGTTGTTTTTTTTAATGGAATAAATGACAGTATTGATCACGTTCCAACGTTAGACCGAGCCTGGCGATGAAGGGCTTAACTTTAAAAAATTAAGTTATGAATTCTGCCCCTTTTTCTTTTCGAAGGCAGACTGTCGAGAGACGCTCTAGAAGGCAGGATTTCTCAACCTCTTCCATACCCCACACCCCAAGAAAGCTTCTCATATATTCTCGCAAAAAACAAATAAATATATGCAATTATACACTACAATTTTGAAACTTCTAAATCCAAGTGTTTGCACCCTCCAGAATATTGCGAGCACTCCCGGTTGGGAACCCCTGCTCTAGGGACACTTGGTTGGACTAGATAAGCTCTAGGATCCCTTCCCACTCTCTGATTCTCTTTTTCTAATTGCAGACAGTTCTGGACTTACAACACTATATTTAGTAGACCGTTCAAAGTTACAACGGCACTGAAGTGTTGACATGACCTTTTTTCACACTTATGACCGTTGCAGCATTCTCCCACAGTCACATGATCAGAATTCAGATGCTTGGCAACTGACTCGTATTTATGACGGTTGCTGTGTCCCAAGGTCACGACCTTCTGACAAGAGAAGGGTGGGGGAAACCAGATTCACTTAACAAACCAGGCTTACTAACTTATGAACTGCAGGGAGGTATTTGAGAAAGAAGCAAACGGAGAATATATAAAGCAGCGATAAACTATTAAACTGAATATGAAAGGTGGATATGTAATTGAGATTATATCTGTATGGAGAAGTGAAAACCTGGAACCATGCTGTTCACTAAAACAAAAAAAGGTGTTCTATTTTACCTTTTTTGTCTTGTGAAAACTCAAAATTGTTTTTTGTTTTTTTTAAACGCTTAACAACGGTGGCAAGGAAAGATCATAAAGTGGGGTGGAACCCCCTTCGCAAAATGTCTCACTTAACCGCAGGAATTTGGGGCTCCATTGTGGTCCTTAAATCAAGGGCTACTTGTATATTGGCTGGGCTGACACGGCACAGCTAAGCTACAAGTAAGCAAGCTTTGGGAATATTGTGCCGTGCGACACCCCCAATTCCCTCCAGCTGTTACACGTACACACCTATATTTTAAGAGAAGGGCATCCGTCCCACAATTCACCACAGGCAGGAAGGATCTGAAACGATCGATTGGTGGGAAAACTACAGCAACAGCTGGAGTCACCGGTAACCTAACGCAGCGCAGATTGCTGCTAAAAAGAACACAAATTCAGAACAGAAGATGCTTCAAACACGTCCCTAGCAAAGCACTGTAACCAAAAAGAAAAGTAAAAAAAAAATAATGGGGAAAGCAGCCTCTTTTTTTTTTTTTTTTACAGATATAATCCTCTCCCTCTATCCCAGACACACACCAACAGCTGTTTCATTTCATCCTTCTGCGATCGGGATGGAGGAGAGAATCTGCAAGAGGGAACCGTATCGGGAGGTGGTTGCCAGGGAAACAGATGCAGCCTGCTTGTTACTTGCGATGCTTTTTCCTTGTTCCAACAAGATTTCCCAGTGCTTGACATGGTTAGGTTCCCGGGAGACTCGGGCCACGGACAGGGCAGGTACGTGAGGGAACAACAGATGGGTCAGCAATGGAAACCTGGCTGGGCCAAAACAAAACCGAAAAAAAAAAAGGCCACCCTTAATTTTGCTTTCTTGTGCTTGCTTTTCGAACTGGTGACAGATGGGCTTAAAACTCCAAGTGGCGACTTGATTGCTGTTTCCCTCAGTTGGATGGAGCCTCGTGAATTTTTTAGCACGGCTCCGAGCTATGGATTTTTTCAAAAGTGGGGAGGCAGGGGGAAAAAAAACAGATGGGTATTTCATTCAATAGAATGGAATGGAATAGAATAGGAATAGAATAGCCTTTACTGACATTGCATTCCACAAAATACAATGAAATCTGAAAGCTACTCCAGCACAGTGCCCCAAACACCACATCACAAGGTTGTTCAATGAATTTGGCTTCCCCATTGTCTTTGCTCGTCGGACGGTCGCAAAAGGGGATTGTGTGACCCCGGGAGGATACTGCAATCGTCATAAAGAGGAGTCCGTTGTTAACTGTCTGCCTTTTAATCATGTGACCAAAGGAATGCCACAACGGTTATGTGAAAAATAGTCCTAAATCACTTTTTAAGGTGCCATCATAACTTCAAACAGTCACTAAATGAACGATTCTGTATAAAGCCACCTGGATTTAAAACTCCAAGGCCGAGAAACTGGTCCCACCAGGGATGGTGAAAGAAGAAAACCAAGGAAGACAATTAAAAGAGACCACTAATGACCACCACCTCCTCCTTCTCTTCCTCCTCTTCTTCCTTCCCTTCCTCCTCTTCCTTCTCCTCCCCCTCTTCCTCCTCCTTCTCTTCCTCTTCTTCCTTCCCTTCCTCCTCTTCCTCCTTCTCTTCCTCCTCTTCTTCCAGAAGTCCCCAAAGGATGGACATTTTCATCTCTGGATGTTCCTCTCCCATCACCTTGCACAGGTGAGCAGCCAAGGTGTGGCCGAGGCCTTTTTGATCACAGCATCACCATCATCCAACAGGGGTGTTGCAGCGATGAAGATAACTCTAGAACCAGTTACCTTCTGGAGCTGCCTCCCATGCCCTCCGAGGTTTTCCCATGGCCGACGGCCGGGCGGATGAGTTCTGCCAAGCACAACGGACAGACACCGCCGCTTCCCATTTCCAGGGCCCGCCCAATTGGCTTTTTAACGAGGGGAAGATAAAAGAGAACGAAATGAAACTAAAACTGAAATGAAGAGCTCGGAGACGGCGAGAACTGGGCTTCGAGCCAAATTGGCCCTTCCTGGAATTACCTCTGAACGCAACACCCCAACTTCTCCTCTTCTTCTCAAAATGACACAGGGCATCCTAATTATTACTGGAGTTTCAAATTGCCTTAAAGACCTTTGGGTTTCATTGGATTTTATTAATTGCCGTGCTTTAAATTAGTTTAGACTATTCTGGCCCCAGGCTGTTTTGTATGCGTGTGTGTGTGTGTGTGTGTGTGTGTGTGTTTAAGTGAATGGCTTGATGCTATTACTCTTTCTCTTAGCACCTCGACATTCTTAACTGGGGTTCCCTCGGAGATTTAGAAATCTTTTGCAGCTACTCCTCGACTTACAACAGTTCATTTAGTGACTGAATCTTTTACAGGTAGTCCTCGACTTACGATAGTTCATTTAAAGACCGTTCGGCAGTGAAAAAAAAAAGAATTCTGACTGTTTTTCACACTTACGGCCATTGCCGCAACTCCAAGGTTCATGTGATCAGAATCTGACCGCTTGGCAACTGGCTTATAATTTGCGACGATCGTTCCACTCCGGAGTCAGGTCATCGTCTGGTGTCGCCTTCTGACAAGCAAGTCAGAGAAAAGCCTGATTCACTTAACAGATGGGATTCCTAACTTAAAACGACTGTGGGGATTCGCTTAACAATTGTGGCAAGGAAGGCTGGGAAATGGGGCAAAACTCAGTTAACAATCGTCTTGCTGAGCCTCAAGAAAATATGTGTGTATGTGTGTGTGTGTGTGTAATTGGTTAAAGCTAGCCAGAGATCAGGAACTTGAACCCAAGCCTGAAAACAAAACCCTGCTTTGCTAAATGGAAGCTTTCCCTCCTTCCCCCTAGCCAGCAAAAGTTTCCCCATGGAGGGGCTACTGTGGTTACTAAGGTTGACTCAACCTTCCATGTCAAGCTATTGAGATTTAATAGCTGGTCCAGCTGCTGTAAGACTGATACAATGAGGATGAATCAGCGTGGTTATTGCCGCTTTAAGATTAAGGATGGGTCCACAGGGTTTTACCACTTTAAGAAGCTGTATATATAAATGAGACCATGAGAGGACATATCTCTCTCTACTTATGTTCTGTCTTCATTGTGGTTCTCCATGCAGAGTAAAGAAGATTGATTGATTGCCAGGTATTTGCCTGTCAGGTATATGTATGCATATAGCTGCCTTGTATATAATCCACTGTTAAATGATAAAGCCTCTGTGTGCTGTATTTTTCTCCTGGGTTGTCTCACAACAGTAGTCACGCTGCAAACACTCTGACATTCCATACTTCCAAGGTGGGTAAAATGAGGACCCAGATTGTTGGGGAGGCACGATGGCTGACTGTCAACTGCTTAGAGAAGGCTGTAAAAACACTGGGAAGCAGTATATAAGTCTAAGTGCTAGTGTTATTGCTATGTAAGAGCCGTGGTGGTGCAGTGGTTAGAATGGGGTATTGCAGGCAAACTCTACCCACTGCCAGCAGTTCGATCCTGACCGGCTCGAGGCTGACTCAGCTTTCCGTCCTTCCAAGTTGGGTACAATGAAGACCCAGATTGTTGGGGACAAGAGGCTGACTCTGTAAACTGCTTACAGGGGGCCGTGAAGCACTGTGAAGCAGGATATAAGTCTAAGGGCTGTTGCTATTGCTACTGATCCAGGATGCTCTTCATCTGGATGAAGAGATCACAGGCAGAAAAACTGACAAGGCCAACGATTGTGAAGGATTGTGAACCTCCTGCCCGAAATTCCTTCCAGATCTGGAATAATGTAAATGATGATTAATATACAGAGCTCGCCATCACAAGACATGTGGACAGACAGCCTGCGGGCTTTCTTGCGTCAGAAGGCAGCTTCAAAAAGGAGCTCCTTTCTTATGATGAAGAAGCATGAAAAGATCCTGTCCCAAAGGTGCTTTTTCAAAAGGACTTTGTTTTTCTTTGAAGACATTTCATCTCTCACCCAAAAGGCTTCTTCAGCTCTTTTTCAAGAGGCAGCTAGCTAGACTTTCTGGT
The DNA here is from genome assembly GCA_033807585.1 of Hydrophis major. Classification (NCBI taxonomy): domain Eukaryota; kingdom Metazoa; phylum Chordata; class Lepidosauria; order Squamata; family Elapidae; genus Hydrophis; species Hydrophis major. Next base: position 10,727,146 of record CM066342.1, read on the forward strand.
TTTTCTTTGAAGACGTTTCGCTCCTCATCCAAGAAGTTTGGCTTTTGGGGAGGCTACAGCACATTGCTGCTATTTAAGTGATTATCCACTAGAACTTCAAGATCCTTCTGGCAGTTACTGATATTGAGCCAAGTTTCACCAAATCTGTACCTGTACATTTGGTTTTTCCTGCCTAATCTGTACCTATAATTCAGTTTTTCTTCCCTAATCCGTACCTCTGATTCTGTTTTTGTTTAATCCATACCTGTAATTCAGTTTGTCCTGCCTAATCCATACCTGTAATTTGGTTTTTCTTGCCTAATCCATACCTGTAATTCAGTTTGTCCTGCCTAATCCATACCTGTAATTTGGTTTTTCTTGCCTAATCCATACCTGTAATTCAGTTTGTCCTGCCTAATCCATACCTGTAATTTGGTTTTTCTTGCCTAATCCATACCTGTAATTCAGTTTGTCCTGCCTAATCCATACCTGTAATTTGGTTTTGCTTGCCTAATCCATACCTGTAATTCAGTTTGTCCTGCCTAATCCATACCTGTAATTTGATTTTTCTTGCCTAATCCATACCTGTAATTTGGTTTTTCTTGCCTAATCTGTACTTGCATATTTGAATTTCCTTGCCTTCGTCACCATTGACTTTCCTTTTGTTAAATAGGACCCAGTATTCAAGTTTGTCAATATCCGTCTGGATCTTTTATAAAGGTTTTAAAGAGTACTGGACATAAAACTGAATCTTGGAGCTGGTGGGTCTATAGTTTTTTGGATCTGTTTTTGTTTTTTTTTAAATCTCCTTTTTTGAAAATGGGAACCACATCTGCTCTTTTCCAGTCTTCTGCTAGGATCTTGATCCAGGATCTTGAAAGATATGGTCCAATGGTTCCAAGATCACATCTGCCAGCTCCTTTAGAACTCAAGAATGTAACCTGTTAGATCCCGGTGATGTGAACTCGTCTAGAGCAGACAGGGATATTAAAACCACTCCGATTTGCTGGCTCTCTGTTCTGAGCCATATAGTTCTGCCAACTCTGTGGAGCCTTCTTGGAAAGAGGGGCCAAAGAGGTCATCTATGTCAAAATGGAACAGCCCTCCCTCAACAGAGGAGGGATATGACATCATCTATCTCCAGTCTACAACACAGCTCCTTTCAGCCGTTCCAAGGAGGCTCCGCACCCATTCGCACTACTGAGGTGACCTTGAGGACACAGATAAACCTCCAAGTGGCCTCAACGACCCTCTAAAAGGATGCAAATGACCAGCTGCCTGCAAGGAATATCAATCCTTCTGTTATTTCCCACCATCCAAGTCAGAGCTGAAGGAGCTTCTTGGGTGAGAAGTGAAACGTCTTCAGAGCAAAACCGGAAAGTCCAGTTGCATCTTGGAAAAAAAAAAAAAAGCACCTTTGGGACATCCAGGACACGCATAGACATGAAAAGATGCTTCATTCCAAGGAAAGACTGTGGTCTAGTAAAGAGCTACTATCTGGTCTTTTTTTTTTTTTTTTTTTAACCCTACTTGGAGAGGCCGCCATTGAATTGCTCCGTGCAGCCTCAGGGCGTAGGTGATCATCTGTACAATTTTGAATATTTTATATTCAACCTGTGTCTGCCATCCTTATTAGCACGAGTGGCAAAATGCTGCCCTCTTCAGGATGTAGAAAATCAGAGCTGGGTTGTCTGAGGAGGGGGGTATGCTCTGCAGAAACAGGTAAAAGCCACTCGGGGTTGGAAAGATGGAAACTTAAAATTGGAGCAGGAGGTATCTGACAGTGGGATCAAAGCCAGCTCGTTTTTCATGTCCCGCGACTGGAAGCAAGCACTGATGCTTCGTAGGCTGTCCCAAATTTAAAACTGAAACAGCTGTGAAAGTCCGACTCACAGACGAACACAATACAGAAGCCTGATGATGGCAGATGAGATTCTGCCGAAATGTTGCTACAACTTTAAAAGCACCACTATAATGACGTGGGAAAATACCCAAACAAAGCTGAATACCATACATACATACATACATACGTATTATTATTATTATTGAAAATGATGGAAGTGTCAATAAAAACAAACAGTGCGGGAACTGGAGTCCCAAATGTTCTTTTTTAAATCTTTGTGTGGCGTTAAGTCCTTCGGCCAGATAAGGCCCCAGAGATCCATCGAGGCTTAGCGTTTGCTAAGCCAGCTTTATTCTTCTGCCAGCAACTCTGTGGGGCAGCTGAGCAGAAGCAGAGATATTTTGACATATCAAAACCAGCTGTGGCAAACAGAGTCTAAGAAGAACTCCAGGCAGCAGAGAGAGAAAAACAGGGCACAAAACGAATCAAGAGCAAATTTACCCAAAGAGAATGTGAGCCTGAAAACCAGCTTTGTTTCTTTTTCTTCTTTTTCTCTCCCTCCCTCTTTCTTCTTTCTGTTTTCTTTCTTTCTTTTCCTTCCTTCCTTTTCTTTCTCACATCTTGCAACAGGACTATTATTTTTTTCCGCTGTCTGTAAAATACACGTTGGTGGCCAATGGGCAGCTGACAGTCTGAGGTCGGTGCCTGACAGTGGCAACCCAACAAGCACCTAGTTCTCTTGAGATCTTCAGAATGCATACTCAATTCTCATAAAACTGCCTTGCCTTGCACACCCACACACACCCCTGAGTTGGAAAGGAAGACCTAGAGGCTGGGTGGTGAGGGCTTGGTGGGATGGAAAGCTGACTCGGAACTCCGAAATGGGAGGTAATCCTTGTGTGAAATCACAGGTGTGAGGGGGGGGGTGAACAAGGCCAGCACGAAGAGGGATGCAGGGACACCAGGGATAGCTTGAAAAGGATCCCCTTCAAATGCCGGTGTGCTTCATCCTGCAGGGGACCAAGCTCTGTATGGATTAATAGTATCCCAACATCCATCAGGGGAGCCATGGATTGCTCTCCCCTTATACTCTTGGAGAGGTACCATCCAAAACCATCATAAAGTAGCAGCACCTCTTCAATGCTCATCAAAACACCTGCGTGAACAGGATGGAGTCACCTCTGCTTGCTTCGGGAATAATATCCATGTTACATTTTATCTCCAGCCCAAAGCATTACGAAGCTCCATCCACATAAGCACCACTGTTCTCGTCGTAAGAGGCAAAGAGAAAGGCAAAGACTCTGGTTTGATTTGGTGTCAATCTGGGGCCCGTCTCCCTACCCCCCCAAAAATTGCGATTCCTGTTGTTCAAAATTATCACTGCATGGGACATTTGGGCTCCTTCAGGCCCACTGGTGTTTGGAGCAAGGGAGCCTCGTGTGAAAACTATGATTGGCAGATCTTATCTGACTCTTCTCAAAGACTCTGTGGCCAGTAACTTTAGGAAGGGTGGCAGAGGGAACATGCAAATCGATGCTGCAATCTAACATGGATAGCGATGCTTGGAGAAAATGGGAATGACTGCACTCCGTGGAGTGTCCCGTTAGTAAGGTGAGGCATTGCTTATTCAAAGAAGATGGAGAACGTCGGCACCTGAACTCTAAAGGAGATCCGGAACCGGGTTCTGAGAACAGCTGGGAAATGACCCAAAGTCATTTTTTTCCTAGAATACCACAAGAAATCGGTAAAGCTCCCTCCAATAGAAGCTTTAAGACTGCAAAGTAGACGTTGGGGGAACAAAATGCATTAGATGCGGTGATTAACTTCCTTTAGTGCTTTTGATTTTTTTTTAATTTCCTTGCCAGTGAGGTTTTTTCCCCCCCCCCGCACCCTCCCCCCCATGAAAAAAATCTATTTTAAAAGGGATTTTTATTACGTGCCCTTGGGGAGTTCTAGGCCCGGAGCGCAAACCTTTTGATTTATGAAATGCAGAGAAAGGAAGAAACAACGGCAAAAAGCAAACTCAAGAGGACCGAGAACTTTTTATAAAGATGATTTCTCCCTTCGCGAAAAGGAAACATTTCAGGAAATGTGACATTCAAGATCAGGAAGAAAAAAAAAAAAAGAAAACCTTGTGTAGTTTGGTGAAGATTATAAATTATACACACACACACACACACATATATAGATAGATAGATAGATAGATAGATAGATAGATAGATAGATAGATATAGATATAGATATAGATATAGATATAGATATAGATATAGATATAGATATATATGCACATGTATGTATGTGTGTGTTTGTGTATTCTGTGAAAGCTTTTTGAGAAGAATTATTTTCAGGAAACCTTCTGTTCCCGTATGTCTCCCTAGAGTTTGGGGAGGGAGCCAGGGGGAGCCAGAAGGATGCCAAAAACGTAAAAAAGTCCCAACAGAAGGTTGAGCTTGGCTGTCCTTTGCGGGATTTTGAGGAAACTTTGGCTACGGAACTGCCGTTCCAGGGAAAACGCCATGGGCAGGGTGAGGAGAGGCAGAGCCATACTGACGGTGTAGCGGGTAGCCAGGACGCAGAAGATGAGGTAGGGCAGGAAGAGCAAGCTGTTGTAGAGGACGTAAGAGAGCGTGGGGCCGATGAGGATGGCCAGCGTGACAATGCCCGCCTGCCGGTCGGACTCCATGTCCCGGGTGTTGTTGCTGTGCAGGATGGCCTCCGTGCTGAGGGCCAAGGGCACGGCGTAGAGCAAGGGCGAGATGGACAGGTAGCCCACCTGGAGGGCGTAGGCGAACATCACAGCCAGGGGCCCAAAGGTGATTAGGATGACCACGTCACCCAGCGCAACGTACTTAAATCCGATGCCTGCAACAACGACAAGGAGGGGAAGTTAAATAACTCCAGCAGAGGAGATCTTGGCTTCTCCTGAGGCAGAAGGTTCCACGGACAAGGGCTGAGGACGCCACGGCCAACTCACCACGGGACAAGTCAATGGTGCATTCATCATTTCATTCGGTTACTTTGATTAGTGGCAACCCACGTTTTCATCAAAATTAACTCTTGTATTTCTGGATTGACTTTATTTTATCATTATTGGCCACGGTTCCCGTTGAAATTCATTTAACTTTCATTTGTTGAATTGTCCTGTGGCGAATTGTCTCATTCCATACTAATAAACAGCACTTAAGAATCCCCTAAGATTATATCAAAAACAGCTCTACAAGATTAGGGTCCTGGGATAACTAAGCACATGCTTGCTGGGTTTGCTCCTGAGCCGACCCCTACCCCAAATCTTCCCTTCTCCAGGGCCTTTCCACTGAGGAAAATTCAATTCACTGCCATAGAGATGCCGTGGTGGCGCGGTGGTTAGAATGCAGTATTGCAGGCTGACTCTGCCTACTGCCAGCAGTTCGATGCTGACCAGTTCAAGATTAATTCAGCCTTCCATCCTTCCAAGGTCGGTAAAAGGAGGACCCAGACTGTTCGGGGAAACAGGCTGATTCTGTAAACCACTTAGAGAGATGGGTGTAAAGCACTGTGAAGTGGTATATAAGTCTAAGTGCTATTGGTCATGCTTTCCCTGCAGAAGATCCCAGGATTAATGGCTCTTGCAGTTTAAAGATGAGCCTCTCTGGCGCAGTGGTTAGAGTGCAGTACTGCAAGCTACTTCTGAAGCCAGCTGCCTACAATTTGGCAGTTCAAATCCCACCAGGCTCAAGGTTGATTCAGTCTTCCATCCTTCCGAGGTGGGTAAAACGAGGACCCAGATTGTTGCGGGCCAGAGGCTGACTCTGTAAACCACTTACGAAGGGCTATAACGCACTATAAAGCGGTATATAAGCTTAAGAGCTTCCTGTATTCACAAAAACACAGAGAGAGCTCTGTGAAACACCAGCCTTCTAACGTGACTGTTACTTGTCCCTTTATTCATGGAAGCAGGATAAAAATCAAGATTAAGTCAATGTTGGTTTCTTTTCCAACTTTGATTCGGACATACAGGCCATCTAACTCAATTTCTGAGCCTGGTCTAAAATTTAAACTGGCAGCATTTAATGGCATGCAGATTCCCGCCCCTCCCACCCCCCTTTCTCTTGTGTTCCACAGCGTGGAAGGGAGACCACACAGAAAAGCCCTGCTTACCTCCAGTGTAGAGAAAAGAGCTGGAGAGCCCTCCGAAGTAAATCAAGGCCAGATGTTCCAATTTGAGGGTGGAGAAACAATAGAGGCAGGCTGCTGAAATGCAACCCAAAGTGTATAGGAAGACCCCAAATCGGACCACATCCTGAGGCTCCAAGATCTGATCCACCAGAGTCCGGTCATCGCTCTTCTTGTGGTCGATGCCCTTGGAAAAATCATAGTAGGTGTTCACGAGGTTGCCGGCTCCATGGACTGCCAGGACAGTGACGGCACTGCCAATCAGAAGCCCGAGGTTGAGGGTGCCCTGGGAGCGGTAAGCCAGGGCACTCCCCAGGGCCACCGGGGTGAGAGAAGCACTGAAGCTCCACGGCCGGAGAGCCAGGACATAGGAGGTACATTTGTGTGGCCAGCTGTGGAATGGAGCTCTTTCGTCGGTTGTCTCGCTGTTCGGGAGGCTTTCAGTCCCAATGTTGATCTTCTCCGTCTCGTCTTCCATCTCCATGGCTGAGCACACTCCTTTAAGGACAAGTGCTCACAGGTAACCTGAGGAAGGAAAGAAAGAAAAGTTTAGGCAATGGCTAGTTTTTTAAATGGTTTCCTCTTTCTTTTTCCTGGAAGATGCTTCCGGAGAGGAAGGAGACACTTAGTTGGCAAGGAAAAATTGGGCAAACAGGGTGAAAAAGAAAAGAGGAATGAGACTCTCCCCAGGTGAGGATATGCTTTGCAAAGTCCAGGGACTGATCTGAAAGAGCTAAGAAAAAAAAAAAAAAAACCAAAGGGAGCAAGTGGAAAAAATTAAGACAACTACATTATTTAAAAAAAATGTTCACTTTCTAGGCCGCCCATTCCAGTCAATGACTCTAGACAGGCATAGAAATAGAGATAGCTAACTAAATACCCAATTTAGCTAAATAATTGCTGTAATACGTCTGAAACTGCAAATCCACAATGCAACTGATAGCAAGCCTTTAGCTGCTAAATGACCTTGTTAAATGATCAGTTTGGCAAGAGAGACAGTGAGAGAGAGACAGAAAGAGAGAGAGAAAGAAAGGGAAGGAAAGAAAGAAAAAGGAGGGGGGAAAGAGAGGGAGGGAAACAGAGAAAGAGAGAAAAGAGAGAGAAAGAAAGAGGGAGAGAAAAAGAGGGAGGGTGGGAGAGAAAAGGAGAAAAAAGGAGAGAAAAGGAAGAGAGAGGAGAGAGAGAAGATGGAGAGAGAAGAAAGAGAGGAGAGAAGAGAGGAGAGGAGAGAGAGAGAGAAGGAAGAGAGAGGAGAGATAGAGAAAAGAAAGAGAGAAAGGGAGAGATAAGAAAGAGGAGAAAGAGAGGAGAGAAGAGAGGAGAGAAGAGAGAGAGAGAGGAAGAGAGAGGAGAGATAGAGAAAAGAAAGAGAGAAGAGAAAGAGAAGAAAGAGGAGAAAGAGAGGAGAGGAGAAGAGAGAGAGAGAAGAAAGAGAAGAGGGAGAGAGAAGGAAGAGAGAGGAGAGATAGAGAAAAGAAAGAGAGAAAGGAAGAGAGAGAGGGAAGGGGAGAAAGAAGAGAGGAGAGGGGGGAGAGAGAAAAAAGAGAGAATTGTTTTCCTTCATTGACCCTCAGGGGAGAGAAGTAGCTGCCTTGTTCATCTAGAAGTCTGATTTCACCCCTTTTAAGAGATGACCCAAAATAGGCTCCCCCGTGAAGTCTCCCTCATGCTCATAAAGCACTCACTTTGTTCGAGGCCAAGAAAGTCAACTCAAGGGCACCGCAATCTCTTTCGCCCTGAGTGCCGCTCTCAAATGCCAGCAGCGCAAAGCTGCTGCAGGGCTCCTGCCTGCTCCAAGAATTCCAACTGGAGGGAAGAAAAAGAAAAAAAGAAACATTGGATGGTTCTGAGCCCTCCTTTCCTGCGAGGAATTTCAAAGAAACTGAGGTCATCGTATCTTTTTTAAAAATAGGAAGTGGTAGGACTCCAATTCCCAGCAGCCACTCAGCACACCTAATGGGGAAGGGTAATTCCATAGTAACACGAAAGCTATCAATTTTTTTTTTTTTCCTGTTGAAACTCCAACGATGGATTCAACCAACTTGATTCTGTGCAAAGAATTTCCTGAGCAAAAAATGCTTTTAATCAAAGATGGAGCCATATAAAAAGTACAACTTTCCTTTTAAAAACCTTCTACCTGCCAAATCGTTTGGCGCTGAGACAGGCAATCTGATCCCTCCCTCTCTAATTGCTGGGGACAACTTCATTCCTCTGTCACCTCTGGCCGTGCTCCCTGGGAGGTTGGGAGTTGAAGGATGGGACCGAAACACCTAAGGGCCACTGCTGCAGTCTCCCAAACCAGAAGCAGCGCTCCCAAATCCCCAACTGGAGCCCTAAGCAGCCTTACCTGGAAGGGCCGGGATCTATTCTGCGCAGATCAGGCGTTTTCTCCAGAATAGCGGAGGCGTGAGATTAAAAAAAACCTCAGCAGGTTGGAATTAGCAGCGCTGGGTTATGCAGACCAACAGGCTTTATATATCAAGAAGCCAGGCATTTTCCAAGTAGTATAACTGGATCACGTTATCAGGAGAGTTCTTAACTCGAAATCTGGGAGAAACACAGGGAGGCAGAACCGGATAGATTAGTGGCAAGACATGAAGGATCCAAGTGGATGGACTAATTCCCGGTGTCATCTGAGGCTGGCTGAGTTGGAGTTAAGGCACCCTCCCAGTAAGAAGGCAGATTGTGGTTTCCAACACACATCCCCAACCTCCACTGGCATGCTGTTGTTTTAATGGCTTTATTCTTTGGGCTCGTTAAATATAAATAAACCCCTTACAAAGGCAAAATCTTTCAAAAAGTGGTGCAAAGAAATAATAATCAACCATTAAAAAAAACAAAACACTTACATACCAAACTGTGTGTTGATGCATGGAAGGGGCACCTCATGAAATAAAACCGCTAACTTTTAAGCGTGTTTGATTTGTTTTAGTGCAAAACCCTGCATTTGGCATTTACTCTAAGAGTTCTGCAGAGTAAATATTGAGTCAGTTGTACTTCGGGAACTGTCTGGTTTGGTACAGCAAAGACAGATAGTCAACAACTGCTCATTTAGCGACCATTCAAAGTTATGTCACCAATGGAAATGGTGACTTTTAAGTGGTTTTCACACTTAACACCATCACAACCGCCTTATGGTCACGTGATCAAAATCCAGACGATCGGCAACTGGTTCATATTTATGACCACTGCAGTGTCCAGGGGTAACATAATCCCCTTTTTTGCGACCAACAGGGAACCCTGTTTCACTTAAAAACTGTGTTAACTGATTTACCAACTGCAGTGACTCACTTAACGACTGTGGCAAGCAAAGTCGCAAAATGGGGCAAAACTCACTTAACAAACTTTCTCACTTAACCACCTAAATTCTGGGCCTCAATCGTGGTCGGGAAGTCGAGGACTACAGGTACTCTGCGGCTTACCACACAGTTCATTTAGTGACCATTCAAAGTTACAACGGCACTGGGGGTGGAAAAAAGTGACAGGACCATTTTTCACCCTTATGACCGTCGCCGCTTTGCCACGGTCCCATGTTCAAGATTCAGTTGCTTGGCAACTGACTCATAGTTACGACAGTTGCAATGTCCCAGAGTCATGCCATCCCCCCCTTTTTTGAGACCTTCTGACAAGCAAAGTCAATGGGGAAGCCAGATTCCCTTAATGACCATGACACTCGCTTAACAACTGCTTAACATGCTTAACAACTGCTTAACTCGCTTAACAACTGCAAGGATTCACTTGAACAACCGTGGAAAAGAAAGGTTGTTAAAGCGGGAAAAATTCACTGAATAAATGTTTCCCTCAGCAACTGAAAAATTGGGCTCAATTGTGGTCGTAAAACGAGGACTACCTGTAACAAGCCCCCCATCCCACCCCCCAGCATTTAAAACCGGTTTTGTCGCCCCTCTCCCCCCACCAGGGGCCTCGGTGGCGAATTACCAGGCCTCAGAAACCCGGAGGGACCCCAAGGCCCAAAAGGCGCGGCCGGGGCCCTGCTTTGGGGGTCCGAGAAGGAAGGGCTGGGATGACAGCTGGAAGGCCTGCTCTGTTTCCCCCTCAGAGGCGTCCCAGGCCCGCAGTGGACCATGGGTCCGAGGCCGGGAGCGTCTCCTCAGGACTCACCTGGCGGGACGGGGCGGCGCTTTGCCCTGGAACCTCCTCCCTGCTGCCTTCGCCCCTGACTGGGGGAGGGAAGGAGGGAACGATGTGACGGGCCTCCCCAAGGCTCCAGGCCGGAATCCGGGCCCCGCAGCCCGTGGTTTCTGCCTCTCCTCAACGGCAACCCGCTTGATTCCCTTCCCGAACTTCCTGGAATAATTAAAAAAAAAAAGGAGCCCCCCCCCCAAATGCCACAGAAATAGCTTAGCACCGAATTAGGAAAAATAAAATGCGTTTTCAGAAGGGAAGGGAGAGGGGACCATAAAGCACGGCGGCGTCTATTCTATGAAATATGGTAGCGTGGCTCAATAATTCACCACTGGAACAAAATGGGCGACAATCGTATTTCCTGTGCAGTCATTGACGCCTATGAAAGGATTGAAAAACAAACAAACATGCACGCCTATTCTGGGTATTACGGTAGAGGGGCGCCTCCATGACCTTCACACCCGCGAGACGTTGGATTCTGAGGGGGGAATCTTTTCAGCAACGTACGTTAACCATAGAGATGGGGGCGCAGGCCGCTTAGACACTTGCAGATGCGCTATCTCGCGCTGCCTTTCAAGAGGGAGGGAGGCGGGCAGAACTCTTGCCTTACGGTTGATATCGGAGAGCCCCGCCTTTTTTGTGGGCGGGGCCGAGAGTGGCAAAGGCGGGGCCAAGGTGCAAGCGCTTTTGCCGTTGCTTATTGGCTGAACGCCGTGGCTATCTGCTCGATTCAAGGAAGCCGATTGGGCTGACTTGCTAACGAAGGCGGGAGAAAAAAGGCAACCCCAGCCTCAAAGGCAAAACAAGCACAAACTTTTTGTGCAATCGAGTGAGAAGCAAGAAAGAGCAAAAGGAGCAAGAGTGCCTCTGAGCATGTCCAGAGTTGGAGCAGAAGGAGCAAGCATGCCCCTCTGAGCATGTCCAGAGTTGGAGCAAGAGTGCCTCTGAGCATGTCCAGAGTTGGAGCAGGAGCAAGAATGCCCCTCTGAGCATGTCCAGAGTTGGAGCAAGAGTGCCTCTGAGCATGTCCAGAGTTGGAGCAGAAGGAGCAAGAATGCTCCTCTGAGCATGTCCAGAGTTGGAGCAGAAGAAGAGTGCCTCTGAGCATGTCCAGAGTTGGAGCAGAAGGAGCAAGATTGCCGCTCTGAGCATGTCCAGAGTTGGAGCAGAAGGAGCAAGAATGCCCCTCTGAGCATGTCCAGAGTTGGAGCAGAAGGAGCAAGAATGCCCCTCTGAGCATGTCCAGAGTTGGAGCAGAAGGAGCAAGAATGCCCCTCTGAGCATGTCCAGAGTTGGAGCAAGAGTGCCTCTGAGCATGTCCAGAGTTGGAGCAGAAGGAGCAAGAATGCTCCTCTGAGCATGTCCAGAGTTGGAGCAGAAGAGTGCCTCTGAGCATGTCCAGAGTTGGAGCAGAAGGAGCAAGATTGCCCCTCTGAGCATGTCCAAAGTTGGAGCAGAAGAGTGCCTCTGAGCATGTCCAGAGTTGGAGCAGAAGGAGCAAGATTGCCCCTCTGAGCATGTCCAAAGTTGGAGCAGAAGGAGCAAGAATGCCCCTCTGAGCATGTCCAGAGTTGGAGCAGAAGGAGCAAGAATGCCCCTCTGAGCATGTCCAGAGTTGGAGCAGAAGGAGCAAGAGTGGACTTCCAGAGCCGATCCAAAACTATGGGCGCTATGCAGGTTGGGGAGATGCCTGGGGTGTGAAATTGCTGCCTGCTTGACTTTGAGTCACGGAAGAATTTTGTCCATGAAATGCCTAGGAAAGTGATACGGAAACTCTTTCTCTCCCTTTCCCTCTTTCTCTCCCTCTCTCCTTCTCTCTCCCTCCCTCTCTCCTTTCTCTCTCCCTCTTTCTCTCCCTTTCCCTCTCTTTCTCTCCCTCTCTTTCTCTCTCCCTCTCTTTCTCTCCCTCTCTTTCTCTCTCCCTCCCTCTCTCTCCTTTCTCTCCCTTTCCCTCTTTCTCTCCCTCCCTCTCCTTTCTCTCCCTTTCCCTTTCTCTCCCTCTCTCCTTCCCTCTTTTCTCTCCCTCTTTCTCTCCCTCTCTCCTTCTCCTCCCTCCCTCTTTCTTTCTCCCTTTCCCTCTCTTTCTCTCCCTCTCTCCTTCTCTCTCCCTCCCACTCTCTACTTTCTCTCTCCCTCTTTCTCTCCCTTTCCCTCTTTCTCTCCTTCTCTCCCTCCCTCCCTCCCTCTCTTTCTCTCCCTTTCCCTCTCCTTCTCTCCCTCCCTCCCTCTTTTCTCTCTCCCTCTTTCTCTCCCTTTCCCTCTTTCTCTCCTCTCTCCCTGCCTCTCTTTCTCTCTCCCTCTTTCTCTCCCTTTCCCTCTTTCCCTCTTTCTCTCCCTCTCTCCTTTCTCTCTCCCTTTCTCTCCCTTTCCCTGTCTTTCTCTCCCTCTTTCTTTCCCTTTCCCTCTCTTTCTCTCCTTCTCTCCCTCCCTCTCTCCTTTCCCTCTTTCTCTCCCTCCCTCCCTCTCCTTTCTCTCTCCCTTTCCCTTTCTCTCCCTTTCCCTCTTTCTCTCCCTCTCCTTCTCTCCCTCCCTCCCTCTTTTCTCTCTTCCTTTCTCTCCCTTTCCCTCCCTCCCTCTCTCTCCCTTTCCCTCTCTTTCCCTCCCTCCCTCTCTCCTTTCTCTCTCCCTCTTTCTCTCCCTTTCCCTTTCTCTCCCTCCCTCTTTCTCTCCCTTTCCCTCTTTCTCTCCCTCCCTCTTTTCTCTCCCTTTCCCTTTCTCTCCTTCTCTCTCCCTCCCTCTCTCTCCTTTCTCTCTCCCTCTTTCTCTCCCTTTCCCTCTCTTTCTCTCCCTCTCTCCTTCCCTCTCCCTCCCTCTCTCCTCTCTTTCTTTCTCCCTCTCCTTCCCTCTCTCTCCCTCCTCTCTCTGACGCTTTCCACTTTACGATCTGGCTCTGCTCCCAAGCTGAGACGTTAAACATCTGGGAGGATGCCCCTGCTGGGAGCGAGCAGCGGTCACCGCCTAGTAAATTTCCACAGCATCCGGGAAGCTTTTGGACTAGGATGGGAGACGGGCATGCGTCACTTGAGCGAGCAGGAGCCTCGCCTGACAGGCTCGAGCCCCTACCACTCCACTCCACTCCCCCGACCGCCCCCGCTGTGGTCCCACCCATCCAGCCTCGTACACAGCAGAGTGCGCCTTTCCTCTCCTCCGCATCTTTGCAAAGTTACACTTTAGTTGCGACACCCTGTTGCTGAGACGGGCCCGGAGGGGCACCAGTTCCTTTCCTGCCTTAGGAGCCAGGTAAACTCCCACCCACCAGATTTTCCCACCAGGCAAGCCAAGCGGGAGGGCCTTCTTCATCCATAACTTGGATATCACTTTGAAGTTTTTTCTTCCTTTGCAGACAAGAGCTCCGCTTTCAGGATTGGCCCCCTAGAAGAGATGGGGAGGGTCAACCTATTCTCCAAAAACTCCTTAAGAAACAATGGGTGGGAATTAGTGAAGGAGAGGAGCTTTGGGGGAGGCTAAAGGAAAAGTGGGGGGGGGGGAAGGATGGGAGGGGGAGAGAGAGAGACCATATCAAGGGGACTGGTTGAAAGGGCCAAGAAGGAACTGCGAGAAACTTCTGTCTGGTTGGGATTGTTTATTACGTCTAGGTCTGGTTCTGCTCTCTCCAGGCCCAGCTCAAAGGTTTCCTTGCCTCCCGTGTCCATCCCTCTCTTCGTCCTCCTGGGCAAAAACATGGCAAGCATTCAAGATCTCCCCGACGACGTTTTGCTGGCGGTGTTACGCCTGCTCCCGATCAATGAGCTGATCTGGAATTGCCAGCTGGTTTGCTCGCGGTGGCGAGATATCATGCACAGCCCTTTCCTGTGGAAACACAAGTACCAAGAGAAGGACGCCGACCTGAAGATGCCGAAGACCTTCTACATTTTCTGCCACTTGGAGAAGAACTTAATCAAGAACCCTTGTGGCGAAGGTGAGTCCGCCCTGCAACTAGGGGCTTTTGCAACAACCCATGCTGGGGTCTCAGGTGGCTTGCGAAGGCCAAGGGGATGACAGGTGTGCTCTAGCAAAAGGCCAAAGGCCACCCAGACGGGCGAAAAGTCCAAGGAACTGTCTTTTCTTCTCCCCAAGGTGCTTTTTTCAAAAGGCCCCTTGGGGTTCCTTGTTTTTCTTTGAAGACGTTTCGCTTTCCATCCAGGAAGCTTCTTCAGCTCCGACTCGGATGGTGGGGAAGGGAAGGATTTATATTCCTTGCAGACAGCTGGTCATTTGCATCCTTTTAGAGGGTCGTTGAGACCACTTGGAGGTTGATCTGTCTCCTCAGGGTCACCCGAGTGGTGCAAACAGCTGTGGAGCCTTCTTGGAGCTGCTGATTGTGTTGTAGACAGGAGATAGAGGATGTTGTATCCCTCCCTGTCTCATGACCGGCTGTCTGCCAGGAGTATAAATCCTTTCCCACCATCATCCAGTCAGAGCTAAAGGAGCTTCTTGGATGAGAAGGGAAACGTCTTCAAAGAAAAAACAAGTCTCGTTGCCTCTTAAAAATGCAGCTTTGGGACAGCCATGACCTGGAAGACTGAGAATCTCCAGTCATGTCTTCTTTCTCTCTCTTTCTACAGCTTGGCGGTTGAGTGGCCATGAAGCCTCTAGGATCCACCTAGGGCTGGGGGCAAAATTCAATTTTAAATAAAAGCAATGGCCGTGCTCATAAATGATATATATATTTTTACCACTGAGGATAAGCCTTTTACATTTTGACTGGGGCCTTTTATCGCCCTGGGGACTAATACGAATCAAGAGGCCCTTGTGTAAATCGTAAGCATAATATTCATTCTGTCCAGTAATTCCTCAAGAGCTGACTAACCGCTGTATCATTGTGACTCTTCACTCTTGTTTGATTCTTCTCCGTAGGGTTCAGATTTAATGGAAGGGGCGGACACATATGGTGTGCTTTGTAAACACAACCTCAACGTTTTTGAGGCTCATTCAGGGAAGTAGCAGCATTAAGAAAGTCTGACTTAGAGAGAAATAAACCTGTGAATGGAGTGGGTGGGCGGGCGATGCTTCTCCTTTGATTTCCTGTGGCTTTTTCACAGAAGGATTAGAATTCTGGGATATGGCCACCCCTTCCAACGGGCAGTGGAAAATTAAAGATGTTTTTGAAAAAGACTCAGCAAAGCTGCAGGCCTGGGACTTCCTTCAGAGGAATATTTACATAAAAGACGAGTGGATACCCTATCAAGAAGTCGAAAAATGTTTTGCTGCGTACAATGGGTAAGGATTATAGCGACGTTTATCCCGACATTTAATTGACCGGGAAGGGAAATAACGGTGGGAATTTGTGGCATTCTGCCGGCAAGCTTAGCTTCCTTCTCTCAAAATGGCACAAAGGGGAGCCTCTCACTTTATACGGATTAATTCTGTCGAGCCAGAATGTTGATTTGAAGATTATTCAAACAAAAATCTTAATTTCCGAGCCAAAGGAGGATGGTCCCATTTAATTTAATTTAAACCAGGCCAGCGTGAATTCTGCTCTATCCCAAACGGCTTGTCTGCTTTCTTTTGATTTTTTTTTTTTTCCGTTCGTTAAACGCTCCGGTTGAAAATACATCCATGTCTCTTTTACTCCTGTTCGGTGCTTAGGAACTTTACAAAGACCTGTCTCGCCCAGTTAGACCCCAGTTCCCCTCTGCTCCAATGTGTTCAAAGCCTCATAAGACCCCGTCTCATAAGTCTCTCCAACTTCCAGGAGTGCAGGATTGTGTTTCTGAATCGTAGTTAATTTCTTCTCTGGTAGGCTCTGCACAAAGTCTCAGCTCATCACCTTGAAGGATGAAGGTTATTGGGATCAGCTGATGGATGATGGAAGACCCACAATTGTGGTGAAGGATTGGTAAGGGCCAGAAACGTCAGCTCCTGGCTTGAGGGAGCAGGAAACGCATGCTTTTGAGAGACGTTGAGAGAGATTAAAATATGGATTTGAGGTAGCTTCCCTGCTTAGATGTGGCCCACGAGGCCAGCTCTGCAAAGCTTTACCTTCCTAAGGCAACAAACTGCTCGATCCAGGTTGAGCTTTAAATAACCCAAGCCCTCTCTGGCTGCTAATTGCACAGGTGCAGGGTTGCTTGAACCTTTAGCGATCTGGTGGCTTTTAAAGATTCATATCTAGAAGTCAACCTGTAGAAAGTTAGCGCCCACCCTTCTCCTAAAAGAGTGGAATATTTTGAGAAATATTTTTTTTTTTAAAAAAAGGAAGAATATTATATTGCCGTGGATGAGAAAGGGGAGAAACATGCTCTTGGAAAGCAGCCCCCACCTTCCTTAATAGCCCCTTAGCAGAGGTCAGCACTTAAGAGATAAAGAGAGAGAAAGCTCTATTTGTAAGCAAATTGCTTGCAGCAAGATCTGAACAGAGGTTGGCTGCAACCGGTTTAACAACCGGTTCTGCGAGCGCGCGCTTGAGGACTACATATATTGCAAACTGATTCTGCCAACAGCCAGGAGTTTGATCCTGACCGACTGGCTCAAAGTTGACTAAGCCGCCCGTCCTTCCGAGGTGGGTAAAATTAAGACCCAGATTGTTGGGGGCAAGAGGCTGACTCTGTAAACCACTTAGAGAGGGCTTCAAAGCACTGTGAAGCGGTATGTAAGTGTAAAGGGTTATTGCTATTCCATAATCAAGTCAAATGATTGGAGGGGTTGGAGACTAGGAAACGTGGTCAGAATTGGCACAGGAACAATCTTCTCCATTGTATTGTTCAGTCTCCGAGCTGCTTCTCCTCCGGAAAGCTCTTGGCCATGGCTTGCCCAGCCATCCTAAGACGTGTGCTGGATTCAAACCTTTTCGCTCTGCTTTCCCTCCACCACAGGTTTTTTAGCAGCTTCAACAGCCATTACAAGTTGTGTGTGAAGCTGTTGTCCGAGGATTTCCAGGTCATCCGGGAGTATGACTCTGGGGATAAATACAAATACGATTCGGAGTACAACGATGAATGGCGCCAGGTAAGAGGAGGGGGAATGGCTGTCCTCTTCCCCAACCCAGGGCTGAGGTTCGTCTCCAAGCCGACTCCCCTTGGCTCCCCTGCCTTCTCTCTCTCTCCTTTCTCTTTGGGGCAGGCCTCACACGCTTTTCACAACGTCCCTCCGGGAATCCGTCACATCTTCTTCCAGCACCAAGGCCAGCATTTCAACTGGCAGCAATCGAGCTGTGGCACCAAACTCATGAAGTGCTTGAAGATGGCCAAAGAGAGGGGCAAGTCCCAAAGGATGAGAATTACCAAAACGAGCGTCACCATCGGACCGTTTTCCCTAGACAAAACCATGCACCACAGACACGGCCGAGACATTAGACACTGTCATTTCGGCCAATGTCCCTGCCGGGGGAACTACGTCCATTGGTCACTTGCACCAAAGTGCAAATTGGGTGCTTACCACTGACCAGGGTTCAAACATCCCCTGCTCTTCTGAAACCGCCTACGACAGAGCAGGCCCAGAGGTGGGTTTTTGCAAACCTTTTTCCTCTCCCGCCCCCCGCAAGAAAAATTAAAAGTGAAATAGGGGTACCGGAAACAGGGTGAAGTGGCCCAGAGGTAGCTATTTCTTTCTCCTTCCCTAAATAAAGGGCATTTTTTTGAAAGAAAGCACGCCCAGAATCCAGACCGTACGACAGGATGGACTTTATTGGGCGCCAATATATATATATTAGACTACCACAAGGCATCGAAACACAGAAACGATTTGTGCAGTTGGCTTGCAATGTCTACCGTCGGGAAAACTACTGCCTCCAAAGCTTTCGAACACTTCACCATTACGTTTTGTTCTCCCCCACCCACAAGTGCACAAGGAGTAAGAATACAAGCAAAAATAGTGGGGAATGGGTGGTCGAATTCTTTTTTTTCCCTCCAAAAGGGTCTGTTTTTCTTCCACCGTCTCTGCAAAAATGTTGTAACGTTCTATGTTAAGTACTTTATTGTCCCTGCTATGTTATGACAACGGCCTGGATAATAAAACCTTCTGCAAGGCCCCTATTTGTGCCGGCTCATGGCTGCTACAACAATTGCCATTCCATGCAATCTTGAAAACATGTTCCAGTTGTGGCTTCACCAACTTCAACTGCAGCCTGGCTTGGCCTATTGTATTGGCCAGTCAGGGGGAATTAATGGCTGATTTGTAGGCATTCTTCCACTTTCCCACACCAAAAACAAGATGATTTGGGGCCCAGAAATGGCTGGACTGCATTACCTAGCCGTGTTTTGGAGGTTTGTCTTGTAAAAGAAGACGTCCTTTTCCCCCACCCCTTCCTCCACAACTCCCAAACTTTGAGAAAAAAAACTGTTTTCCTTTCACCCTCAAGCCGGCGTCCATCTTTCCTCCCCATCGCTTCCAGGAAAGAGTCCCGTGGGGAAACCTAGAGGGGGAGCCAGGACAAAGGTTGGGCACGGGTCTTCGGTTACCAGAAAGGGCACCTGGAGGAGAAGAGAGCATCGTCAAACAACCTGGCTGGGAGTCCCAACACAACTGGGACAGCTTTGCTTTGGAAGTCCAACTGAGCTTTCTCTGGGGATTTGGGAAGAAGGTTTATGGCATCAGTGGGAAAAGGAAAGGAAAGGAAAGGAGAGGAAGGGGAGGGGAGGAGGGGGAAGGACATGGGGATGGGGAAGGAGAGGAAAGGGAAGAAGAGGGGAAAGGGAAAGGGAAAGGGGAGGAGAGGAAAAGGAAAGGAAGGGGAGGGAAGGGAAGGAGAGGAGAGGAAAGGGAAGAAGAGGAAGGGAGGGAAAGGGAGGGGAGGACATGGGAATGGGGAAGGGGAACGGAAAGAAGGAAGGGAAGGGGAAAGGGAAGGAAAGAAGAGGAAGGGAGGGAAAGGAAGGGGAGGGAAGGAGATGGGGATGGGGAAAGGAAAGAAGAAGGGGAAGGGAAGGGGACAGGGAGGGGAAGGGAAAAGGGGAGGGGAGGGAAAGGAAGGGGGTGGGGAAGGGGAAGAGGAAAGGAAAGGAAAGGAGTCAGTCATCCCACTCTCAGCTCACGAAGCTTGGATAGGAGAGATACAGCCATGAAGGAAGGAAAGAGACAGAGAGATAGGGAAGGAAGGAAGGAAGGAGGGAGGGAAGGAAGGAAGGAAGGAAGGAAGGAAGGAGAGAGGGAGGGAGGGAGGGAAGGAAGGAAGGAGGGAGGGAAGGAAGGAAGGAAGGAGGGAGGGAGGGAGGGAAGGAGGGAGGGAGGGAGGGAGGGAAGGAAGGAAGGAAGGAGGGAAGGAAGGAAGGAGGGAGGGAAGGAAGGAGGGAGGGAGGGAAGGAAGGAGGGAAGGAAGGAAGGAAGGAAGGAGGGAAGGAAGGAGGGAGGGAGGGAAGGAAGGAAGGAAGGAGGGAGGGAGGGAAGGAAGGAGGGAGGGAAGGAAGGAAGGAGGGAAGGAAGGAGGTAAGGAAGGAGGGAGGGAGGGAAGGAAGGAAGGAAGGAAGGAGGGAGGGAAGGAAGGAGGGAGGGAGGGAAGGAAGGAAGGAGGGAGGGAGGGAGGGAGGAAGGCAGAGTCTAGAAGGCTACATGAGAGGAGGAAAATATTTTTTTTAAATCCTAAGGGTTTTTTGGCACTCAAAATGCTTTTGGATCTCCCACAGTGGAAAAAGAAGCGAAATATCTTCCCCTTGGGCCACAGGTCAGGAACCATAGGATTTGTTATGACATGACCGATGACAGTGACCGAGAGGTGGCTTGAACAAGGGCTCGTGGGCAGGATACAAGCCTTCCTCGGCAAGGCTGGCTGATTGGAGGCTTTCCTCTTTGCCACTTACGGACGAGCAAACTCAAGGGGGGGAGCCGGATTCACTTAACAGCCGGGCTCCCAAGTGAGCTGCAGCGATTCACTTAACAACAGTGGCCAGAAAGGTAGCAAAAGGGGTCCAAGCTCACTGGAACCCATGTCTTCCTTAGCCACAGAACTTTCGGGCTCAAATTCGTAAGGACTACTTGTAAACAGAGTATCAGGGTTGCAATTATCAGAGTTGGAGTCCTCTAGTCCAGCTTGAGCAGGAGATCTTATAGCAGGGGTGTCAAACTCAAGGCCCGGGGAGGGGGCCAGATCTGGCCTGCGGTGGGATTAGATCTGCGGGCCACCCTGGAAACGGTGAAAGACGGGCCTGCGGTGCCTCTGCCAGCCGAAACAGAACTCGGGTGGGCTGCACACAGCCCTCTTGAGCTCCGTTTTCATTGGCAGAGGGTTACTCACAGGAGGCCGTTGCAGCCGAAAACGGAGCTCCGGAGCCTGTTTTGTTTGGCAGAGGGCTCGGGGCACCCCTGACACGAGGGATGTCGACCCGACCCCACCCACTCTTGCCACGCCCACTCTGGCCCTGCGAGGTAAAATACAATCCTGATGCGGCCTTCCATGAAATCGAGTTGGACACCCCTGCCTTATCGTATACCACCCGTCACAGTTGCTAGTTCGATCGTCTTCAGTGGGCCAGCCACAGGGTGGGCTGAAAAGCCCCCCCCCCCACACACACACACACCACACTCACCATCCGATGTAGCACTGGCAAAGGTTCTCGTGGGATGTGGCCTGCTTAATGAGCAGCTCCACCTGGGTGGGCACATCCAGGGTTTCGTCATGGGAGAAGTCGCGTCCTTGGCAAGGGAAGAACAAGAAGGGTGGGGTGGCTTAGAGAGCACCTTTCCCAGCAAGACAATGTAGCCAACACAAAGACTAACCAATGGAACTATTCCATCTTCCTCTTCTGGATGAAGGATTATTTTTTTTTTTTTTTTTGCACTTGCTGGATGTGAGTGCTGAGAATTCAATCTTGGCGCATCACGTCTTGACATCTTCTGATCTTCACATCATCTAAGTGCAACTATTTATGGCTCCTCTGCTCACCCTCCCCCCCCCCACTTTTCACTATCATCTCCCCCCTCCCCATAGCTAATTGTTTGTGACAGGGTCCACTACAAGTGATGCACAGGTGACTTAACTCACCTGTGAGTTTATCCCGGACTCTGTTGATAATCTGAATGGCCTTTTTGTTTAGGGCTTCTGGTTTCACAAGGCCGTCCCCAACTGAAAAGAAAAGGTGAGCCACAGTTCAATTGGAAGATTCTGAGCAATCCACCTGCAGTTATTTGTTTGCCTCCTGGCTAGACTCCTTAAAAGTCAGTTTTTTGGAGTCTGATTAAAGGGGGAAATGATCCTATCCATAACAGGCTCCTTGGTCCAAACATCTGAACATCCCAACCTTGTATATTAACAAACCAAAGAGGAATTAGAGAATTATCTTTGAAAGGCAAGGTTGGGGATCCCTGAGGCTTTTAAATTGCAGGCCAAAGTGGATCAAGGGAAGGTTGTGATTGTGACTACAGTAACACAGTTTCTTCTTATAACATTAATTTACTCGAAGGATGTCAGAGTGCACACAGAGTGTGACTAGGTGATATAACCAGGAGCAAATGCAAGTACACAGGTTTGTGTTGACATATAGCGTTTTTTTCCTTACATCCATCCATCCATACAAGTATTTTGATACAGGCCTTGAACAATCAATAATCAGCTACACCACGGAAGCACACATGGAGAGAGAGATATGCCCTCACAGGGTCTCACTTATATTACAGCCTCTTAGAGTGGTAGTTGTCAAATAAACCTGCTGACTCATTGCTCCCATTTCATCATCATTACAACGTTACAGTACTGCAACACTGCAGCAACTGGTCAGCTACTAAATCATCATTACAAAGGAATTACAACAGTAAATTGAGGACAGAATAAGATACTTTTCCATGCAAGACGGAATGAGGAACCTGAAATGTTCTGCCCTTAACGCAGAACTACTTTATAAAGGGGTAGTAATTGAAACCCTCATGAATGGGACCACTCCTCTTATTATTAATAAGTTGTTTTGTGTTGCGCATTTTGAAGCAGAACGTCAATTTTAGAGACATGAAGCTATTAAAAAAAAAAAAAAGTCTGGAGCTCGGACAGGAAAAAAAAGAGGCCCTCTAACTTACTGAAGGAATGGATGGATTCAGGGACTGTTGTTCCAGCTTTCTTGTGGGCTGTTTCACCCAGTTCCACACTGTCCAGCATTTCTTTAAAAAGGAGGAAAGTGGTTAGAGAAAGACAAAATATTCTGCTCCTTACTTTCCTTGTGCTACATTATTCAAGCAGGCAAAGAGAGATAGGCTGCTTGGGGGAAGAGAGAGAATGTAGGTACTAGACACTGTTCCAAGATGGTAAAGCAGTGGTTATGTAGGGGGAATCATGAGGTCTAGCCCCCTGTTCATCTGCAACTGAGAAAGCCTCCGTGGGGCTGCTCTCCCTTCCCCTTCAACAGAGATTAAAAGGTCAAGGGGTCAAAAGAAGAGCTTTGCAAAGAAATCTTGGCTCCTTTGTTCGTGTGTGCTTTCCTCTGGCCGCAGCTTAATCCAAATTAGAGGAAGGTGGGCTAACTCAAATATTGTGCCCATTCAACACAACGTAGAGAAAAACAGAGGACACCTTGGTCCCTGCTCACCGACTGACTGGCCAGCAGAGTACGAATCTGTCCGGGTCCGAGATCGCTTATTACCTTTGGTGTTTGCTGCAAAGAAAGGAAGTGGAGTCATTCCAGGTTTCCTTCCCCCACGTCCATCCCACCTCAATATGACAGGAGCGTGTCAAAGCAACCTCTCTTATTGGAGAGAGCCAACTAGTTCTGGAGAGAAGCATTGATGTAAATCTGGGGTCCCCCAAACTTCGCCACTTTTGGAGACTGGTGGACGTCAACTCCCAGAATTCCCCAGCCGGCATAGCTTGCTCTCTTGTAATCCCTTCCTCTCGCAATCTCTCTCCACTTTAGGAGGTTAAGAGAGAAAAGAAACAGACACGGCTGGCTGGGGAATTCTGCGAGTTGAAGTCCACAAGCCTTAAAAGTGGCCAAGTTTGGGGATCTCTGATGAAAATCCTAAGCAGCTTTTGTTTCTTTTACCTAAATACCCCGTATACAGGTAGTCCTCAACTCACAACAAAGTTACAAGTTCACTTCAAAGTTACGACGACACTGAAAAGAGTGACTTATGACCATTTTTCACCCTTATGGCCTTATAGTCACGTGATTTACATTTGGATGCTTGACAGCTGACTCACATTTACGACGGTTGTGGTGTCCGGAGTCACATGATCCCCTTTTTGCAACCTTCTGACAAAGCCAAGTCAATAGGGGAAGCCAGATTCACTTAACAACTGGGTTGCTGTCTTAACAACTGCAATGGGTTCCCTTAACAAAAGTGGCAAGAAAGATCCCCCCAAAATGGGGCAAAACTCATTTAACAAATGTCTCACTTAACAACAGAAATTTTTTTTGGGGGGGGAAGGGCGGCTCAAGTGTGCTTGTAAGTTGAGGACTAGCTGTCATTAAACAACAGCCCAGACTATCACAGATTCTTTACGTGAACTGGCCTCGTAAGAAAGAGGGCCGTGTTAGTTCTATGCTAGCCAATTCAGGAATCAGGCAACCAACCCCCCCCTTTTCCAATCAACAGAACTGATTGTTTGGGGGGGGGGAGAACCACAGGCTGACTCTGTAAGCAGCTTAGAGGGGGCCGTGAAAGCACTGCGAAGTGGCATATAAGTCTAAGGGCCCATTGCTATTAGAAAGCAGGAGCTTTCCTAAGCTGCATCTCCCATGCGCACCTGACGAAGTGAGGTGCAACTCACAAAAATTGATGCCTTTTTAAAAACTGGGCGAGTCAAGTCACTTAGATTTTTAGACTAATCTGTATTCTGCTTTGGGGGGGGGATGATACCGCCTGAGGGAGAGAGAGGCGGTTCAGGTGTGCACCACAGTCTTTTCATTTCCGGCCAACCTACTGTCCATCAGCCTCCAGTTGAGCAAGGGGTCGTATACGAAGGCTTCTAATACGGCCATGACGCTGTCTTTGTGCTCTCGTAAGACTTCCATCACGGTGTGGCAGGTGATCCGGTAGTTTCCATCTAAGCCAGTGACCTAGGTGGGGAAAGGAAAATGATGAGGTGAGGTGGGGGGGAATGTCAGTCCAGGTCATGGTTGTTCCCAAGATGCTTTTTTGTTTTTTGTTTTTTTTGTTTTTTTTTCAAGAGGCCACTGGACTTGGATGAGAAACGAAACGCCTTCAAAGAAAACCCAAGAAAGTCCAGTGGCCTTTTGAAACCAAAAGCACCTAGGGGAAAAAAAAGGGGGGGGGAAGAGTCAGCAAAGGGGTCTGACTCAAAAAACCCTCCACGATACAGAGTTCAAGGTTTGGAAGGCCAAGGAGGCTTGGTTGGCATCCAGGTGGGCTTTTCAAAAGCTGCGCAGGGCCTGGTTTGATGCAGGTGGGATGGCCTTCCTCTGACTGGCCAAACTTGAGACACCAATAAATAGGACTTCTGGTCCGTTCCCAAAGGTGGGGTTAAGTCCTAGCAACAGCTTCCTGGAGGGTGTCAGGATTCTGTCCGTGGCCCTAATTACATCATGAGCTTTGAGCCAAGCTTCAAAAATTCCAGAGGATTTATTAGAAGCTAACATGTCGGTATGACCTGTGTGTTGTCGATTCTGAGACACATAAGTCATTGTCACCCTTGACGCTGGTTTCCCTCCACCCCTCGGGATGTATCATAATTCTTATTCTCCAACGAAACACGTCCATAGCCAAGAGTCATCAATCATGTTCTCCAATTGGAGATTTGCCGCTTAGTTATCATCTTTGCAAGATAGGAATGGCATGCACTTTCGATTCCAAACTGCTGCACTGCTCTTTGCAAACTCCTTCTCCCCACTTTCTGTTGGCAACTATAAAACGGGTGTAGACATGTTTTATGAGTTGACATAGAGAGTGTCCAGCAGGCCTTATGATGTGGTGGGAGCAGCAAGGCAACCCTATCAAATAGGGGGATGGAGAACAGTTGGAGCTTCCAGTTTCAAAAATATTTTCAGGGTGGGATGGTTTATGAGATGCCGGGTCAGTTCACAGGGAGCAGCGGCCAAGGAAGGGAAGAACGAGAGGTGAGCGGGAGGGGGAGGCAAAGTAGCACCCGGTCTCCTCCTAGGAAATGGTTTCGAACGTTGCAGGATCTGGCTTACCTCCATGGCGTTGGTCAACATCCGGGTTAGCCTGAAAGGGATCTTCTCAGGGAATTTCTCTCGGGTCATCGCCACCTAAAATCCAGGCCAAGAAATGAAGAGAAACTTCAAAGCAGGGAACGGTGAGTGGTGAAAGGTATCAAAAGCAGGGAAGGATTGTGGTTCGGGTTCCTGAGGTTTTAACTTAAGTTTCCCCAAATTGATTTCAGTTTCCCCAAAATGATGGCAGAACAATTGCTGGAATTGGGGGTGTCTAGGTTGATGAAAAGAAGGGCCGGGGAGGGAGGGGGGGCGACATGATGGCAGTGTCCCAATATCTCAGGGGCCGCCCCGAAGAAGAGGGAGTCAATCTGAAGGCTGGAGAAGAAGCAACGGATGGAAAATAACTAAGGAGTAAAGCAACTCCTGACAGGGAGAACAATTCATCAGGGGAACAACTTGCCTCCAGAAGCTGCAAATGCTCCAACACTGGAGGTTTTTAAGAAGAGATTGGGAAACCATTTGTCTGAAGTGGTGTA
This sequence comes from Hydrophis major, assembly GCA_033807585.1. Lineage (NCBI taxonomy): Eukaryota > Metazoa > Chordata > Lepidosauria > Squamata > Elapidae > Hydrophis > Hydrophis major. The sequence goes on from CM066342.1 coordinate 10,752,795, forward strand.
GGGTGGGGCTGGACTAGAAGACCTTGAAAGGTCCCTTTCAACTCTGTTATTCTGTTCTGTTCCGCCCAATCTTCTATCCAATGTCTTTCCTGATCTTCATTCCGTTTTGGTTTCAGCTGCTACTTTCCCACAAACAGAAAACCCTAAAGGATCCATGTTTAAGTTAATGCGAAAAGAGAGTTCATGTCTCTCTCTGTGTCTTGTTGTTTGGGCCTTGAGGGGATATGAAATAAGAAGTGACTCTTCTTTGTCTTTATCTTAACTGACTGCTTCGTTTTCGAAAAAGCAAATCCCATCAGCTTACCTCAAAGCAATCCCCAAAGTCGATGTGCAGGATTTTGCCACTCAGTCGGTCCAGCATAAGGTTGGAGGGATGCCTGTTTGAAGGAACAACATTATTTACTGAACAATTTGTGGCAGAAACTCAGAATGTCACATTCTATAATTAAAAACCCCCAAACTATTAAATAAAGCATAATTTTGCTCAGCTCGGTTCTTCGGTTCCCTTTTCTTTCCAAAGTTTAGTTTGTATTTATCTATGGGCACTGCACACAATTCACCAAATTGGCTTGCACCGCTATTATTAATTATGATTTATTAACAGCTGATGTCCGTCAACAGAGCAGGAATCCTGAATGCCTTTTTTTAATTCTGTAGGGAAATAAGTTTAGCTTCACTTGCCTGTCGCCAAGACCCAAAATGTAGCCAACCATCGACATCACAGCTAATGAACGAGTGTAATTCGTTCTTCGGTCAAACCAGACCTATGGAGAAAAGGTGTATCAAAAAGTGGGTGATTTATGCCCAATTGGGACTAATTTTCTTTTTTCTTTTTATTTTTAAGACAAGAATGTGGAACGGTAGCTATTCCAGCTCTTAACACACGTATTTGAAAATGAGAAGTAACCACGGAGTGGATCGTTTTATCCGCGTGACAATTGATCCAAGTTTTTGCTCTAATCTTGACTAGTAGACAAGAGGCCTTTTTCAGGGTTCGTAAGAAGGACCAGGAATGGCCCTTAGCTGTACCTCTGAGCTGGGACTCTTCAGCCACAGAAGTTTGGCCAGGTCATCTCCAGCTGTATTGTTGACCGCGTGTTCAAACACTTCTACCTTTTGCATTAGAGTGAGATGATCGTAATCAGGAGCCATCTGTGAATAGAATAATTAGATTAACAACATCCATTAGTCAATCATATTCTTTTTCATGGAAAAGAAAAAAAAAAAACTTTGAACAGGTAGGAAAGAAATGCAGGAACCACTCTGTGGCTGATGCCCCACAGAGCAAAACGAATGGCATATATCCAGGGAGATTCTCAAGCCCTCCAGGTCATGGTTGTCCCAAAGGTGCTTTTTTCAAAAGGCCACTGGACTTTCTGGATTTTCTTTGAAGATGTTTCGCTTCTGATCCAAGAAGCTCCTTCAGCTCTGACTGGATGGAGGGGAATAAGGGAAGGCTTTATATTCCTTGAAGACTGCTGAGAAACAAAACAACCACTTCCTAAACGCAGGGCTCAACATTGGAGAACAAACCACCAAGACTAGATTCAGCAGCCCAGGTGCATTTCAAAAGACAAAACCACTCTTCTGAAGACAGCAAACTCCACATTTTGGACAGGTTTGAAAGAGGCCATCTCTATCGAAATGGAACAGCCCTCTTTCAACAGAGAGGGAGGCATACGGCATCCTCTATCTCCAGTCCACAAGTCCTTCCAGCAGTTCCAAGGAGCTCCGCACTCATTTGCACCACTTAGGTGACCCTGAGGATACAGACGGTGGCCTCAATGGCTCTCTAAAAGGACACAAATGACCAGCTGTCTGCAAGGAATATAAATCCTTCCATTCCCCACCATCTAGTCAGAGCTGAAGAAGCTGCTTGGATGGGAAGTGAAAACATCTTCAAAGAAAAGGCAAAGGAAGTCCAATGGTCTCTTGAAAAAAAGCACCTTTTTTTTATTATAATATTGTCAAATGTATTATGGAAAATACCGTCATATTTGTTTTAAAATGTAAGACATCCAGGTGTCACACTGTTCACACAATATGTTTATAGATAAGGAAATAAATAAATAAATAAATAAACAAACAAACAAACAAACAAACAAATAAATAAATAAATAAAAACTTGTATTAAAAGGAAAAGAAAAAGCACCTTTGGGGGATCGACTGCATAGGGCAGGGGTAAGGAACGTTGGCTCTTTTATCACTTATGGACTTCAACTCCCAGAATTCCTGAGGGAGCCATAAAAGGTTCCCCATCCCTGGCCTACTGGTTTTTTCAGTTGTGAGGGAAATCAATTTTTGACTTGAATGGGACTGTTTAATATACAAATGTAGGACATACAAAGAATATATATAAAAATATGTCCTACATTTGTATATTAAACAGTCCCATTCAAGTCAAAAATTGATTTCCCTCACAACTGAAAAAACCAGTAGGCCAGGGATGGAGAACCTTTTATGGCTCACTCAGGAATTCTGGGAGTTGAAGTCCGTAAGTGATAAAAGAGCCAACGTTCCTTACCCCTGGCATAGGGCTACCAAGCTGAGATTCAGGGACAGAACAAATGAGTTGAGAAACGCTCAAGGCTGAGCAGGTAGCAGGCGCTCTCACCCTCAGCATGATGCGATGCTCAATGTTGAGCAAAATCTTCTTCTTCTCCCGGTAGTCTCGAATGAGAGCATGCAGCGTGTCGCAGTGAGGCACCCAGCCTATAAGCCCAGAGTTGGTGGAGAGAGGGATCACCGCATAGCGCTGGATGCTGGAGAGGAGGAGGAGGAGGAGAATCTGCATTGAAAAGGCTGGGATTTGTGCTCAACAGACAAATGGGATTCAAAAAATATGCTCCTAGACGTCTACAGGGAAGCCCGAAGGACACGCTGTCCTAAGGACCTTGCACCATCTGTTGGCTTAGCTGGAGCAGCCTGTAATGAGGCCCAAGTTGGGCCCTCGTACAAAGACCCTGCTGGCATTGGCAACTTCATGCTCCTTCCTGCCATCCTTAGAATGGGATTACTAACTGCTGCAGCATTCATGAAAGTGTCTAGGGAAGTTATGGCAAGATCTCTTCTCTCTCTTACACCTCTAGAGTTTTTGCTCCTATATTCCATTGCTCCCTCCAAAGTGACTCATTTCTAGCTTCTCCTTTGTGTGCCGAAAGGAGACCTCGCCACCCAGCTTTTCTGACAGGCCAACTACGCTGGCTCTGGGATGAAGGCAGAGGAGGCACCTGAGGTTTTTACGAAGGGATGTGGGGTCGTTCGCGAGGAGAGTGTTCACGAGGCCGAAGAGCTGCATCACTCTTTCGTCCTGGCGGAGATCTTCGTGTCCTTTCAGAAGGAAGACAAACTCGTGCCCGTTGCTTCCTGCGGAAGAAGGAAAGATCTACTGAGGTAGGTGAAAGCAGGGAAGCCAAGAAGAGACTTGTATCCAAGTCAGATTCGAAGGTGTGTAGCATTATGTTGCTTTAGTGGCACAGTGGTTAGAATGCAGCAATTAGAAGGCGGTATTGCAGGCTACTTCTGCCGACTGCCAGCAGTTCAATCCTTATTGTCTCAGCCTTCCGTCCTTCCGAGGTGAATAAAATGAGGACCCAGATTACAGAGCCTGACTGTGTAAACCGCTTAGAGGGGGCTGTAAAAGCACTCTGAAGTGGTATATAAGTCTAATGCTATTGCTATTGGTTAAGTTCCTACAGTCAAATAATTAGCACTCGTTGCCCTTGTTAAGCTAATCATGGACAGGGCAAAATATGCTAGAATAAAACAAAAGCCTGTAGGCCAGATGTTTGCTGATCCTGCCGAAGCTTCTTCAAATGTCACTACACCCACCAATTTAAGACTTCTACTGGGGACTGGAGGCTAAAACATACAACGAACGGTTGCAGGAACTGGGCTTGGCTAGTCTATTGAAGAGAAGGACCAGGGGAGACAGGAGAGCAGTCTTCCAGTATTTGAAGGGAGAGGGAGAGAAAGAAAAAGGAAGGAAGGAGAGAAAGAAAAAAGAGTGAGATAAAGAGAACAAAAAGGGAGAAAGAAGAAGAGATGAGAGAAAGAAAAAAGGAAGGAAGGAGAGAAAGAAAGAAAGAAAGAAAGAAAGAAAGAAAGAAAGAAAGAAAGAAAGAAAGAAAGAAAGAAAGAAAGAAAGAAAGAGCAAGAGGGAGTGACTGGAGGCTAAAACATACGATGAACAGTTACAGGAACTGGGCCTGGCTAGTCTAGGGAAGAGAAGGACCAGGGGAGACAGGAGAGCAGCCTTCCAGTATTTGGAGGGAGAGAAAGAAAAAGAAAGAGATCGAGAAAGGAAGGAAGGAGAGAAAGAAAAAAGAGTGAAAGAGAAAAAGAGAACAAAAAGGGAGAGAAAGAAAGAGGGAGAGAGGAGAGAAAGGAAAAGGAAGGAGAGAAAGAAAAAAGAGGGAAAGAAAGAAAAAGAAAAAGGGAGAGGGTGAGGGTGAGGGTGAGAAAGAAAAAGGAAGGAAGGAAGGAAGGAAAGAAAGAAAGAGAGAGCAAGAGAGAGGTTAACACATACAATGAACAGTTGCAGGAACTGGGCCTGGCTAGTCTAGGGAAGAGAAGGACCACGGGAGACAGGAGAGTAGCCTTCCAATATTTGAGGGGCTGCCACAGAGAGGAGGAAGGGGTCAAGCTATCCTCCAAGGCACCTGAAGGCCATTCAAGGAATAATGGATGGAAACTGACCAAGGAAAAATTCAACTTGGAAATAAGGAGGAATTTTCTGACAGGGAGATCAACCAACCCATGGAAGAGAAGTTGCCCTCGGAAGTTGTGGGCTCGCCATCACTTGAGACTTCCAAGAAGAGATTGGACTGCCATCTGTCAGAAATGGTGTAGGGTCTCCTGCTTGGGGGGGGCGGGGGGGGGGGTTGGACTAGATGACCTACAAGGTCCCTTCCAACTCTGATTATCTGTTATTTGTTACTTTCTTAGCCTGGATGACTGGCCTCCTTAAAGGATCTGCTCATGAAATGGACAGCTACGAGAAATGGGATTTGTTCTGTATCCTGAGGATATCCTGTATCCTGAATGAGATATGGCTGCCCAAGGAACTGTTGCCATCGGCTTGCTCTTCTGAACACGATGTCCTTTTTAATTGGATGCCGTTCTGCACGAGCGCACCAGCAATTGGTGCACCTGAAATCGGGGCAACTCACCCATTAAGGTCAACTTCCTTGGCCTCTGTTTGGAGGTGATGACTTGCAGGGAGGGCGCGATGGACTGAATGCGGATGATCTGCTGGTTTGGGTCGTACGTCCCCGGGACGGCCAGCTCCAAATCGCGGCACATCAGGAGTTTGGGGGAAACGTATTGGAGCTCCAAGGAAGTCAGCTATTGTTGGCCAAGATGGGAAAGCAAATCAACAAAGCAGCTTAGGATGGGTTCTCAAGGGGGAAAATAATCCCCGCGGGGAATGAAGATTCTCCCACCCCAAACCTGAGGCAGCTGCTTGGAGATGCGCCGGAAGACGTGGTAGTACAGATCCCAAGCCTGAGTGAGATCCTTGACGTTTCCCGATTTCATATATTTCCGGCACCATTCCTGGGCCTCCATCAGATCTCTGCCATAAGCCTGAGGGAAAGGACAGAGTTGCTCTGGGTTTATGGGCAGATGAAAGGCAGATGGGTGGATCAGCCACCTGCGAATTGCGGTGGTCCACCGGCGGCCTGCGGAGCTGGCAGACGAGTCGGGCAGTGGGTGGAGGGAACAGGGGCCAGTCCTGGAGTCTGGGGAGGGCCCGGACGAAGGATCTGCGTCCGACACAGAGATGGGACTAAGGCTGTCTGAGAGTTGACTCCGGAGCCTCCAGAATCTGACATCAGTGAGGCAGAGGAACAGGGGGAGCCTGTTCCCAGTGTGCGCATGCACAGAGCTGCCAGAAGGCAAGAAGAGTTAAGACAAAAGGGGCGACTCGGGAGTAAGGCTTGGAGTTGATTGGCCCCTCCCATAAGACCTAAAGGAGGAGCAAAGGGACAGGAGCCTTTGCAGGAAGCAACTTTCTCCGTTCTGATCGGTTTAAACTCTAAAGCTCCATGTTGGCTTTGTGCTCCGTTTAGCCTCGTACAGCTAATTGGCAATTTAGTCGTGGGCAGCATTTCAAGGGAGATAAAGGTGGGTGCTTATCAGCCTTATCCCGAAAAGACTGCGGCAGACTTCTGTTGAACTATTCACAAACTGTTTGGGACTCATGACGGATTGTGAATGAATATAATTCACAGCCGTTGAAATAAAAAGAGGGTTTTTGGGACTGAGCGTGTGATCGTTACTGTCTCAGGGAGCCTTGGTCAGAACACAAATGCCTCCCACACTGGAAAAGCAATTTCAAATAGCAATCATTTGGGCTTTCTCTTCCCTGATTCTCAACCAGAGCTATTGTTCGTGGCTTCTGGCTGACCCACTAAGAGGCCCCTGATGTGGCATTTCGTAATTCACGATGCCAGGTGGAGAATGTTCCTTGAAGCCAGTATATTCCTATATCCACCTCAAATGCTTGGGGTTTCTTTTCTATGGGCTGCCTGGAACATGTTTTGTTTCCCTCTTTCATTGCTACCTGATTGAAGGAGGTTTCCTTGAGGGTCTGGGGACCACGCTCCATCATGGCATGCAGCGGCTCGAGCACTTCGAACATCCCCTTCACGTTCCTCTCCCCGAAATAGAGGCGAGACGCTTCCTCCAGACCTTCGTGCCACATCTCGTGCCACAGGATGGCCACGCGGATCAGTTCTTCGCTCACCTGGTGGCAGAGGAAAGGAAGGCCCCCAGGAGAGGTTAAAAGGCAAAAGGTCTCTCTCTCTCTCTCTCTCTCTCTCTCTCTGTGTGTGTGTGTGATGGCATTCATCTTCATGGGAGGCTCAGTCTCTTCGCTGAAGCTTCCCTATATTCTCCACCCCAACCTGCTGGATTGAACAAGGCCTGGTTGAAGAAAAAAACTACCCTCTCAGCGGTGGAAGTTTGGTGTCTCGAACCTACATCAATTGAGAAAATATATCCTCTTGCTGGCATTGCCCCATCTAAGATCAGGACACGGGTAGCAGCAGATGCAGAGAGAATTAAGCAAGAAAACGACCCTTGGTATCTGCTCTGCCCCCTCCCCTCCCCTCCCCTCCAAGCCCACAGACTCAGATCTAGGAACAGCTTTATGGCAAGAACCAAACATCCATGGTGGCGCAGTGGTTAGGCTGTGCAGTACTGCAGGGTTGACTCACTGCTCACTCCAGGAGTTCAATTCTGAGCAGCTCAAGGTTGACTCAGCCTTCCATCCTTCCAAGTTTGGTAAAATGAGGACCCAGATAACAGAGCCTGACTGTGTAAGCTGCTTAGAGAGAGAGAGCTGGAAAGCACTGTGGAGTGGCATATAAGTCCAAGGCCTTATTGCTATTCCTGAGACTACATAAGAACATCACATTAAAAGAAAGAGGAAGGAGACCACTGAGCATGGAGTAACATTAAAGGAGGGTACAACTGAAGGATCTGACCTCCCATATACTACATAGGAGGACTCTGAATAGGTGGAGAGTCTGAAAATAAACCAGTATGCTTAAGTGGAAGCTCTTGGCGGGTAACAACATGCTATGTGAATGTGGAGAGACTGAGAGACTGGCCCATCTGCTGGTCGGTCAGCTACTACCAGAAATATGTACTAATAATGACATTTTTGGCCAACAGCAAAGTTTGACCTAGACACAGAATAAAAACAAGTGGAAGAGGCCCAGGCAAAACTAGGAGAAATTTCAGGCAAACTTATTGTATCTAACAGCTAAAGGCCCATTGCTGGGCATCTGGGCTGGTTTGTTGTAGAGATTAGAATTGGCCTTCCTATTTTCCTGACTAGCACCTGACAACCAGAAACAGGGGCGTTCAATAGAGAATGAGCTTTCTGCCTCGAGTTTTGCATAGAAACAGCTATAGCCACAGCATCAGAGATCTAACCCAGACTGACTGCTAGAGGGAGTTACACAATTGTTCTCAAGGGATGCATAAAGCTGCTTCTTACACAATTCCAGCATCTGTAACAAAAGACAGCGTCTGTGGCCTTTTGCAAGCTCCCTTTCCCGTGTTTTGGTCTTAGCAACAGCAGAGAGTGTGCACGGAGGCAAAAGAGTTTCAACAGACTGGCAGTTTCCCCAGATTTTGGAAAAGGATCTCATTTTCTGCCCAAGCTTGCTTGAAGTGGTGTTTAGGAAACCGGTTGTATGGTAGTTACAGTTCTGAGGAAGGGCAACAGCTTGAAAGAGATTATCCAAATAAGGATGATAAAAGTTAATAAGCCAGAGCAGTACCATGTGTACCAGAAAGAGACAGATTGGTGGAGAAACAAGTTTTTTTAAAAAAAATATAAAACTTTTTAAAAATCCACTCTTTCAGAGCCCTAATCAAATTCTTTTAAACGGTGTGTACTATAAAAATGCACGCACAAAAATTAATAAATAAGCATCTCTGTGTTGCAAAACTGAATAAAATAATAAAAGGGAAGAGCATTTCTACAAAGGCAAAGCTGGTAACTGGGACTGAACTGGGAAGGCTAAGTTAATTGAAATGATATAAATTGACAAAGATCAGGGAGAGGGTATAAAAGAATGAACTGGCTTGTTCCCTGTGGTTTTGCATGTGGGAAAAGGATGGCGGGGAGACACAGAATGGAGCATGCACGTGTCTATATTACCCACCATCATGGCTTGTTGGACGAGCGTGTTGCTGTGTTCACACATATTTTTCAAGATCTTGTTAGCAGCATTGTGCCGGGCTGTTGTCGTTGATTTTGAGGCAACCGTCAGTGGATAGATCAGAGCCTGTAGGAGGGGCCAGAAAAAGGAGCAATTCGTCAAAACTTGGATGGTTTGGAGTCTGAAAGGTGTGTCTGCGTGTAGGGTGATCTCACCTGAGGATGGTACCTTCCAATGTCAGTCAGCAGCTGGTAAATGAGCCGTCCCACCAAAGGCCGAGGTGTGTCGATTCTTGCAATCAGCTGTGGGATCACCTGATTTTTTTCATTAGGAGCAGGAGAGGGAGAGATAAGGAGAGGGGGAATTAGTCTAGCCCAGGGGTCTCCAACCTTGGCTCCTGGAAGCCTGGCGGACTTCAACTCCCAGAGTTCCACAGCCAGCAAAGCTGGCTGTGGAATTCTGGGAGTTGAAGTCCACCCAAGTTGAGAAACCCTCACTTAAGAGTGAGACAGGGGGTTCGTACCCCTTACCTGGAGCCAGGTGTCTATCTGGATGGCCTTGACCCCTTCCACCAAGGCTTCATTGACTTCTGGCCAGTGGCCATAGTCAAACCACAACGTAAGGACCCTGGAGAAAGATGAATCCCATGAGCTCCAGTTTTGTTCCTTAGGGAAACATCACAAGGGGGAGGCACGACTTAGCCCCTAGGCCTACCCTCCCGCGACCCCAGCTCAAAACCTGACGATTAAAGGTTTCCAATCTCAAAGCACCTGAGCGTATCCTGCAGATTGTTTCCCCGGGACAAAGAGATGGATCGGAAAAAGCCCTGAACGGCCGGCACGGTGTACATCAGGAGGGTTTTGGATAAGTCCTTTCGGGAAGAGAGGAGGAGGGATGAGTCTTCCCGCCACCCCAGGTAAGGGGGAGTCAAGGATGTCTTGGGAGGAGGAGGAGGAGGCTCTGGCCCTGTGGGAGCAGCCTGACCTCAGTGACTTTCTTCTGCACGGGAGAAGGGGCGGGGCTGTTCTCAGCGCTCTCGGCCTCGCTTTCGCTGTTGCTGCCTTCCGTGTTGGCGCTGGTGACGCTGGTCCCGCTGGCGTGGCGCAGCTTCTTCTTCTCATCCCGGGCCTGGTTCTGGAGCTTGTAGTGCAGGACTGCCTCAAAGTTCATCACTGCCCAAGCATGCCAGGCCTGGAAAGAGAAGAGGCACCGCTGGCATGATCTAGCTCTCCATGGAGGGCAGTGACTGAGGCGCCAGGTCAGTCCTATAGAGTCATTTCTTCCCCTTTTAGGTTCTGCTGCCCGCCAGGAGCAAAACTCTAACAGATTTCTCTCCTCCCTTCTCCAATTTTCTTTTAACTCTCTCAAGGGCAACGATGCAATCTGGTTTCTCCTGATCAAACCCACCACCCCTTTTTTTTCCTCCCACTTTGCTTCTCTCTCAAACCTACAGTTGTTCACTTTAAAATTTAAACTACGCAGGCCACACCTGCTTTCCTAAACGTCGTGTACCACTTAGCCAGGATCTAGTCTGGGCCGGTTTTGTTTGTCTTCTGAGCTTTTGGACCCATGGGGGAGGCCCATCTTCAGGGACCCTGTCTCTAGCTCAGCAGACAAAACCTCTGGACCCTGATTGGATCCTGCAATATTATCCTGGGACACGTATCATCGCCTTCGCTGTTTACGTAGGGCTTGTCGAATTTTTCCACTTTCGACTTCCAAACATTAGGGGTGCTCAGACGTTGTAACATGTCTTGGGGATTATAAAGGTATTTTGGTTACTTTAATATAATTTAGATGTGCTTGGTAAGTAACTACAGAAGTAATTGTAACTTTTCAACATTTTGGCCAACGGGTCGTCATCCAAAGCCAATTCCAGTCACACCATTAGCAATCCAAATGGAAACGGGGATATTGTTTCTTCATTTCAGAATCTCCATCTTGCTCCAAAGGCTGGTGAGCTCTTGACTCACTTCCTTTGGCGCGGCCACCGTTTTCCCTCCAGAGTTTCAGGCCAGAGTGAGTCCTTCTTGGTGAAGCAACCTGGTTCCCGGTGTCTTAATGCCAGTGGCAAAAACGCATGCCCGCACCAAAGCCGCTGAGGGACCTGCCTGACCTGGCCTCTCCCTTTAACTTACTTTGTACCAATTGCGGTCATGCTCCGTCGAGGCGCTGTAGTACTGCAGGACTTTGGGGATGGTGCTCTCATTGATGCCTTGCAGGTTCAGCTGCCACTCTCCCAGTTTCAGGAAACACCTGAGAACAGGATAAAGAAATATGGGCTACTTGACATGATGATGATGATGATGATGATGATGATGAGGAGGAGGAGGAGGAGGAGGAGGAGGAGGAGGAGGAGGAGGAGGAGGAGGAGGAGAAAAAGGAAGAGGAGGAGGCGGCTATCCATTAAGCCAAATCTTGGTGAGTCTGCGGGCCAAGTTTCTCCACATCTTCTGATCATGTGCTATTTCTTTAATTTTTTCTATGCTGTGTCTGGTGTCAGCTTTCATAGTGTCCAGCCACCATGTTCTTTGACAGTCTGGTTGCCTTTTACCACTAACTCATTCCAAACCCAAGTGCTTCTTTCTCCAGTGAATGCCCCCAAATCCTCCTCCTCTTCCTCATAATCCCTTGCGGAGTGGAGTCTGGCCAACTGAATGGAGCTGAGGGTTTACTGGCCGGATGCCCTTCCTGTCACCAATGCAGAGTTGTTGTTTTTTCCCCTTTCGGCAGATATATTCTCAGTGTGGCCAGAGAGTGAAATATCTGCCTCTACCTGGGATCGAACTCATAGCCTCCTGATTGTGAAGCAAGAACTTCACCTCCAGACCACTCGAATGAATTTCCCCGAACAACACGGCCAAATAAGCGAGAGGCAGTTCCGTGATTTGGCCTGCCAGCGACATGTCTGGTGTTATGCACTCCAGTACCTGCTGGTTGGTCACCTTTGTTGTCCAAGGAACTAACGTGACACCCTTGGTTAATGATTTCACTGTTGGGAGCTAACTGGTCCCAATCCTGGCTCTGGATCCTGGATGATCAGGCAGAACGAGGCCACTGTCCACCTCTGCGGCTAAAACCGCATCAGGGCCCCAGGAAGGGAACTCACAAAGCGTAAATGTCCCCTTCGGGAGTCTTTAGTACATTTTGCACGACTGTTTCTAGAGAGATCCCTGGTGCAAACTCAGAGAGCAAACTAAAAAAATATTTACAATACTCCTTGCAATAATCTTATTCCGGTTTATTGGAACCAGATATCGGTACCTGTATACCAAAGTTATGAGCAGATGAACTTTGAATCTTGTAAAAGTAAGAAATAAGAATCTTCCCTTTCAGGTGGGTCCATGAACTGGCATTGGGCTGCGGCATGCCAGAAACTGGGCCGCGCAAACAAGCAAAACTCCATCACCAGGATGCAGGCAGCACACAAAACCACACACCCTGCGGAAAAACCTCTCTCCGTGGTGCCCCCCAATTTTGGGGGACTGCTGCCTTAGGGTGCCGTTTCTGGGTTCGGAAAGGCGGTCGCTCACCGGGCCATGAGTTTGTGCAGCTCCTGTCGGTGCTGCTGGTCCTCGGTGGCGATGGCATGCTGGGCTTGCTGCTGCATCATCTGGACAAAATGTTGCATGTGCTGGAAGGCTTCGATCTGCAAGACAGGAAGCGAAGCAAAGATGCTGCCATGCATCACCCCTGGGGTTGCTAAGGTGACTGCCTCCCTGCTCCTCCTCCTCCTCCTCCTCCTCGGGGACCATGCGGGGCATCCTCTCCTTTGCTCTGAAAAGCCTTTGGTTCTAAGTACAGGGGGAGCAAAAGTTTGTTTAATGACCATTTGAAGTTACGATGGTCCTGGAAAAAAAAAAAAAGGGACCGTTTTTCACACTTATGACCATTGCAACATCCCCGTGGTGGTGGCGTGATCAAAATTTGGGCGCTTGGCAGCTGACTCGTATTTATGACGGCTGCGGTGTCCCAGGGTTGTGTGATCTCTTTTTTGCAACAACAGGGAAGCCAAATTCACGTAACAGCCTGTAGTTGACTTAACAGCTTGCAGTGATTCACGTAAGCAAGAATGGTCGTGAACAAAGGTCTCGCTCAGCAATCAAAATTTTGGGCTCCATGGCGGTCGTACGTAGAGGACCACCTGTATTTGGTGCTGGGCATTAAGAGCTGCAAGGAATTGTGGTGTATGTCAGCTAAAAAGATACCCCTTTGGTCTTTTTAGCTGCCAGAAAAAGGGAGTGGGGGAAAACAAGGCATTCTTGAAATGCCTAGATAATCAACTCAGCAGCCTAAAGTTGTCGGAGCATAAGAAGGTTATTGGAGAGCACGATGGATGACTTTCTTGGAGAGGGATGTATCCTATTGGAGAAGTCACATCCAGGGGGTGGGGGAAAAGACCGGGGTCAAGGGGGAAATGGATGATGTAATTTAGTACCGGCTGCCCCCAGCCACGTACCAACATGGCTCATCGACAGTTCGTTTCAGGGTTGTGTTTGACCTCATGGGGGCTGGAGTGGGTGTGACCAGAGCGGGAATGGCTTGCAGGGCACCCATGACAGCCCAAGTACTCTGCCAGCGAAAACAGGCTCCCAAGCTCCGTTTTCACTGGCAGAGCATTGCAGAAGGCTGTTGCAGCTGGAAACGGAGCTCGGGAGCCCATTTTTGCTGACAGAGGCACCGCAGGCCGCTTTTTCACTGCTTTCAGGGTGGCCCCACGGGCCAGATCTAAGCCCCGCCCAGGCCAAATTGATTTATTATTTCTAATAAACCAAATTACTTCTTCTGAGATGCGGCTGGAGACTTTTGCTTTGAATGAGGGTGGATTTGTGGGAGCCCTGACAGCCAGCCGGCGCTGACCTCTGATGGAACTCTGAACTCTGGTTCAAAGTTCTTGCACAAAAGGTTCCTTGCATCACCATCCAGATACAGTAGGAAAACAAAGGAGACGCAACGGGTTCAAAAGAGAGAGAGAGAGAGAGCGTTCTGCAAGAAAGGGAGGAGAGGAGGCTCAGCCTAACCTTGCGGGCGCTTTTCCACATGTGCTTCATGTATGCGTAGGTCACTTGAGGGTGAAGAGTGGGCAAGGGATGGTCCAGCTGTCGGGATGGGTCGACCCCCAGGAGCAACACCAAGGTTTTCTGGGCTAAAGCCTTCGGCGAGGAAGAAGAAGAGAGACCAATAAACGCCGAGCTCACACCCAGGCCTTTCCCTCAGCAAGCTAGCTGGGGAATTTCTGGGAGTTGAAGTCCACACTTCTGAGAAGCTACGGCGGGAGGTGGAGCAACCGTTCAGGCTGAATGGAGGCTGGAGTTACTCACCAGTCTGCCACTCTTGCCACACAAGCTGGCGTACTTGAGCCACATTCTCATGTCCTCGTGGGGGTTGACTACTAGCGACCGCACCATGAGAATCCGCTGCCAGTCCTCTACGATCCGCTGGCAACCCTGGGAAGAGAAGGATTTCTCAAAGACTCTGGAAAGAATGCAGAGAAGAGCAACAAAGAGGATCAGGGGACTGGAGGCTCAAACATACGATGCAGGAACTGGGCATCTCTAATGTAAGGAAAGGGAGGACAGGGGGAAGACAGGTTAGCAATGTTCCAATAGCTCAGGGGTTGCCCCAAAGAAGAGGGAGTCAAGCCACTCTCCAAAGCACCTGAAGGCAGGACAAGAAGCAACGGATGGAAGCTCATCAAGGAGAGAAGCAACTTAGAATTAAGGAGAAATTTCCTGAGAGTTAGAACAATTAACCAGTGGAACAAATGGCCTCCAGAAGTTGTAAATACTTCAACACTTGAAGTTTTAAAGAAGAGATTGGACAACAGCTTGTCTGAAATGGTACAGGGTTTCCTACCTGAGTGGGGGCTTGGACTAGAAGACCTCAAAGGTCTTTTCCAAGTCTGCTATTCTATTCTGTTGTATTCTATTGTATTCTACTCTACTCTACTCTACTCTATTCTCTCTTCTCTTCTCTTGTATTCTATTCCTATTCCTATTCCAATTCCAATTCCGATTCCATTCCTATTCCTATTGTAATTCTATTTGCCTTCTCTTTTTTTGGCATGCCCAATTTCCTGGAATTGAAAATGGCATCGGGAATGGCACCTGATGTTGGGAGAACCACCTACCCACAGCTCCAACTAGTAAATACGAAAGTTGGCATTTCTATGGATCTGGGAGGTGTCTCCTTCTGGGCATGTTCACTTTTGTGTGTGGAATCTGTATTTCCATGTAAGAAAAAGTGGGTTTCCTTTGGGCACAGTACTACATGCAGTCACTGGCCAGAGATGTATAGATTCAACGGCATCTGATTTTTAACTATTTAGCCATCTAGGAAGGACCCGGAAAGGGTCTGTCGAGTTTTTTGTGCCTTCTTCAAATAATTTTATTTTTCCCTAAAAGCTTGGATGATCAACTGTTGGAATGGGCTATCTAGATCACCGAGGATCATTTTCCACCGATCTAAAATTAGAGAGGAAATAAGCTGCCTGAAGCTTTTTTTGAAACTGAATTTCCACTAAGCAATCCATAAGAATGTGATGAGTAAGAGCCAGAAGTATGTGTCCTTTCTTTGCCCTGTTTTCTCTCTTTTTTAGCTCCATCTGCAGTCTTTCCCCATCGGCTTTTCCTCACTGATGAAATGTTCTCTGACCTCTTCCAGACAGGAATGCAGCTCTGGAGGCAAAATGCTCCCCAGATGACACACAGGAAACAAGAAGATGGCTGCTGGCTAAGGCTGGGCAGACCCAGGCAGGGACACAACAGGAAGGAAGGGAGGGAGGGAGGGAGGAAGATGGGGATGGGATGAGAAGGGAAGGGAAGGAAAGAAAGGGAGAGAGGGAGGGAGGGAGGGAGGGAGGGAAGGAGATGGCAATGGGAAAGGAAGGGAGGGAGGAAGGAGAAGGCAATGGGGAGGGAGGGAGGGAGGGAGGGAGGGAAGGAAGGAGATGGGAATGAGAAGGAAGGGAGGAAGGCTGGAAGGAAAGGGAGGAAGGAGATGGGAATGGAGGAAGGGGGGAAGAAAGGAGATGGGAATGGGAAAGGAAGGCAGGAAGGCAGGCAGGAATGGAGGAAGGAGATGGCAATGGGAAAGGAAGGGAGGGAGGAAGGAGAAGGCAATGGGGAGGGAGGGAGGGAGGGAGGGAGGGAAGGAAGGAGATGGGAATGAAAAGGAAGGGAGGAAGGCTGGAAGGAAAGGGAGGAAGGAGATGGGAATGGAGGAAGGGGGGAAGAAAGGAGATGGGAATGGGAAAGGAAGGCAGGAAGGCAGGCAGGAATGGAGGAAGGAGATGGCAATGGGAAAGGAAGGGAGGGAGGAAGGAGAAGGCAATGGGGAGGGAGGGAGGGAGGGAGGGAGGGAGGGAGGGAGGGAGGGAGGGAAGGAAGGAGATGGGAATGAGAAGGAAGGGAGGAAGGCTGGAAGGAAAGGGAGGAAGGAGATGGGAATGGAGGAAGGGGGGAAGAAAGGAGATGGGAATGGGAAAGGAAGGCAGGCAGGAATGGAGGAAGGAGATGGGAATGGGAAAGGAAGGCAGGAAGGAAGGAATACTAAGCTGGAATCCTGCACTCTGCTTGTAAGGCTGGATGGGGCGGAAATCAAACTTCAGATAAGTCCTGGATGCAGGTGATAAAACTGGGCAGGCCGGCAGGACAAATGGTGTCAGTGGCAAAATGTCCTGCAGAATTCTAGTTTGGTAATTTTCCAATCAAAGTATTAGATGTTAAGAACCCTTCGAAATTAAAAGCTTCTGACGGTTGAGGCGTGGGCTCCAGGGGAATGCTGGGAATTGGAGTCCCAGTCTAAAAAGCCTGAGCCATGCTGCTCTCAGAGTTCCTAAACCGATCCTGAATATCAGGAGACCTGCTTCTTCAGAGCAGCTGCTGCTGCTACTTCCAGGGTAGCCTTACCTGCAGCCTCTCCCACCAAATCTGGCGGAGGATCTCTCGCCGTTCCGGCACAAGCTTGTACTGAATCACTTCTTCCAGCTCGGATAACATCTGGCAGGAAACCATCGCCTGCAAAAAAAAAAAAAAAAAGAGGGGGTTGGCACCATTCTCACAACCCTGGTAGTCCTCAACTTACCACCACGATGGAGCCCCAAATTTATGTCCACGGAGATGTGTGTTAATTGAGTTTTGCCCCATTTTACGGCTTTTCTTGCCACTTTCGTTAAGCGAGGAATCGTGTGCCATTGTCAAATTCGTAACCTGGGCCATTAAGTGAACCTGTTTTCCCCACTGCTTGGACTTGTCAGACGGTCACAAAAGGAGGATCTCGCAACCCTGTGGATGCTGCCAGGGTCGTCATGGGGAATAACGGTCGTAAGTCGCACTTTTTTTTAGAGCCGTTGTAACTTCAAACTTTCACTAAGTGACCTGTCGTAAGTCAAGAACTACCTGCAGATCCCCAAGGAAGGATTTGTAAGTGCTGGGTGAGGAGATGAGATACTCACCCCATAAGCTCGGCTGTAACTCTCTCCTGCCATGGCGGTCAGCTCTGCATCCAGGAGATCTCGGGCTTTGTCAATGCACTGGGAGGAGAAAAGATGAAGCAAAATGAATACCTCCACCAGGGAAAAGCTCCCCGAAACGAATCCGGGGGTAAAATAAGCTTTTTGCTTTTTCCCAGGAGGCTGAGTTATTTTTTGTCTCTGGAATCCCGGCATTTTGTTGCTATTCTTGTCGTTAACAATGTAACTGAAGGAGCTCAGCCAGTCTATAAAAAGAGGTGCTAGATTAAATAAAAATGTCCTGTAAAAGGATAATAAGGGATCTGGTAATAAGAAATTTTGTGAACCAGAGAGAGAGAGAGAGAGAGAGAGGAGAGAGAGAGAAAGAGAGAGAGAGAGAAAGAGATAAAAAGAGAGGGAGAGAGAGAAAGAGAGAGAGGGAGAAAGAGAGAGAAAGAGAGAGAGAGAAAGAGAAAGAGAGGGGGAGAGAGAAAGAGAAAGAGAGAAAGAGAGAAAGAGAAAGAGAGGGAGAGAGAGAAAGAAAAAGAGAGAAAAAGAGAGAAAGAGAGAGGAAGAGAGAGAGAGGAGGGGGAGGGAGAGAGAGAGAGAAAGAGAGAGAGGAAGAGAAAGAGAGGGAGAGAGAGAAAGAGAGAGAGAGAAAGAGAAAGAGAGGGAGAGAGAGAAAGAGAAAGAGAGAAAGAGAGAGGAAGAGAGAGAGAGGAGGGGGAGGGAGAGAGAGAGGAGAGAGAGAGAAAGGAGAGAGAGAGAAAGAGAGAGAGAAGAAGAGAAAGAGAGGGAGAGAGAGAAAGAGAGAGAGAGAAAGAGAGAGGGAGAGAGAGAAAGAAAAAGAGAGAAAGAGAGAGGAAGAGAGAGAGAGGAGGGGGAGGGAGGGAGAGAGAGAGGAGAGAGAGAGAAAGGAGAGAGAGAGAAAGAGAGGGAGAGAGAAAGAGAAAGAGAGAGGAAGAGAGAGAGAGGAGGGGGAGGGAGAGAGAGAGAGAGGAGAGAGAGAGAGAAAGGAGAGAGAGAGAGGAAGAGAAAGAGAGGGGGAGAGAGAAAGAGAGAGAGAGAAAGAGAGAGGAAGAGAGAGAGAGGAGGGGGAGGGAGAGAGAGAGAGAGGAGAGAGAGAGAGAAAGAGAGAGAGAGGAAGAGAAAGAGAGGGAGAGAGAGAAAGAGAGAGAGAGAAAGAGAGAGGAAGAGAGAGGAGGGGGAGGGAGAGAGAGAGGGAAAGAAAGCAGACAGACAAGATAGTTAATAGCTGAGAAAAAAACATTTGAGATCCAAATAAGAAGGAACAGGAAATGTAGCCTCTGAATGCCATCACAAGATCGAAAGGAGAAGGAAAAAGTTGAGGGAAACGCAAAGAAATCCAACCATCAGTGCGACCTAAAACTTCAAAGACTTCAAAGATCTTCATCCTTTAATTCCTGGCTCCTCCCTCTGCAGGCCTTGGGCTCGGTCAGGGGTCAGCAACCTAGGGCTCTGGAGCCACATGCGGCTCAGGAGATGACTGGGTGGGAGTGAGTGAGGTCGAGCTGGCCACCCACCACCCAGTCACACCGGTTGTTCAATGATTGGCTCCCGGTGTATTCTTTTCTGTGGGAAAGGGGTCCAAATGGCACTTTTTGAGTGTTTAAGGTGGCAGATTCTTAGACAAGGTAGGGTAGGAAAGATGTATTCCTGAGATGGGTTTTATTTCACCCAGAGGGGTCTTGTTCTTTTTCGCTTGTTTGTTTGTTTGGTTTTCCCATGGTGGCTGTAAGTTTGTTTTCAGTGATTTAAGTCAGGCGGTCTTCACAAATCGGATAAATAAATATTCCAAGGCAGTAACTGCTCAGACCTTGGGAATGTCTTGCCAGGCCAAGCCCCTCCAGACGCCGACTTCCTAAAACCCCAGCTGGGTTCCCGTACAACAGAAGCCCCCCAAAAGAATTTCCCCTGAAGGGGACATGGCTTCCTACTAGCAGGAGGAGAAGCCAAACGTGCTCTCCAGGGTTATGCAACCAACCCTTTGGTGTGGAATTTGAATTGGTCCTCATCCAGTTCAACCATAATCCAAAGCTGAAATAACAACAGTCGCAGAACGGGGCTTGACATAACCTTTCTTTCTTTTCTATTTCAAGAGGTCAAAAAAGGTCACATCCAAGAAAATGTCCTTCTAGCACCTCAGGGTGTGTTGTCTTGTTTGCATGGCTAGCAGCTGAAGGATTTTATCTGGCTCGCTTTGGATCATCTTGATTTATTTTATTTTATTTTTTGAAGAGGTTTCTATCGGCCTCAAATTTTGGAGGGGACTCCAGAACAGGCTTATTTTGAAAGATAAGCAACCATCATTCCTGGGATATAAGGCCTTGGTAAAACCACCCCTGCAATGCTGCATCCAGTTTTGGAATGGAATGGAATGGAATGGAATGGAATGGAATGGAATGGAATGGAATGGAATGGAATAGAATAGAATAGAATAGAATAGAATAGAATAGAATAGAATAGAATAGAATTCTTTATTGGCCAAGTGTGGTTGGACTCACAAGGAATTTGTCTTGGTGCAAATGCTCTCTCAGTACATATAAAAGAAAAGATACATTAGTCAAGAATCATAAAGTACAACACTTCATGATAGTCACAGGGTACAAAAAGCAATCAAACCATACTAGGAAACAGTCAATATAAATCGTAAGGATACAAGCGAGGATACAGGCATACATTTTGGTCACCACATTATCAAAAAAAAATAAATAAATGTTGAGACTCTGGAAAGAGCACAGAGAAGAACAACAAAGGTGATTAGAGGGCTGCAGGCTAAAACATACAAAGAATGATTGCTGGAATTGGGTTTGTCCACAGAAAAGAAGGACTGGTGGTGACATGATAGCAGTGTGCTGATATTTGAAGAGCTGCCCCAAATAAGAGGGAATCAAGCTATTCTCCAAAGCATCAGAAGGCAGGACAAGAAACAATGGATGGAAACTAACCAAGGAGAGAAGCAACTTAAAAACGAAGGAAGAATTTCCTGACTGTTAGAACAATTAATCAGTGAAATGAGTTTCTTCCAGAAATTGTGAATGCTCCAACACTGGAGGCTTTTAAGAAGAGACAGGACAGGCCTTTGTCTAAAATAGCATAGGATCTCCTGCTTGAGCAGGGGGTTGGGCTAGAAGACCTCCAAGATCCCTTCCAACTCCATTATTCTGTTAATCATATGGATGGATAGATGGATAGTCTGCCTCGGCAAAATACAAGAGAGCATTCAAATGGTAAGTGACAGATGAACACTCCAGTTCTCCAAAGTTTCTTTAGGGCTTTTGTGTTCAACGATCTGTATCTCTGGATAAGTAGGCCATCATGATCTTGGTACTCATTATACTGATATAAAGTAGGTGGCTAGCAAAAAAAAACACCAACCAAACCAATTGCAGGTTGCAAGTACAGACACATGTCAGGTTAGGCAGGGTTCAAAAGAAGGAAGGTCCCTGAATCCCAAACAGGGCTGGCAAGGTTTAGGAAATACCTGTTGGGCCAGAGAGAAGAGGTCTTGATGGAGAGCCAACACAGCCCGGTAGAAGGCGCCATCATGGGTGTCCCTTGGGATCATGCAGGTGTACTCTTCCATGCTGTCCCACTGCCCTGTAGATAGAAAGGAAGGAAGGAAGGAAGGAAGGAAGGAAGGAAGGAAGGAAGGAAGGAAGGAAGGAAGGAAGGAAGGAAGGAAGGAAGGAAGGAAGGAAGGAAAAGGGGAAGGGAAAAGAAAAGAAAAGAACAGCTTGAACCAACAGGAAGATCTCGTAGCAAGGAGGTGGGTCAAAATCTTGCAGCTGTATATTTATGCCGCATCCTAAGCTTGGTTCATGCTGACATTGGTTTGTTCAGACTTGGTTGCCTTTTTACCTTTTGCCTGCAAAATTTAGGACCACTGATTCTGGAAGGCTTTGTTTGCAAAACGGTGCCATGTAGGGATGCATGTGGATACAGAGGTGAAAAAAACGACCATTTTATGCCAGCTGAAGAGGGAACCTGGGATACTGTTTGATTTTGTGGCTCTGCAAGCAGAACAACTGAAGTCTGAGACAGACCCTTTCCCCCAGCCAAATGGGGGGCCACCTCTGCAAGGAGCCCTTGGTCAAATGTGAACCCCAGGGATTCCTCCCCCAAAGACCTTCGAAAAACAAAGGACGGTCACCTAAGCCCCAAGCTGCTGCCGCTGCCATCCTTGCCATTTTGGCTTGCGTTTCGTCATTCACCAAGGTCCATTTCTCACAGCATTGCTGGTGCAGCTGTCCCCTAGGACACAAGAGCAGAGCGTTACACAGGAGAAAACCACCCTCCACCCACAAATTTTGTCATTAAATTTACATTTCTCTCTGTCCAAAGTGATCCTGGGGAGTTGAAATCTGCACATCTTAAAGTTGGCAAGGGTGAGGAACACTGCTTTGATGTGCGAAATAAAAAAGACTTCCAAGGAGAGGCAGAATAATAGTGTTGAAGAGGACCCTGGAGGTCTTCTAGTCCAACCCCCTGCTCAAGGGAGGAGGCCCTATATAATTTGAGACAAATGCCTGTCCAATCTGTTCTTGAAAGCCTCCAGTGATGGAGCACCCACAATCTCTGAAAGCAAGCCATTCCACTGGTTGATTGTTCTCACTGTCATGAAATTTCTCCTTATTTCTAGGTTGCTTCTCTCCTTAACTAGTTCCCATCCATTGCTTCTCGTCCTGCCTTCCAAATGCTTTGGAAAATAATTTGCCCCCCTCCCTTCTTTGTCGAAGCCCCTTCAAACATTGGAAGACCGCTATCATCTCACTTCTAGTCTTTCTTTTCATTAAACTAAACATCCCCATTTCCTGCAATTGTTGTTCTTCATATGGTTTAGTCTCCACTCCCCTAAATCATCTTGGTCTCTCTTTTCTGCACTCTTTCCAGAATCTCAACATCCTTTTTACACTGTGGTGACCAAAACTGGATGCAGCATTCCAAGTGTGGCCTCACACCAGAAAGAGAAAAACACATCGTTGGGAGTCTTACCATTCCCCCAAGGCTTCCAGGCAGCGCATGCGGCCGAGCATCAGCTCCGGATCATCCTTATTGGTGTCCATCTTTTTGTCATAGGCCACAAGGGCATCTTCCCACTCGTGCAGCTTCTCATACCAGGTGGCTTGGATTTCCTGGAAGGAGAGGCCAGGAAATTGGGGAGAAAACTCAATTGGCACACAGCAACCATTGGAGGTTGGGCAGCCCAACTATAATGAACCTATTGAAAATCTTTCGGAAGCTAAAGCAGTGTTGAACATCGCAGAAAGAGGCCTCTGCCCCTTTGTTTAACTGGGTGGGCTTCAACATGGCTGGGGAATTCTGGGAGTTGAAGTTCAGGCAGCTTAAAGTTGCTGAGGGCGAGAAACTGTGTTCTCATCTCGGAAAAGTTTCCTTTTTAGAAATGGATTGTAGTTCAACTTTAAGACAGACTTTTCACAAAAGAAGTCCCAAATTCTCCCCTTTTGGAATTAAAAAAAACAACAACAACTTCCTACCTCCTTATTCTATTTTAAGAAGGCATCTAATTTTTGGAAAAAGGGCCCCTAGATTGCCTCCAATAGTTAGATGGAGCCCATCAGCACGATACATTGGTTTTAAGTTTTTCTGAGCTGCATCATCAAACGCAACAATTGAGTACTACATTCGTAACACATAAAAATAAAATGATAAGACTCTGGTCAGCGTGTTTACAATGTGTGAATTTGAAAAAAATGCTGCCTGACTCCTCCTGTTTTTGCTAATTTCACTTCTCATAAAAGGAATAAGAATACAAAAGCTTTTTTTCTTTTCTTTTTCCCCCCCTTTTTTGGACTTTTGTGTCCTTGCTCCGTTTTTTTTTAGATTTAGCTCTTTGGCAGTTTGCGATCTGACATTTGCCAAGCCGTGGTTTCTTTCCCAGCCTGCAGGGAGGATCAAGCAGCATACGCTGCCCCTCCACATGAGGCAGGGAGTCTTCCAAGCCTGCAAGGCAATGGGCAAAAACAGAGGGGTTCCTTACCAGCTCCCCAAAATGCTTCATGGCATATTCCAGCACCCCAGATGCGGCTTCCGGTTGCTGCAGTTTATTGTTTATGCTGCAAAGAGGGGGAAGAAAAAAACCACAAAAGGATTGGCGCGGTTTCTGTTATAAAACTTATAAATATTTAAGATTGGGAGACGTGGCTGAGTTAGTTGCTTGGATTCTTGTAATGTTTTGTTTTATTTAATGGGACTCATTCTTCAACATATTCTCATGTTAGGAAACAATTATGGAAAGCAAGGTATTATCAGCAACGGTAGAGCAAAGAAAAAAGAAAAAAAAATTAACAGTTGTTTCACGGTGTTCCTCACAGGTAAAATTCTAAAGGCATTGCAAAGAAACAATGGG
This sequence comes from Hydrophis major, assembly GCA_033807585.1. Classification (NCBI taxonomy): domain Eukaryota; kingdom Metazoa; phylum Chordata; class Lepidosauria; order Squamata; family Elapidae; genus Hydrophis; species Hydrophis major. Next base: position 10,776,316 of record CM066342.1, read on the forward strand.
GTGTGAAAAGCCAGCCCCCCAATTACTGGGGTGCCACCACTGAGAAGGCCCTGTCTGCTGTCCATTACAAAAACACCAGGGAAAAGTGTGGGAGCCTCATTAGATTTTTCTCAGCAAAAGATTTAGAAGTTCAACCTAATACTACAGGTAGTCTTCGACTTACAACAGTTCATGTAGTGACTGCTTGAAGTTACAGCAGCACTGAAGGAACGGACTTACGACCATTGTTCACACAGCCGTTGCAGCATCCCCACGATCATGGGATCAAAATTCAGGCGCTTGGGAGAGTTCCGGTTTGCAGCGCTTCGGCGGCAGGCAGGAATCCGCAATCGTGCGCGGTTTTTGCCTGGGCTCGCCGCTGGAGTGCCCTGACCTGAGCCAGCCGGCTTCAGGGCTAAGCCACCCCGTAGAGGTGGTGAAGATAGGAGAGATCCCGGCAGGATCGAGGGGACCGCACCTCTCCTCCTCAGCTGGCTAAACTCCCTTTTCCAAAGGCGGTAAGAGCAGCGGTCAGAAATGGCCGCCTCAAAGAAGCACTCATCCAGAAAAGAAAGTGCAGGAGGAAGTTAAGAAGTGAAAGTTTTGGTTGACCGGGATAAGAAGCAACAACTAAGGTATCCTGGAATTTAAACTTTAAAAAAGATATATCGCTCCCAAAGAAGATTCGGAAGCAGCGAATGAAAGTGAAAAGGGAGAGTTTTTTTTTCTCACCCTCCTTCCTTACGTTGACAGCAGATGAATGAGAAATTGGAAAAACCTGCTTTGGCAGCAGCAGGTAGTTAAACTGGAAATTTAAATGCCAAGGGGACAATAAAGATTTCTGAACACTTGAAAAACTTTTTTTTTGCTGTAAGTGGGAAGGGAGAGGAAAAGAATAAGGGCAAGATTTGGCTGGAGGAGGCTGGAGAATTTGAAAGAATCGAAAGTTAAATTGTAACAAGACTTCTAAAAGATACATTCTAACTGGAACTTTGTAACTAAACTGTAACCCCAGAAAGAGAAAGTGAATAATGTCAGAAAGCAACAGAAAAAGGGAACACAGAAGAGGGAAATAGAGGTGAAGAGACAAGGGGGTAAAAAGGGCAGAGTGAAGAAGCAAGGGAGGAAGGAAGGGAAGAGAAGCTACAAAGGTTTGGAACAAGATGTAAAGAAACAGGACTTATTTAAAGATAATGGGAAAAAATATAACTGAAAAAGAGATTCTGCAAAGGTATATAAGATTGTATTGTTATACTTGTATTAGAAATAATGTTAGAAAATTGGAACAACATATGACTATAAAATGGGATAAAATACGAGGTGTAATTCAGTGAAACTTTTTTGAATAAAATAAATGAAATGAAATAAATGAGAGAATTGAATTAGGAAGGAATGGGAACATTTTAATTACACAATGTTTTAATTACACAATGTTTGAATAAAATAAATGAAATGAAATAAATGAGAGAATTGAATTAGGAAGGAATGGGAACATTTTAATTACACAATGTTTTAAAATATAAAGTGAAATGGGGGGGGGGGAATTACTACGCAAAATTTATAAGTGTTCCCATAGAAGCATGATACCTATTTGAAAAGTAATGTGTAAAATGTTTAAGATTTAAATGAATATTAATTTTAACGATAGAGTTCAATTGGTATGGATTGTTGTTTTAATTATATTATATATTTATAATTTCTTCTTTTCTTAAAATATAGCGTGTAGCTTTAGAATGTACCAAGCAGAATCCGAATTAAAGTTATGTATTATATTAAGTGTTATAAATTTAGGGGAAAGATATAAAGGCGTCATATTCCAATCAGTGATTACAGGAGAAATTTTGTGTTAATGAGAAAAGATAATAGACAGCTGAAACAGGACAGACAAAGGATATAAGTCTAATGATTTAAATTGAGATGAAATAAACAAAATAGAATTAAGAGAGTTAAAAGAGGAGAGAAGCTATATAGAAAATGTAGAATGGTAATAAGATATGGAATGGTATATAAAAGTGAGCATGAATTTGAATTTATGTCTGTACGAAGAGATATAACCCGGGGTCAAGCTGCTTTCAAAAAATATGTTTTATGTTTTCAGTTTGTTTATGTTTGTTTTTTAAAAATCAATAAAATTTTTGGAAAAAAAAAATTCAGGCGCTTGGCCAATGGGCTCATGTTTCTGACGGTTGCAGTGTTCTGGAGGGGTCATGGGATCCCCTTTTGTGACCTTCCGACAAAGTCAACAGGGAAGCGGGATTCAGTTAACAACCGGGTTACTAACTTAACTGTGGCAAGTGAAGTTGTAAGGGGGAGGGGGAGAATAGGCTAAACAGCTGTCTTGTTTAGCAACAGAAATCTTGTGCTCAATGGTGGTCATAAATTAAGGTCATAAAATATGACGCCTTTATATCTTTCCCCTAAATTTATAACACTTAATGTAATACATAACTTTAATTCGGATTCTGCTTGGTACATTCTAAAGCTACACGCTATATTTTAAGAAAAGAAGAAATTATAAATATATAATATAATTAAAACAACAATCCATACCAATTGAACTCTATCGTTAAAATTAATATTCATTTAAATCTTAAACATTTTACACATTACTTTTCAAATAGGTATCATGCTTCTATGGGAACACTTATAAATTTTGCGTAGTAATTCCCCCCCCCCCCCATTTCACTTTATATTTTAAAACATTGTGTAATTAAAATGTTCCCATTCCTTCCTAATTCAATTCTCTCATTTACCTGTTTTGAGCAAGGGTGTGTTTCAGCTGCAACTATATAACCTCCTAAATTAAGTTATCTGTCCTGGAAGTAAACAGCAGAGGGGTAAAAAGGGCGTCTCATTGCTCCCTTGTTCCCATCTACTCTTCTCTTTCCTCCTTCTGACCTCCACCAAGTTCCTCTTTGTCTGAAGCATCTTGTCACTCATATTGGGAGGTAATCCATCCAGCCCTCAGCTCGGAGGATGCAAGATTTTGTCTCTTGTGTTTTGCTAGCCAGGTTCTGTTATTAGGCGTGCCTGGATCCACAAACTCAGATTATGAGCCTTGGTAGAGAAAGGCCAGCATGAAAATGACAAGATCTCAGTTCTCCGTCCCTATTCGAAAGACTGTTTTGGGGTTGTTGTTTTTTTTGGGGGGGGGGTAGTTCCTCAGCTGTCTTTTAGTGACTTGTTTATTGATTAAACAGCAAGTTGTGTTTGTTCTGCCTGAAATATGGCTATGGGCAATAAACCCCTGTGGTTCCTTGGGAGTGAATAAAGATGCTTCCCTTCTTGAGAAGGAGAATCAACAACCTGCTATAAAAGTGATGAATCGCTGTCACATTCGGCCTGACAGCTAGGAGCATCTCAGCTCTGCCTGTTGGGCGATTCATTAGCTCTGACCTTCTCTTCCTCTTTTCAACGCCTTCTGACAAATAGGCCATTTATCCTTCCTCCCCCCCCACAAAAAAATATCCTTTTCTCTAGAATTATTGCTGTTCCCTGCCCTCGGCTGGCTGGCTGTGTAGCATGCCTTTTCATTTTGTAACTTGTCAAAGGGAAGAGGAGGGGGAGGAGTGGAAATGCTTTATATACTTCAAACTTGACCGAGCTCAAGGGATTTTACTCTGAAATTCCAGGGAAAGGAGCAGCGGAAGAGAGAGAAAAGCAAGTTGTTGCCATATCTACCATCCTTTTTTTGGTGCTCCCTAGTTTTAGTCGATGTTGTGTGGTAATCATTGTCACCTCCGTAATGTTCTGCTTTGCAAAAAAAAGACGGACAGATATTGAGGAAACTTGAGCCGTGCGCTCATTGGCATTTTTTTTCCAAGAGAGTGCATGGAACAATCTAGTCCTTTTTCTTCCCAGCTTGGTGTCTGTATCCATCAAGAGCACATTATCCCCACAAAGGACCTCATAATTGCTCAATAAGATTGCCAGAGATGCGATCAATGGAAGAGGGATGTTACAGACTGTTGCTAAATCATGACATTTGCTGGACTTCTTTCATTTACGGGACATAACATCCTGTTATGGTCTTCAATATGCCAGAGATTAATCGTTGGGAAGGCAGCAACCCAACAGGGCATTTTTCCTGGAAACAATTGTGGTTCCCACCCCCCAAAATCCTTTCCTCCCACCTGAGAAAATAACCCAATTAAGAAGGCGAGTTTCAAGTTCAGGGTCCCTTCGTAACAAAAACAAAATATCCCGCCCTCTCGGCTTCTTTAGTTTCGACCACGATGGGCAGAATGAAAAGGGAGGGCTCTGGGTAGCTGCAAGGGGTGGAGATAGCCAGGACAGCCACAAATATTTAAAATGGGGCGAAGGAGGAAGCACATACAAGATACAGCCTCTTTTAGCAAGCACAGACTCCTAGGCAACTGACTTGTTAAGCGGCAGCACTGCAGAACAAGAGCTCTGATTTGGAAAAAAACACATTGGGGAGGGTAGACCTGAATTAAAAGAGAGGGGCTTAGAATTTTTTAGGAGTTATTGGGAACTAGAGAGGAGAGAGAGAAAGAGAGAGAGAAAGTGTACGTTGCAATCATGCAAGCCACCTTCAGCTCCCAACTGGCTTGGTTATGTGCCCTAACCTTCTCTTTCACCATCTATCCAGCATGGCAGCAGACCCTTCCAAAAAAGCCCGTGATGGGGAAGAGCCCCGGATGTTGCGAAGAGCTAAAAACGCTGAAGGTCCAAGTGGCCAATCTCTCCTCCTTGTTAGAGGAGGTGAGCAAGAAGCAAGATGATATCCTGGGACAGGCTGTCACGCAGGTGACGGCCCTGGAAGGGAGCGTCCAGCTGATGGACGCCCGCCTCGGCGACGTGGAAGGGAAGTACTCGGAGATAAATTCCCAACTCGGCATTGTGCAGCTTCAGGCGGCTCAGATGGTCACCCAACCGTCCACAGGTAAGAAGAGGCTCCCCCTTCCCTGGAGGGATTGCTTGCTACTCCGGGGAATATATAAAATATAACTGGGAGGAGGATGCGGGGGAAGGACCGAGATACTTATTTTTATTTATTTATTTTATTTGTCAAGCATGCATTAGATAACAGGTATAATTAGAACATGATTACAATTACATGAAATGGGTATGAATAAAAGGAGGCATTAGGACAGGGACGGCAGGCACGTTGGTGCACATGCACGCCCCTTGCAGACCTCTTAGGAATGGGGTGAGGTCAACAATAGACAGTCTAAGGTTAAAGTGTTCGGGGAAGAAACCACAGAGTCAGGAAGTGCATTCCAGGCCTTGACCACTCTTGTTGCTGCACTTCCTGCGATCGAGTTTGGAGCGGTTTACTTTGAGTTTGCATCTATTGTGTGCTCGTGTATTGTTGTGGTTGAAGCTGAAGTAGTCATTGACGGGTAGGACATTGTAGCAGATAATTTTATGTACTTATGCTTAGGTCAGACCGAAGGCGGCGTAGTTCTAAGTTGTCTAAGTCCAAAATTATGCCTATAACTCTATACTTAGATGAATCTTAAGGAAGAAATCCATTGCCTAGGCGTTCGTTCTGAAGTTAACTGAAGCCTGAACTAAGAAAGGAGAGTATTTATAGCTCAGGGTTGAAATGAGGGGTCCTTGGTGCTCTCTGAGCAGACCAACCATCAAGTAAGCAATACCCCAGCCAAGAAATTGCCAAAGAGCCATCAGTAAACAGCCCAAGCAAAGAATTTCTAAAAACCATCTCCACCAACATGGTCAGGGCAAGCCACTAGAATATAAACTGTGAAAAACGGCCCCAAGTCCCTTTTTTCAGGGCCGTTGTAACTTTGATGGTCACTCAGCGAACTGTTGCATGTCAGGGCCTGCCTGCATTCCCAGCTGGGTTTTGCATTTGCTGAAATGGCAACACAGCAAGTCGAAGGGATAGATGCATCTGGCAACCACATGTCGTATCCATTTTCTGGAGGCAAAGAAGGAAGTGGTGGGCCTAGGTTTTCCTGACAGGTGGGCTTTTGTTCTCTCGTTCAGACGCCGCCGTGTACGACTGCTCCTCCCTCTATCAGAAAAATTACAGATCTTCTGGAGTGTACAAACTTCTCCCTGATGAATTTCTGGGAAGTCCAGAATTGCAGGTAAGACCTTTCCACAGACAGCTTGGGAAAGAGAGGAAAGGCAGGAAGCCATGCAAGGTTTAGGATTCCTATAGACATAGGAACTGTGTCTGCCTTAAGAGGACTCCTGGTTGTATGCAAAACAGCAGCAGCTCTACAGGATGGAAGTAGGCTTAAGCCACTTCAATTTGCTATTTGCACCTTTCCCAAAGAGGCATGCAACTTTTCGGTGTGTTCCCATTCCAGGCAAGGTATTTTTGCTCCGCAAGAGAGGTAGGTGGGTTGATTGAACATATGCTTGAAACGTGACGTTACGCTGATATTCACTGTCCCGGTAAATTACCGCCATACCAGAGTGGATGTCTGAGCTCACCCTTCTTTTCATTTTCCCAGGTATACTGTGACATGGAAACAGATGGAGGAGGCTGGACCGTCATCCAAAGGCGGAAAATTGGCTTGATCTCTTTCAGCCAAAATTGGAAGAAGTACAAGGAAGGGTTTGGAAACCTGCAGGGAGATTTCTGGCTGGGAAATGAGCACATCCATCGGCTTTCCAGGAGGCCGTCCATGTTGCGTGTGGAGCTGGAGGCAAGTACAGTGGCCTCTCCTGCTCAGCAGACCTTCCGCTGACGCTTAGAAGCTGTGGGATGTGGCAATGTTCAAGAGAGAAGGCACTTGAAAACAATGAGAAACACTTGAATGTCAAGGTAGCTAGGAAAGCTTGCCAAAGGTGGTCAAATAATCCCAGTTAAAGTCATGGCATGTGTCTCATCAAACTCAGGCAGTGTAGACCATGATTAGGCTGCGTTAACTATTTTCCTTGGGCATCACCGGCTAAATGGAGGCAGTGCTTGAAAAGAATGGGTTCCATTGCATGTTACTGCATTTATTAAATCCAGAAAGCATGATCTAATCTAAGGCCTAAGGACTGCACAACATGATGGCTAGTTTCAGGTGAATAGATGGAATTCATTTATAGCTGGTGCATAAAAGAAATGTAAAATGTCAATTAAACAAAGAAGTCATTTCCTCGCCCGAGAACTTGGGGAAACACCAATAATTTAGATCAAGATTACCCTGAATCAAATCAGCCAACTCGCCGCGGGACAATTTAACAATTCCATGTAATTATTATTTAAAATAACTAAATAAATAATTTTTTTATTTTTGCCATTCACATTTCATTCTGTCCCTTTTTTTTGCATCCTTTCTTTAACGATTCTATCTCCCCTTCCATCCTTCCGAGGTGGGTAAAATGAGGACCCAGACTGTTATGAGAAATAGGCTGACTCTGTGAACCACTTGAGAGAGGGCTGCAAAGCACTGTGAAGCGGTATATAAGTCTAAGTCCTATTGGTATTTCTTTGACATTAGTGTAACTCTTGTCCATGGCAGGTTCTTCTCCGGCGAGTTGGCTGTGGCAAATTGTGATAGACGGTAAATAAAGGGTGTCTCCTGTTGATTTTCCTCTTGCCCTGCAGGACTGGGATGGCAACAGTGTGTTTGCTCAATACAGTCGTTTCCAAGTGGGCGATGAGTTGAGCAACTACCACCTCTTCCTGGCCAACTTCAGTGGCAGCGCCCCACGCGACTCCATGCGGTACCATAACAACACAGCCTTCAGCACCATGGACAAGGACAACGACAAGTGCATTGATCACTGTGCGCAGTTACGCAAAGGTCAGCTGTGGGCCAAAAACAACACCTCTTCCTGTTATCAATGTTCGTTAAGTGGGACCACTGTCCACCTTTGTATCCCCAAATTCTATGTAGGAGCAGCCATCCGTCCCTTAGCCCAATTCTACCTGGTTCTTCAGATCGGCGTCTCTTGCCCAGATTCCAGAAAGGCAATTCTTCCTAAGCGTTGATTGCTCTGTTCTTTGAATCTCCCCATTTCTCTTGTAGTCCTTGACTTACAACCACAACTGAGTGTAAAATTTCTGTTCCTGAGTGAGACATTTGTTACATGAGTTTTGTCCCATGTTCCGATTTTTCTTGCCACCTTGGTGAAGTGAATCACTGCAGTTCTTCAATCGCTAGCGAATCTGGCTCCGCCACTGATTTTGCAAAAGGGGATCATGTGACCCCACAACACTGCAACCGTTATAAATGTGAGTCAGTTGCCAAGTGTCTGAATTTTGATCTCATGACACGATGCTGCAATGGAGGCAAATGTGAAAAATGATCATGTTACATTTTTCCGTGATGTTGCAACTTTGAACACCCACTAGATGAACTGTAAGCTGAGGACTATCTACATAGCATTTTGAGTCGTCTTCCTGCTCCATCAGCTAATTAGCAGGAGCAGGAAAAAATACCTCCTCCACGCAGGATGAGTTGAGTGATGTCATTTTCAATACAGTAGTTCTCGACGTACGACCACAATGGAGCCCAGAATTTATTTGTGCCAAATGAGACATTTGTTAAGTGAGTTTTGCCGCACATTTTACGACTTTCCTTGCCACAAGTTGTTAAGTTAGTCACACAGTAGTTAAGCGTAATCTGGCTTCCTCGTGGATTTTGCTTGTCAGAAGGTCGCAAAAGGGGAATCAGGTGACTCTGGGAGACTGTGATCGTCATTACTATGAACCAGTTGATCACGTGGTGAGGATGCAATGGTCCTAAGTGTGAAAAATGGCCCCGAGTCATTTTTTTTCAGTGCCTTTGTAACTTTGAACAGTCCCTAAATGAACTGTTATAAGTCAAGGGCAACGGCCTGTCAGCTTTGGAAGCCATATTAGCATCAGAAGCTTCCATATTCTTGAGTCTGGGAAATTGGGAAGGGGGATTTCATGGAGCGTACGTAGTTAAGACATAATAGCATTCTTCTTCTCAGTCAAGGTCATGTTATTTCTGCACCTGAGTGAGGGGAAGTCTCAAGTTGGGACGGATGGCGATTCAGGCATGTGATGGAATGATGAGTGCAGGGGATTGGATTTGTCATTTTTTATTTCAGATTCGGGTTTTCCCAGATGTGGTTTTTCCCAGTATACCTACTCTAATAAAAGGAAACTTTGAGAAAATGCCTGTCTCGGAATTTTTAATTGGAGTTGGGTTTTTCTGGAACCCTGGCACGGCCATCTCCCCGACGCTTTGCAATTCGCTGGCCTTCGCCCAGGGGCCAGCGCAGAGATCCGCTGACGATGAGGCCCTTTTCTAGAATCATCACTATATTAAAAGCATTAAAAGGGTTTCATAAACCTCTCAACTTCCTCTTTTCTCAACAGGTGGCTACTGGTACAACTGCTGCACAGACTCCAACCTGAACGGGGTTTACTATCGTAAGGATGAACATAACAAGAGCACCGATGGCATCACCTGGTACAGCTGGCGTGGGAAACTCTATTCCCTCAAGAGGGTAGAGATGAAAATCCGGTCAACGGACTTCAAGGCCTAGAGGGACTCCCAATAGAGTCGAGTAAGGAGATGGCCTCACCTCTAAAGCAGGGGCCACGGGGGGCTGGGGGGGAGATAGAGAGGGGAAAGTACCATCATTGATGTCAGGAATGAGCTTCCGTGTGGAGAAGTCCCTTCATCAGTAGCAAGGCAGGTGCCCGCCTCTTTCAGCCTCCACCTGAATGTCTCTGGATTTTTCTGACTGCAATGTTCTCTATCGAGATGCTCATGTATTCCCACGAATTAACGTAGATTTGTTTATTTCCCTGGTGGACTGGAATCTTGGGGAGACGGGGGGAGGGAGAGAAGCTACACCAGATTTTGCCAAAGATATTGCATAGTGGATTGCTCCACGTCGGAAGCTTATGGAAATCGGATGCTTAGGAATTATTATTTTTGCAGTTGTAAACCAAATAGTGCTCACTGTCCAAACACCTCTTTCCCATCCAACGTATAATAAAATCCTCTTGATTTTAAAACTGAGTTTGAGGCCAAGTGTATAGTCCTCAGCAGTGGCCCCCAACCTTTTTTGTGCCACGGCCTGGTACCGGCATCACAAAATCATCCGCAGCCCGGTACCGGCATCAGCACGCATGGCAAGGCGAGCTGAGCAACCGGCCAGCCAGCTTTCCCCCGCTTTTCCCCCCCACCTTCAACTCCTCCTTTGTACCTGTGTCGATGGGCTTCGCGACGGCTTCGGGATGGTCGCTCGGCTCGCCTTGCCATGCATGCTGAAAGAATCCTCGCACCTTAGTTTTGTTTGAAGCCGCCCCCCCCTCGATGAAAGTAAAGCGTGAGGATTCTTTCAGCACCCAAACGCTGCTTTCTACCCGGAAAAGCTCACCAGAAGCACTTTTTCATCAAAACAAGATGGCGGCGCCCAGCAAAGATGGCGGCCCGGTAGAAATTGTTCCACGGACTGGTACCGGTCCGGGGACCGGTGGTTGGGGAGCCCTGGTCCTCAGAACAAAAATATTTCCAGTCAAGGAGAATTTCTGGAAATGTAAACCAACATATGTGTGTGTGTGTGGCTAATCTGGTGTCAACGCTGTGAAGAATCTGAGGTTGCAAAAGGATCACTTGGCTACTGGTAGAGGAGAGCTATAAACCTCTACCTATCTACCTACCTACTTACTTACCTACGGTATCTATCTATCTATCTATCTATCTATCTATCTATCTATCTATCTTCTATCTATCTATCTATCTATCTATCTATCTATCTATCTCTAATCTATCTATCTATCTATCTATCTATCTATCTATCTCTACCTACCTACGTACCTACGTAGGTTTTTGGCTCTGTTTACTTACTATGCAAAGGGAAGGACAGAATTTAACATGAATATTTTTCACTAGATATTGTGTTTCCTGTTTAAAAAAAGAAATTTCCACCTTCTTCCTTAACTCTAGACCAATTTCCCCAAGCGAGAACCAGCCTAGAGATACCTCCAATACCTGCCAAGCCTAGAGGGACCTCCAATCCTTGCTCTGGAATTGTCTGGTTAAAAGGGCAATGTCCGGAGAAACACAGAGCTGCCTCCTCTGTCCCATGGGCTTACCGACTGAGAGAGCAAAGGGGAAAGAGCCCACCTGATAAGAGACTCAAGGATGGCTGGCGTGGGTCCCTTCTGAAATTCCAGCTCTTTGTAATGTAGCGCCTTGGCATAGGCTCGGCATTTGGCAGCCCGTTCTCCCAGTAAGACGATGCCATTGTCGTCTCCCAATGGCAGCGGGCCCTGGGAGGAGGAAGCCGGACAAAGCGTCAGGACTGTGATGGGAGTGCAAACCTCCAAGGCCATGTAGAGCAAGGGTCCCCCAGCCTTGACTGGGCCGCAGGAGTCGCTGGCCAATGCACACACATCTGTGCATGCACAGCCCCGCTCCCGAGTCGTCACAAGCATCGTGGGCACTCGCTGCCCCACCTGCACGAGCCATGATCGTTCATGCATGCATGCGCCCTCGCGTGGGCCTGCCCCTCCCACGAAACCATCCCCTCCCTTCCCCGCCCTCCAGCCGCCAACTCTCTGATCTAGGGAATTTCACGCAAGCTAATAAATGGAAGCTTATTCGTGAGCTCTGGGAGCACAGTGGTCATTATCCTTATTGGCGCACGGCGCTGTTCATTACCCATGAGACCACAATGCTACCGCAGAGTTGTACTGTTGTGGCCTGTCGGCTGCTGGCCCCTCCAACAGCCGAATCAGAGGAAGAGGTGGCGGCGTGGGAGTCAGGGTCAGCACCAGGGCAACCTGGGAGCTCCGAGGGAATGGAACTGGCAGAGAGAGGGACAGGTGCAGAGCCTAGGCTGTCCGTCGGCCCTCAGAGGGAGAATCAACAGCCCCCAGGTCTGGAGGAGGCTGATGAGGAAGAGGAGGAACAGCTGGTCCCAGTGCCTGACTGCGGATGCACAGAAGGCAGTGGAGAGGAGAGCAGTGGAAATCTATTAGCCGGTCCTTGGGAAGGAATAGCTACCGCCACTAGTGAAGCCCCACCCTAGTTCTGGGGATAAAAGGCAGGGGGCGGAGATGAATAAGTGTGACAGACAACTATTCATCTTCCGTCTGGACGGACTCGTTAGCCTGCAAGAGAAACCTTTTTGCCGGGGCTGCCGGCATTCCTAATAAAGGAATTTTTTGAATTCCTGTCAGAGGGTTTGTTGTGTTTGGGGAGCTGGGTCAGAACATGTACCACAGGAGGGCTGGCTATGCACCAGAGAGATAGACAAGTGGTTCTTCCTACGGTATCACCTAAGGCTCCCTTTCCTTCCCGGAACTGCCTTGCAAACAGGCACTGCAACCGGAAAGGTTCAGAGCTACCCCCCCGAATCTGACTGCCTGCACAAAGCATCAGCTCATCTTCCCACCAAAGTGGTACCTATATGTCTATGTGCATAGAACAGAGTTTCAAATGGTCAGGATAGACACTGAGGCAAGTGATGGGAGCTCACCCTGCCATGCAGTGCTAGAGCTCGGATTGCTGACGCCGAGACCATCTCTCGAGTCATTAAGCCACTGAACCACTGCGCCACTTGGCCCCGTGGTTAGAATGCAGTATTGCAGCCTTACTCACTGCCCGCTGCCCACAGTTCAATCCTGAGCAGTTCAAAGTTTGACTCAGCCATCCATCCTTCCGAGGTTGGTAAAACCAGGAGCCAGATTGTTGGGGGGGGGGGGGGGGTAAGAGGATGATTCTGCAAAGTGCTTAGAGAAGGCTGTGAAGCACCACGAAGCAGTTTGTAAGTCTAAGCACGATTGCGATTTCTGCATTATCAGCAAAGTCACCGGTCTCTTTGTGAGATCAGAGCAAAGAGTTGTTAAAAAAAGAAAGGTAAACCAGAAAGCTTGCACCCCAAGGTGCTCTCTACCTTGTCACTGTGCTCCATGAACTCCGCCAAATTGAGCAGGGTCTGGGTGACCTCAGCGATATCCTGAGACGTCAGCGCCAGCTCGATGCTGCGGATCAGCTCGTCCTGCTGGTCTTCGTTCAGCTCAGACCAGCATGAAACAAAGGCTGCGTTAAACAGATCTCTGGGGGAGTGGAAGCAGAAAGAGGAGGTGGAAAAATGGAACAATAAGCCAACATTGATTGTACCACTTCAGTGATCCAAACTGAACCCAGACCCACATCTCATGACAGCCCATAACTGCACAGGGGAGAATTTTTAACAGAGACAACGGTCAGACCTGGGAACTGACCAGCAACTAGAAAACCTTCCTTCCCAAACTACTCCTTTATATTCCTTCAGCAAACATTTTTTTTTTCAATCCTCCGTGAACGTTTTACTGATGTACGTCACCTAGTCCATCCAGCTTTCAAGCAATGATGCACAACTCACTATCCTTCAGTCCATTTACCCCATCAAGCACAAGTACTCAATCTTGGATATGTTAATCTTCAAATGCACAGCATGCAGTCGATTTAACCTTTGCTGCAAAACATTCAGATGCTCAATCAAACACCCAGGACCATCGGACTCCGAAAGTTCACACACCCAATGTCTATGGAGATTCTCAGTCACCCAAGTCGTGGTTGTCCCAAAGGTGCTTTTATTCCAAGAGACAACTGGACTTTCTGGGTCTCATCCAGGTCTAGTTTTAGTTTCCAAACTTTGCAGGTGAAGTCCTGTGAATTGTTGATGGGGTGGGTGGCGTTGCCAGTGAGAAGAGCTGACCAAGTGGTGAGAGGTTTCGTAATGTTGTAGGTGAACAGAGTTGATGCGGCTGACCATTGGTCTGAGTGAAGTTCCTTCTTTATGGATTTTGGGGAGCCCACAAGAAAAGTCCAGTTGACTCTTGCAAAAGCATCTTTCAAATCACAAACCAAAATGCTCAACTATCACACACACAGTTAAACTTTTTAAAAAAAAAAACACTTGCATTAAACAACCAAGGGAAGACTTTTTTGTCTTCTCCCTGGATTGATGTTGGATTTCTACCTGGCCATGGGGTTGTAGGCCTGAGCCAAGGCCCAGCATGAGCGCAGCGAGGGTGATGAGGAGTCTTTCAACAGCTCCAGGCTCAGCCGCCTCAACCATTCCAACCAATCATCCTTGGAAACTCTGCGAGCTGCTCCCCAGGCCTAGAATATCAAGCACAATTTGAGTCGCTGACAGCATGGGGACCACAGGGCCCTAACTCCACTTCTGCAGCCCTGAAGCACCCGCTCCCCAATCACGTGGCTGAATCTTCTGCCATTGAATGGGCTGCTTTGTGATGGCAAGAAGAGTTGGAAGATGGTGGCACAACTGTAGCCATGGATGGGGTTCTCAAGATCGGCCCCTTTGAAGGCGTACGGACTTCAAATTCCCAGAATTCCCCAGCCAGCTCTCAGTCCCATCCAGCCAAGCATTTTCTGGTTCTCATACTGAATAACTGGATGAATTTCAATTTTGCAAGCTTCACTCTCATTTGATGCCGCTTCCCAACCATTTGAAGTTTTCTTGCTACCTGAGGTTTAAAAGAATATCATAACTTTCTACACTTATTAGTCCCTACTGATGGCCCGATCCTTCATGAATCTGTCTGCACAGGGACAGATTCCTCCAATTGTCCAGAAGCTTTATTTTTTTTAAGTTCTTTGAATGTGGGGAAAACCTGTCTGACAAATACTGCCTCTGTTTTGAAAGTGACATGAAGTTTGCTAGATCTGGGGTGTCAAAACTCAAGGCCCCCATGGGGCCACCATGGAGACAGCAAAAAGACCGTTCCGTGCTGCCTCTGCCAGCCAAAACGGAGTCCAGGAGGGCAGTGTGCACTCCCCCTTCCCCGGGCCCATTTTTCGGCCGTGATGACCTCCTGCAGCCCTCTGGTAGCCAAAATGATCTCCGTTTTGGCTGGCAGAGGGCTGCAGGAGGCCATGGTAGCCGAAAACAGGGCCTGTGGGAGTGCACGCAGCCCCCACCCCGGGCTCCCTTTTCACTGGCAGAGGACTATCAAAAGAAACTAAAAACAAAACGAGAAATATTTCCCCTTTTGCATTTGAGCATGGAAGAAGGGACCGAAAGGGAGAAAGAGGAAAGGCAAAGAAAAAGAAGGAAAGATGGGAAGCGAGCAAGGAAGGAAAAATAAAGAGGGGAAGGAAGAAGAAAGGAGAATGAAGAGGAAAGGAAAAAGAAGAAAAGGAAGGAAGGAAGGAAGGAAGGCAGCGAGGAAGGGTCTGAAGGAAGGAACTGCTTTAGCACTTGGCCACCAAAGGTGTCCCCCGACAGGTGTGACGACAAGCTGGCCATGCTCACCCTGTGCCCCCAAAGTCAAGCACAACCCTGATGCGGCCCTCAATGAAAATAGAGTTTGACACCCTTGTGCTAGATCACCGCAAACTGGTCCTGGACAATTTTGATGCCACAAAAAGCATCAGAAATTCTGTTGCTGAAATGGCTGAAAGAGCAGGTTTACCTTCTGTAAGTTGATGGTGCTGACGTGCAGCTTCTTCATGGGCCCCGTTTCGACCGGGCCGCTGGCGAGGGCCTCTCCTTGGCTGCTCCTCTGCATGCGGTGCTGGTATATCAGGGGGTCGTCTTCTTCATCAGCAAGAGTGTAGCCCTAACGCAAAGCAGAGCCATTCCTCAAAACCAAAGCCCGCTTTATATTTGGGTAGCACTGCTGTGGTTTGTCCTTGTGGCCGAATGGAAGCGTCCAGGATGAAACATCGGCACCTACGTGTCTCATCGTTTCGACTTGTCATGAGAGGAAGGACCGAGGGGGGGGGGGCGTGGTGTGAGAAAGGCATTTGTTATGGGAGGGTTAAACGAAACTTCTGCAGCCCCACTGAAGTCTGTGAGAAACTGGAAACTTTCAAGGACGATTTGGCAGGTGTCAAGTGAGAAACATAGTCCCCATGACAATGGGAACTTTACTTGGTCTATGTGGAAACCTGGGAGGTCGGGCTGGGGAAATCCTTGATTCACATGTACCTTCATAAACCAGTGAATAAAATGATCCTGTACTTCTATTTGGATACTCAAGCTGGATGTTGAGAGGAAGGTGTGATTATAAGCTCAGGGCAGGAACCCAGAGGAGAGACAGGTGTCCTTCAAATGAACACGTTAGCCTGCCATCTCCTTCTGCTTCTTGAGGAGTCACTGACCTTCACAATCCTGCAGATGAGGATGTCGTAGCGTTGGTGGTTTATCCTGTGACGCACCAATACTTTGTTCACCATCGGGATAAAGATCTGATACTGCAGGGGTGAGAAGAAGTGTTAGGCCCCAGAAAGCTCCCTTTTCTTTGGCAAGGATAATGACAGTGGAAGAGAATAGCAGCAGCTCAGAACCAACGCCAAGAGTGTAATTTTTAAAAACTGAATCTGCACAGGGGTGCAGTCCTGAGATCCAATGTGTCACGTACGATATGCTCTTTCAGAAACAGCTTGAGGAAAATCATTAAAAAAAAATTTTTTTTTAAGAGTAGATGGTTGCATTTAATGGAATTTGTCTATCAGCTGTGGAATATTTTACAACGCCTTGTTATTGTGTTAGTTTTTGGGCCCACGCAACGTTCTAAATTTTCAAGCGCCACTGATCCATTTAAAGAGGTCGTTTCATGTTTTGCAATTTAAAAAAACCTAGAGAATATAGCCAACATTTCATTTAAACCTATACCATCTAATGTCTTGTTAAAAGTTCAAACTTATAGTGTCACTTCCCCAGCCACCTAAGGAACTATTTACAGAATACTGCATAACAGAGTTGGAAGGGACCTTGGAGGTCTTCTAGTCCATCCCTCTGCTCAGGCAGGAAACCCTATATTGTTCCAGACAAATGGTTCCCCAATCTCTTCTTAAAAACTTTACTTAAAAATGTACCCAATTCCATCAACCGTTCTTGATGTTTTAAAGGAAAGGATTTAAATTCAGCAAAGTCAGGATCTCTCCCCTTGGAAAAATTAATCCCCATTTTACCTTTTTCCCCAGCTGGAAGACCAGGGAGGAGAGCGTGTCCATTGCAGTTGTGCGAAGCTCTGGGCTCTGGTCGAGAGTTCGCACGATGGGATGGATAATCCGTGAAGCGTAATCCGTGAAATCAAGGGACTCGGTTAATCGGTCCACAGTTTCCAAGGCAGCTCTGGAAGGAGAGAGAACACAAAGCAATTGCAAACACACACTGGACACAGATAAACCCAAAAGAAGGACAAGTGTGGATGTCTTTTTGAGAAAAGTTTTAAGTATTTGGAAGTACTGGCCGCATCTTTTATTAAAAGCCCGTAAAACAGGGATGATGCCATGGGGACAACATCCATTCTTACTTGCGAGCAGAGAGGGGGGCATCAGGTGCATCAAAAAGCTTCACAATGGGAGGCAGTAATAAGTGCAGGTAATCATCCAGATTGGCTCCAAACAACTGGATGGCATTCAGCAGCTGGAAAGGACAGAAAGCAAACTCAATAAGAATCAAGGGCAAGATTTGAAACATACATACATATATTATTTATACATTTTTCTTTAATATACATAAGCGCTTAGTAAACGGTGTATGTTATCTGGGTCAAGGCACTTATACATAATCATAATTTCAAATTTCTACCTCTATGATCTAACCATAGATAAAACAAACCCTACGTTCAAAATACGACTTCAGCCACAGAGTGGGTCAATGTCTGGAATCCTCTTCCTGACTCTGTGGTTTCTTCCCCAAACCCCAAAAACTTTAACCTTAGACTGTCTACTATTGACCTCACCCCTTTCCTAAGAGGCCTGTAGGGGGCATGCATAAGCGCACCAACATGCCTACCGTCCCTGTCCTATTGTTTCTTTTATTTTTCTTATAGGTATCCATGTATTCATAACTATGTTTTTACTTATACCTATTATCTTGTAAGCAATTGACAAACCAAATAAAATAAAAAGAATAAATAAATTTTATACAGGTTTCCTGGCATCTTCTAGTCATAATTTATTTGAGCAATTCTTAAAGCAGTTGGGACAGGCACTTCCATGTTTCTATCAGAACTGAAACAAATGATGTTAGGTCTTCCTGGGAATGAAAATCATATATCCAAGATGATTAACTTGTCCAGGCCTGCAGCAGACCAGGATTCTGAGGGCTGATCGTAGTTTGAATCAGACCAGGATGTGGGAAGCAACCACCTGTGTCCCCCCCCAGCTCACCTTGGTGGAAACGCTGCGGGTGCTACTGCTGTCGTGCATGAAAACACGAAGCATGTGCGGAATGAGCTGGGGAAGGTAGAGTTTGAACTCTCCACCGAGGGCCACCACTATCTGCTCGATGAGGAGGATAATCGTGCTCTGGATGGAGTTATTTACCACCCAGAAATCCTGGAGAAGGGGAAAAGGAAGCAACATTAGGACAGAAAGCCAGAAAGCATGAAAAAGAACGGATTCTTATTACAGTCCTACAGGGTTAAAATGGTTCAAAGGTTAATTCCACCATCAGAAGCTTCAATTCCATCTCGGTAAGATGGAAATTTGCTTTATGTTCAAAATCTTACGGTGGACCAAGCCAAATCTCTGCAGACATTTGAGACTGGATTTTATCCCCTTACAGTTTAGAATAAGAATATATCTTTTACAGCAGCTTCTACTTTTAAAAAAAAACAACAACAAAAAACTCTTCTATGCCACTTTAAAATGCTTCTCTTTTTCTGCCTTTCCTGAACATCCTTCTTGAATACATTTTCCAGCAAGGCGGGTATGAATGTGTCAAAAAGCTGGAATTGTTATCCCAACAGAAAAGCCAGGGAAACATTGCAAAACAGCTGAACACATTTTGTTCTTGATTCCGCATTTATGATCAACGAACCCCAGCGTATGCATTGTGCCACTGCCTTTTTTATTGGTCTTTCATAAGGACTAGCCTTCTCTTCAGTTGTTGCTCAATGTCGAAGGAAATTCAGGCCCAGGAAAGTCACATGTCACTTTTAAAACATTTCCTCCGAGTTGGGATTTCCTTGAAAAATGTTCAGGGGTGGTACTCACTCTCATGAGGGTAACAATTTCATCCATGTAAGGTCGAATATGGCTTCTCACAAAGGACACCAGCATTCCCAGCTGCTGGAAGAGGAACTAGAAGGGGAGAAAGAGCAAAACGGCAGGTGCACTTTGAGGGGCTTTCAATCCTCACCCCGCCTCCCCTTCACGTATTTGTTTGCTTCTGTGTCATGCTGTCTCCTCAAGTACACAGTTAATTTCAGCGGCTCACAACCATGGCTTGGCCAACACTGCTGTGTTGCGTTTAGGCAAGCGCAGAAGTTTCAGGCATGCAAATAGTTATAAACACCAGAAATGAAGAGCCCCAAAGTTTCCCAGCTCTGCTTTCCAAGCCTGTCCCTGCCCTTTCTCAGCTCCTCCAAACACACACAACTTTTCCCTGACATCCCTAAACTGTCCCTCTCTGCATGTCCAGGACCCTCCTTGGGAAAAGAGACAGCAGGAAACCGAGGCGGCTTGCAAAAAAAGAAGGCGGTTAAGTTTCAGGCTGAGAATCCAATGATCAAGAGAGATTTTATGGGGCTGGTGCAAATCAGGATCCACTTGATTATCCACCTTTTTATCCAATGAATGCAAAAGGGAGCAGAGAGAGAGAGAAAGAGAAAAGGACCAGTTGGGGGGGAATTTGTGAGAGAGTGCTGTGAAAAAGAAGTAGCAAAAAGTGCATCTTTGATTAGGCATTTGAGAAGCTTTGTAGCTAACTCAGGAAGTGCCTTTGGGGGGCACTTAAATGCCAAGCGTACCCACCTCGGCTCTTCTCCCCAGCACACTATCACCATCTTCTTTTACCTGCAAATTTTTAAAGACAGGAGGCAAAGGGCATCAAAGGCAGGCCAGGTCCGGTCATGCAACAAAGGGGCTTCCATTCAGTGGGCTTCCATTCTGGGAGAAGGTGGGTCTACAAAAGTCTCTTTAGAATGGCTCCCACCCAAAGCACTGTAGGGATTTCCATGGTTCCCAACTATGACGTTATTCAGGACTCCAGTAGATGTTGAAGCTGAGTCCAGATGGATTCTGTTTGGACTTCCTCCCTCCCTCCCTCCTTCTCCTCTTCCCTTCCTCCTCTCCTCTCTATTGCCTTCCTTTCTCCCTCTTCCTTTCTTATCTCCTCCCCTCCCTTCTGTCTCCTCTTCCCTCCCTTCCCCTTGTCTCTTTCCTCCCTCCCTCTCTCCTTCCCTCTCCCTTCTCTTCCATCCCTCCTTCCTTTTTTTTTTCTGTTTTTCTTTCCCTGGACTGCATCCTGTCTCTTGCAGTCGCAGTCAAAGTTTGATCCAAGAGATAAACCGAGACCTGGGTTTATCAGTATCAACCTTGTGCCTGGCCAGGAAAGCGGTGTTCTCTCTCTTTGCCCCACAGCTCTCCACCTGCAGTCACAACCACGTCCCTGTCAAACAGTGTTTTTCCACCTGGGCTGTTTGAAGATGTGTGGACATCAAACTGCCAGGGGATTCTGGGAGTTGAGGTCCATACACTTTCAAACAACCAAAGATGAGAAGCCCTGTAGACCTTTGCAGGCGATGATGGCTTCTTGAAGAGTTGCATCAAGGTCTCATTGACTGTGGCCTGGGGCATGGACCTCAGGCAAAATAAAGGCTAGCAGATGAGCAACGGTGGCCAGGAGAACTGAGCCAGTAGGGACGGGCCACATTCTCCCCTTCTGAAGAGGACAACGCAAAATGTATGAGTGGTTACACAGACTTGAGAACAACAACTGGGCCAAAGCACACCAAGAACAGCAGGACTGAGCTAAAAAAGGTTCCATTTCTCTGGGCAGGAGAATGATTCCACCTGGGAGTATTTGCCATGAAAAAGAAAGTCCCAGGGCAGCCAGCTTTAGCATGAGGAAGAAAAGAATGCTTGGCATCGTGTCACGTTCCAAAAAAAAATCCCCAGGGAATGGAAATGATCACTCGCTTCTTCAGCCCACTGGCAGCACAGATAACTCAGCCAGCCTCTCCCTTCTCAAAAGAGCCATGTTTCCATTATTTTTTTCCTCTTTGAAGCGATTTCTGCTTCCTGGGGGCGCACTCACCTCCCTGATGGCCCCATCGCAAACCCGAATGACGTTGAGGAAAGTGGGCATCACTTGAGGCAGGAACTGCACACACTTGAGGCCAAGGGACTTGAAAATAAAGGTGATGGCTTGGACCACCATGGTGTGGTGGTGGGACAAGGACTGGTCCCGGAAGATCCTCATGAGGGCCACCATGGAGACGGCGGGGTAGAACTCGTCCAGCGGGAGGTTCCCCATGTTAACCAGCATCTCGCTGGTGCTGTAGTCAGCTGGAAAGGAGCAGAGTCTCCATTCAATGTTTGCAGAACGCAACAGGTGACCAACATCCAAAGCAAGCTGAGACTAGACTGTTTGCAATGACTTTATGAATCTGAGATGGAAGAATCTTAAGAAGGAGGGAGTTGGTCTTCAAATGCACTGGGTGCCCTTAATGGGTCTTTGTTTTTAATTTTGATTCCAATCATCCCATTTAAAAATACAATGGCTTTGTTTTGAAGCATCCAAGGCCATATGAAGAGCCGGTGGTTAGAATGGAGTATTGCAGTCTAATTCTGCCCACTGCCAGGAGTTCGATCCTGACCGGCTCAAGGTCGACTCAGCCTCCCAACCTTCCGAGGTGGGTAAAATGAGGACCTAGATTGTTGGGGGTAAAGAGGCTGACTCTGTAAACCGCTTAGAGAGGGCTGGGAAGCACTGTAAAGCGGTATATAAGTCTAAGGGCTATTGCGATTACCATCCAAGCTCAAGTGAGCTAATTTCCGATTTTTTAAAAAGTGAACTACTAAATCACAAGACTGCCTTTTTTTTTTTTTTTTTTTTTAAGACAGAGGTTGACTCAGAACGTTTGTTCCTCAGTTCACTTACAAGAATCTTGGCTGGATTTAGACTCCGAGAGGCTCACCGCCGAAGCATCCCTGGACTGGTCTATCATACCAATGTTCACCTTGTGTTTATATGGATCCAGAGCTCCCAGGAGGCCAAGGACGCGAATAGCCTGGCAGTGAAAATGGAAGAGGGGACGGGGAAAGAAAAAAAAACATAAGGTGAAGAAGGCCCAAATTTCACCATTGGGGTTCCCCGGGGCACAATTTCTCCTGATAAAAGGATCCTGTGGCCCTTCTTTTCTTGCAGGCGTGAAAAGATGGGATAAAGCGAAAGCACGTTCATTTTCATCTGACACATTTGAGAAAACTTTCCAAAAGCCCGTCCTCCTCCCTTCTCAGCCTGCCGAGCCGAGAGACCGAAGAGGCCTACCTCTCTTCGAGTACCCTGGTTCTGCTCCGTTTTCAAGAAGTTCAGCAGCACCTCGAGAAGAGTTGGGTACTTCCTATAGGGTTCCACCACATAGCCAGTGCTGGCTACCAGCTGTCCCAGGGTCCATAAAGCCACCTGGGAAAGATCCACCACAGGAGAAGACAGAAATTACAGCCCCATCTTAAGTGTTTCGCTGCATTGACTAAAGGGCCAGGAGAGAAGCAACGGGTGGAAACTAAACAGGGAGAGAAACAACTTAGAACGAAGGAGGAATTATCAGTGGAACGACTTGACTCCAGAAGCTGTGGGTGCTCCGTCAGGTTTGGATAATCATCTGTCTGAAATGGTCTTCTGCTTGAGCAGGGAGGTGGACTAGAAGACCTCCAAGGTCCCTTCCAACTCTGTTATTCAGCCCAAGGGGAGAGAATCGGCCTTGGACGGCCCATCACAAGGGGGCTCATAAGCAGAGGGCAGCATCCTTGACATCAAAAGTGTGTGTGTGTGGGGGGACAATTTCTCAGGCCCAAGGAGGTGGACCAGGCCACTCACCTGTCTTTTGGCAAGCAAGGAGGAGTCCTGGAGCATGTCCATGATGATGATGAAAAGCTCATCCACCCACTTTCGCATCTCCAGCCCACTCACCTATTTGGGAGGGGAATCCAGATGTGAAAAACAGGACCGCAAAAGGGCAGAATAATGATGAACGATGCTGCGGCGGAAAGGAAGGGACTCACTGCTTTCAGCGGCTGCTGAAGAAGGACTGGCATAACTTACCTGGGCCAGTTCACCAATGGTGGCCAAGACATTATTGATCACACCGGGGTTTGGATCAGGATCTGGGTCTTTTAGTTTCACGATCAATGCCTGTCCAGTGGCACAGAGAACAAAAGCAAAAGGGATAAGAAACAAAGGATCTCATAAAATACAGCTGGTCCTTCAGACTTAAGACCCCAATGGAGTCCAAAAGTTCTGTTGTGAAGCGAGTTTTGCCCCAGTTGCCATCCTTCCTTGCCTCCGCTGTTAAATGAATCATTGCAGGGATAAGTTAGCGACCTGGTTTGTTCAGTGAATCTGGCTTCCCCATTGACTGGGCTCATCGGAGGGTCGCCAAAGGGGATCACAGGACCTCGGGACACTGTGACCGTCCTAAATATGTGACAGTTGCCAAGCACCTGAATTTTGATCACGTGACCACGAGGATGGTGCAAATGGTCGTAATGGCGAAAAATGATCCTAAATCACGTTTTTCAGTGGCGTTGGTAACTTTGAACAGTCACTAAATGAAATGTTGTAAGTCGTGGGTTACCCATATACATTTCTTTCCCATCCAATTGAGGAAAGGACATTTTAAGCTCTCTGCTCAGGAGGAGAGGGATGGGATGCAACTATTAAATCCATATTATTTTTTTCAACATAGTGGCTGGAGGAAGAGACCACCTGAAGGCGTTTGACTCTGGAGGACAAAGGGAAGGACCTTGCAGCCACAAAGGGGATTCAAAAAGTCGCCCCCATACACCACGGCTGCCTTACCTTGAGGATGGGTTCCATATAGGGGCGAATGAGCCGGGGGGCATTAGAGACCAAGTGACCCAACATCCTGGCACTCTGCTCTTTGATTCTGCCCACGCCACTGTGCTCCAGCTCGGTCAGGATCTGGAAGGGACAAGGAGATGGTTCAGGGTTAAGCGCAAGAGAAGGGAGGAAAGAATTCCAGCTGAGAAGCAAAAGGCTGATTTGTGTGAATTTGATGTCCTTATTCTTCAAAGGGCCAAAAAATGCTCCTCTGAATTTTCTCTACCTGTTACTTATCACTACTAGTGTACCCACATTAGCGGTAGCCTTTAGACTTATAGATCGCTTCAGTGTTTTTACAACCCCGTCTAAGCGGTTTACAAAGTCAGCCTATCACCCCCAACAATCTGGGTCCTCATTTTACCAACCTCGGAAGGACGGAAGGCTGAATCAATCTCGAGCCAGTCAGGATCGAACTCCTGGCAGTGGGCAGTCAGGCTAATGACTCTAATGATTAGAGTCTACTAATAATCCATCATTAGTGAATACTAATGCATATACTCAGCATTGCCTCCCATTTTCTATAATTTCTGCTTTGGGGCAGAAAGTATCTCCAAGGGAGATGGGCAGTTAAGAAATATGAAATAAATGAAAATGGGGAGAATTTCTGAAAATCCATCACTATGTATAACAATGGAGCTGATTGTCAGAGTATATTCATGAACTGGAATAAAGCTTGATAACAAGGTCAGCCAATGAATGGGCATAGCAACTTAGTCAGCCAATGAGGACTGTTTGGAAACTGAAACTAAAAGTAGCCCAGGCGTGGCTCTATATTAAGCTCTGCAACTCTGCAGCTATGTTGAGCTCTGAGTCCGTCTATTGAAGATGAAACTAACTTGTTTGCTCTGCTCTGAACTTGCAACCTGTTTCTGTTTGAGTTTGCTCCACGTTGGAGAAATCTACAACTGGTTTGTAAAATCTACTTATGTTTATAAAGATGTTAGAAGAAGCATCAGCCGTCTGTGTTTTTTTTTCCTGGCGCTGAATTATCACTGCAAAACTCTCAATGCTAGGGATGGGATCCGACCGGTATAACTACTGGTTCTGTTGCTCTGCGTCGTGCACGCGAGTTGCGTGAGTGCAATTTACGACCCACTGAGCTGCCCGGACAGCTGAGCAGCGCTGTGTGCAAGTGCGCAGCGGTTGAAAAAAAGGACTTTTTTCCTGCTTTTTTCAACCGTCGCTGTGTCACGCAAAGCAGCTGCGGTTGAAAACACAGGAAATAAAGGTCAGGTAAGAGCCCAGGCAGGCGGGCGGGCCAAAACAGCAGCAGAGATAGAAACCGGTTCGATGTAAGCTCTCTGTTTCCTGCTTTTCTACAGAATTGGACAGAACCGGGAGAATCCCACCCCTGATCAATACGGATGGCCTGTTTACAAAGACAAAAAATAAAATCTAAAATGATCCCTTTCGCCTCTGAGCTACAACGAAGTGACCTTTGGGGGCACTGCCAGGGCAGAGAGAGGGTTTGGCTTGATACCTCCTCCCACTCTCTTACCTGAATTAACATTTTCCGGAGGAATGGCATGACGAAAGCCGGGTTCATGCTGCTCAGCCGGCCCACGGTGCAGATGGCCAGCTCGCGGATTTCAAACACCTGGTCGTTCAGAGCAACGAAAAGTGCCTGCAAGTTCTCTGCCTGGGCCAGGTGGGCATCGAAGCGCTCGTCCAAGGACGCCAGTACGCAGTAGCGTATGTCGGGGTCTGGAAAGGGCAGATTCGTACAGCAGATGATTGGCGGGGGGAAAAGGACAGCGCAAGCAGGGAACCAGATGATCAAGTCCGCTGAACCTGGGCTTGATCCAGAGCCATCGGCATGGACTCTACAGGTAGTCCTCAACTTACGGCCACAATGGAGCCCGATATTTCTGTGGCTAAGCAAAGACAGAGTTTTGCCCCATTTTTACGATCTTCCTTGCCACAGTTGTTAAGTGGATTGCTGCAGTTGTTAAATTAGTTGCACCGTTTGTTAAGTGAATCTGGCTTCCCCGCTGACGGTCGGAAAGTCGCAAATCTGGTCACATGACTCCGGGACATCGCAACCATCATAAATACGAGTCAGTCGTCAAGCGATTGAATTTTGATCATCTGACCAATGGGGTAGCAACAGCACTGAGACTTATATACCGCTTCACAGTGCTTTCCAGCCCCCTCTAAGTGGTTTACAGAGTCAGCCTCTTGCCCCCAACACTCTGGGTCCTCATTGGACCCACCTCGGAAGGACGGAAGGCTGAGTCGACCTTCCGTCTGGTGAGATTCAAATTGCCAAATTGCAGGCAGCCGGCAGACAGCAGAAGTAACCTGCAGTACTGCACTCTAACCACTGCGCCACCACGGCTCATGGGATGCTGTAAGCATGACCCTAAGTCACTTTTTCAGTGCTGTGGTCACTAAGCTAACAGGTGTTAAGTTGAGGACTACCTATATCAGATGATCTTCAGGAAGCTGGAGGTATTTCTCACCATCCGCTGCCAAGTTATTTTCATCGCAGGTGGCAAGAAATAAAGTTTGGACCCCCCCTATTATGTAAATTCTCCTACAAAAGGTATCCCCTTCCCCAGGAAGACACCTCCGAGCGGTCACACCCAGAAGCACCCTCTTCCCAAACTCCTGAGGCTTACCAGGGTCTGTGATCCCAACCACCAAAAGTTTGCTGAGGACGTCGGCCACCACCTGGACGGCGGTCTGGCTGACCACATGGGCGTGGCCGCTGATCAGGTGAATGGAAGGCGTGAGTAAGCGGGAACAGGTCCGGGCGGCTTCCATGCGCACTTCCTTGTGCTCGCTGTTGAGGAAGTGATCCGCACAGTGCCGGACGAACTGAGTCAATGAATGCCCTAACAAAAGCGGGGACAGACAGAAACAGGAGGTTTTGGCCCACTCTCTTACCCAGGTTGGATTCCCGCTTGCCTCCTCCTCCTCTCCTGCGTGCTCACCTTCAAACTCGAAGCTGCCCAGGGTGCGGAGGGCGAGAGTGATGCTGGCCACGTCGTTGGCCTCGGGAATGTTGGTGAGGCTGGGAGAAGCCAGCTGGTGGGCGAGCCCTTTCGGCATGCCCGGGTGACGCAGTGGGCGATGCATCAGCACAAGGGAGAGCATCTTCAGTAACCCGTCCTGGATCTCTTTCTTCAGCTGTGGGATCTGGCGACTCAGGTCGTACAAGACAGCCGTCAGGGCAGGGCTGAGGACAAGACAGAGAGGCCCGTTGTTGTATTACTGCGTGACATGTATTACTGTTTCGGGTGGGAAGGCTGTACACAGAGTGGTGAGGATGGCTGAAAAGGTATTGGATGTTCCTTTCCTTCTATTCAGATCGTGGCATATAAGCGATGCTTGACCAAGATTCACAGTATTGTCATGAACACGACACAACTTCTCCACGATTGGTTTTCCTTGTCAAGGTCTGGAAGGATCCAAAGCGAACATCCAGTTTTTATAATAGCTGCGTACCTTCAAGTATCAACCTAGTTGACTCTCAAGACTCTTTTTTCGCTATGTGTTCAAAGTGGACAGCGTGTGTGCATTTTATATATATATATAGCCATAGCACTTAGACCTCTATACCGCTTCGCAGGGCTTCACAGCCCTCTCTCAACGTTTTACAGAGTCAGCCTATTGCCCCCAACCATCTGGGTCCTCATTTTACCCACCTCGGAAGGATGGAAGGTTGAGTCAACTTGGAGCTGATTAGGATTGAGCTACTGAACTGCTAGCAATCGGCAGTCAGCAGAATTAGCCTGCAGTACTGCATTTTAACCACTGTGCTCCTATACGTGTGTGTGTGTGTGCATGCGTGTGTATATGCGGGCATCAGAATTTCATTTTTAATGCATGCCAGCACGTTCACAGAAAAAAAGTGACAATGAAGAGCATCGTATATTTCAGCAGGAGAGTATATGCAGCGGATTTTGGTCCAAGGCTTGTGAAGAAACCCAATGCCCAGGCAAGAAAGTGCTTCCAATCTCTAGGCACTAAAGGAAACCCCCAAGAAAAAAGGAAACTTAGCAGCCGCTCACATGTTTGTTACACAACTGAACACGAGGCTGTTTTCCACTTTCATGAAAGTATAACAACGCCTGGTGATTAAGAGAGAGAAAAATGCAGGCCCAAAGCAGAAGACAAGGAGGCTGCTGGAGTGAATGCAAGACCTACCTCAGCCCCACAGCCAGCATGGGCTCCAGAAGTTCTTTGATGTCTTGCTGAATAGAGGGACCCATTGCTCGTGCCACCATGCTGATGCAAGTGAAAACAGTGGCGTCCACCTGCACGGTTTTCTGTCTCCTAAGGAGGCAGGGATGACATTTCTTTAAGCAAGCCAAATCTTTCATACACAATGGCAACTTAGCCATATAGCCGTTATCATCCCACCTGATAAGAAGTTTACAGGTGACAGGGGTGGAAAAAGTAGCTGCGACTGTGACCTCATGAGCTCCAACACCCAAAGGCCTGATGTGGGAAGTAGCTGTTTGGGGCAATGAGCTCTGGGCTTAAAGCTCTTACAGAATCTCTTTTGGATGACTTTCAACTATGCCCAGAATGAGAGTGAACGTTCATTTGTGTTAATTAACCATCAATGCTCAAGAGTTCGGAATTGTTTCGATGTTGTCATTCTCACTAAAATGGGATGCGCAGCCCTGGATATCTTGCAATTACTGGAAACCCCCACTTACTTGTGGGTAAAGTCCTTCAACGGAAGGGCCCCCTTGATAATTTCAAGAACCTTGGGCAGGTAGACCTGGAACTCTGATCGCACAGCCACAGAGAGCAAACCCAGGGCTTGGAAAGCAGCCGTCCGCTCCTTTTCCTTCTTCACGCAGCTCAAGACGTGGCTCATGGTATCAGGAAGGTAGTGGTCAGCTGGTCACCCAACAGCAGTGGAGGAGAAAGAGTAAAAATCACACACTTTCACGAAGAAAACACAGATTGCTAATTCAGAGGAATCAAACATGCTCAAAACAAAAAAAAATATGCAGAGTACCAACAAGGTAATCAGGGATGAACGGGATACAGTGGACATGTTTCCAAGAAGTCATTCTTCTAAGACTGTAAAAATCTGGAGGAGGTGGTATTTCATGGCTTCCCGAATTAAACTAATCAGAAATACAAATAGCACTTAAGACTTATATGCCACTTCGCAGTGCTTCACAGCCCTCTCTAAGTGGTTTACAGAGTCAGTCTTTTGCCCCCAACAATCTGGGTCTTCATTTGGCCCACCTTGGAAGGACGGAAAGCTGAGTCAACCTTGACCCAGTGAAAATCAGACTAAGGGCTGTGGGCAGAATTAGCCTGCAGTACTGTATTCTAACCACTGTGCCATCACGGCTCTTGGGCGCTGGCACAGTGGATCCTCAAAATCTTTCAACTGCTTAAGGACCTGCCATTCAGTTGAATGTACTTCATTTCCCTCTATGCTCTACGCCAGGGGTCTCCAACCTCGGCAACTTTAAGAGCTGTGGACTTCAAATCCCGGAGCAGAGCTGGCTGAGGAATTCTGGGAGTTGAATTCCACAAGTCTTAAAGTTGCCAAGGTTGGAGACCCCTGCTCTACACAGAGAAAAAAAGACCAATCCAGAGTAGAGGCACATACTGTTCTATACTTCTCTATATCCTCCACAGAAAAGAAACGACAAAGAAAGAAACGCAACCTTTCTGGTATCATCCCCAAGTACCAACTTCAAAATCCTTCCTCTTTACCTGTGAAAGCGGAAGGGCGGAAAGCAGCTAGTCGGGGCAATAAGCTGAGGACGGTCATTTGAATCAAAGTATTTTTGCTGCTTCGGCACTTCAGGACCCAATAGCACACCTGAAAAGGGAAAGAGGTTCCATTAATAGCTTAAGCAGCGCCCCCAAAACAACAAGGAAACCGCTTCAAATGTCAGCTGGGGACAGATCGGAAAGCTAGAAAGCAGGCAGGGAGACAACGGAGAAGCTTCCTCAAGCATTTTCTCTTTTAAAATGACAAATGAAGCGTCTTTTTTACCGAAGATACTAGAAAGATACCCAAGAGGATGTTAAATCTGCAGTATTAGATAAAGACAGTTCTGGTGTAATTCTTTTTATCAGGCAGAATTCTGCCATCAGGAGCATCTCATCCAAATGCAAGAAGGCACTTTTGTTTGCTTTTTATGCCCCAGCAAGAGATAGTTGGAAAAAAATCAGTTTTCAAAGGAATTTTCCGTCCGTTATCTGGATTTGCACCTTTGCTCTGCCTCAAAAAAAAAAAATAAAAAAAAAAAATTAGTTTAAATCACTAAACTGCCTTCTCAGGACTTTCTGAATGCTCTTCAAAAGCGCTGTTGCAATTGGGAAAGGGAAGCAGAACAAAAACAGGGAGCCCCCACCCAAGTTCACCTGGTCAAACTTCTCCTCCATCAGCTCTCGGCAGCATCGGCTCTCTACCAAGGTTGACTTGGCTGGGACCGGTAAGGCCCCAAATCCCAGGATTCCTGAGTGGGGGCTGTAGCCCAGGAGTCCGATCAAGGCGTTGCACTGTTGGGGCTGTACCGACTGGAAGCTGGAAAAGGGGGTGACGTGACGGGGCTTCGTGCCGAAGCCCAAAAGATCCTTGCAGTATTTGTCATGCACCAACTGTTGCTGGGTGATTTCTTCCATCTCTTCCCTGAGACGCTAAATGGGAAGAAGAACAGAGGGTTAAAATTGCCCCCCATTCCCGGGGTGGGATTGTACAGGTTCGCACATATTCGCTAGAACTGGTAGTTAACATTCTAAGCAGTTCAGAGAACCAGTTGTTAGAAGAAATTACAGGGCTAATCCTGTAAGGAAGGCAGGAAGGAAACATTCTGGTGTTGCTTACAGAAACTGCCTCCCCATTAAGCCATATTACATTCTTGGCAGGACGAGACTTCCTGTCTCAGGAACGTCTCTGGAGTTTTTTCCCCCTCCTTTGCTGGTGCTTTGCTTGTGTGGAGGGACCATTCAAAGTGGCACTGAAAAAAGTGACTTATGACCATTTTTCACACTTATGACTGTTGCAGCATCCCCACAGTCATGAGAGGCCAGGCGAGGAGATGGGTGCCTCGATGTGAGTGATGTTGAGCTGGCCATGCCCAGCCAGTCACACTACCTTCAAGCCACGCCCACCAACTAAGCCACGCTCACAGAACCAGTTGTTAAAAACATGGAATCCCCCCCCTGCCTCCCCCCCCCCAAAAGGAGCAGCAGGGCAGGCTGGTGTCTCAGGATTGGAAATAGAGAAGGGCAGCCTTGTGGAATCAAAGCAACTGCTTATCACATCCACTTGTAGCCTTTAACGGCAGCAACTGTTCAATTGTTCCAATTCTGTTGGGTAAAATTTTATTTTAGCATTTATTTTAACAACGATGGTGTAGAAGCACATATCTAATCACGTATCTTTCTGCAGCTCATGAGATTATGCTCTGAAAAACTCAGTCTCAATTAGCCCCATTCATCAGGCTGTCCGGTGACTATTTATTTCAAGGTTTTTTAATCCACGCTGAAGGACAGGAATGTCTTAAAGTAACCAGTCCCCTTCCCCAACGGAGGGACTCACCTCTCCTTCCATGCTGCTAATCCGCACCAGTTCATTGAGGATCAGTAAGGCACCATGAATTCGGTCGTCCCGATTCACACCCTTTTCTTTCGCCACGGACTCATCAAAGCCCTTCTCAGCTTCCTCATAGGTTTGCTGAAACAACACAGACCATTGCTTAGAACTGAATATTAACCTCTCAAAATAGTTGTGCTTGATAGGATCTATGGCAATTTCACATATCTCGCCTCAAAATCAGATTCTAATCCTTCCCACAACTTCAACCGACCTAATGGGTTTATGGCTTCGGAAAGGAAACCCCAAATGCCCCCCGTTCTTACTCGGTACCACTGCGGCTTCTGCATTTCTTTGGACTCGCGTTGAGTGGTCAAGATAAGACAAGCTCGTAAAGCCGAAACGGCTCCTTCCCGGATGGCCTGCTTTGGATCCCACACAGCCACAAAGATGTTGTCAAAAAAGGGCTGGACTTGCTGGAAGAAGAACGTGGGAACACTGATGGCCAACTCTCGCAAAACCAAGACCTGGGTAAAGAAAATGAGACCCACCAAGAAGAAGCAGTTTTATACATCAGCATTACACGTGATATACAAAAGCATTAACATTGAATCAAAAGGGTTGTTGGCACGTGTCTCTAAAAAACATCCATTTGTGACTTCATGATGGACGTGGGAGGAATTAAAAGGAATAAAGTCAGTGTATTTCTCAGAAATAAGCCACCGGGGGCCAAAATCTCATAGGAGGCTTGAATCATAGCTATTCTTACCGCCGCATGCCTCCGTCCCTCGTTCCTGTCGGCGCCAAGCCACTCCAGAGCCCGCTTCACTTCAAATTCCACGTATTCTGCCGTGAAGGTATCACCGGCCATAGCAAGACGCCCAATGGCTTTGGAGGCCATCTCCATGACAACAGGGTCATTTGATGGAAGAAGGTTCCTTAGGTAGTTGGCGAACCTGCCAATGCGCGTAGCGTTGCCTCCCTCAACACCAATGAGGCTTGCTGAGGAAGAGAACACACCAGTGTCGGAGCTGCTAAAGGACCAATATGGGTAATTCACTGGAGACAGGTACTCCTCGATTTATGGCCATAATTGAGCCCAGAATTTCTGTTGCTAAGCGAGAAATTTGTTAAGTGGGTTTTGTTCCATTTTATGAGTTTCCTTGCCACGTTTGCTAAGTGAATCATGGCAGTTGTTAAATTAGTAACATGGTTGTTAAGGGAATCTGGTTTCCCCATTGATTTTCTTTGTCAGAAGGTCGCAAAATACACTATAAACACCATAAATATGAACCACTCGTCAAGCATTCGAATGTAAATTATGTGACCACGGGGATGCTACAGTGTGAAAAATGGCCATAAGTCACTTTTTTCAGTGGCGTTATCTTTGAACGGTCATTAAATGAACTGTTTTAAGTCCAGGACTACTTGTATTCCTGCTACTTTTTGGGGACACATCACGAGCAGGTTTTACAGAGCTCTCAACCAATACTCTTTAGGCAATCTATCTGGCTACTCACCTATAGCCAAAATGCCTCCTTTCCGTTCATTTGCATCTGAACTCGAGACCAACTCAAAGATGTGATGGTTCAGCTGATCGTAAAAACGTGTGGATTCTTCCTGGCTCATCTGTGCAGGAGGGGAAAAAAGTGGGTGCGAATTACCCAAAACCTTCCATCAAACTTTAATGGAAAAGGATGAAACAAAACACGAAAGAAATATGTCTGATCTTAACTCAAAAAGAGAGGGGGGGGGAAAAAGGGTTCTTGTTTGCTTCCGTTGAAGAAAGCAAAGTTCAGAGCAGAAAATGTGCTTCATGGTTCAGGCACAGATCACTTCCCCATCCCACAGTCACACTATGAAGGGTTTAATAAAGGAGAATATTTGTAGATCAGGGTTGACATGAGGGATTCTAGGTGTTCTCAGAGCCTGGTGATTTTCTTGCAGACGTTTCATGATCCAAATTGTACATGATCCAAATGTAGAATCTGTAGATTCTACAGAGGAATGACTGAGTCTGTCATCTGCATCTCTATAACTGTCTGGTTTCGTTCTGCAACCCAACAGGACAGACACAGACTCCAGAGAGGAATTAGGACTGCAGAAAAAAACACTGCTATCAACCTGCCTTCCATGTATACTGCACGAGTCCAAAAGAGGGCTGTGAAAATATTTACAGACCCCTTACATCCTGGACATAAACTGTTACCCTCAAAATGACGCTGTAGACCCCTGCACACCAGAACAACTAGACACAAGGACAGTTTTTTCCCAAACGCCATCACTCTGCTAAACAAATAATTCCCTCAACACTGTCCAACTATTTACAGTCTGCACTACTGTTACTATTAATCTTCTCATCCCTCCTTATCATCCATTCCCTCCCACTGGTGACTGCATGACTATAACTTTGTCGCTTGTATCCAAACGATTTTTATTGACTGTTTGCTAGTATGATTTGATTGCTTATTGTACCCTATGACTATTATTAAGTGTTCTACCTTTTGATTCTTGATGAATGTATCTTTTCTTTTATGTACACAGGGAGCCTATGCACCAAAGACAAATTCCTTGTGTGTCCAATCACACTTGGCCAATAAAGAATTCTATTCTATTCTATTCTATTCTATTCTATTCTATTCTATTCTATTCTATTCTATTCTATTCTATTCTATTCTGCTCTGCTCTGCTCTGCTCTGCTCTGCTCTACTCTATCTACATTAGTGCTATGAAGAGTCTTCCCAACTCACCTCTCGGAGCTCCATGGTAACATAATGCTGCAAATCCTTTGCTGCCTTCGCCCGGGTCTCTTCATTACGGCTCTTGAGGCCACCAGCAAATTGCTGGAGGATAATGACCGTCCCAGACATGGTGGCATTGAATCTTCCTGGTTTTTCCGTTGGGGGAGAAGCGGCCGCAGCTAGAACTTACCCGGAAGCAACCTGGGAAGGAGAGAGAAGAGAAACATTCAAGTCAACCCATCTTCTCCACAGTATTGGTATCCATTGACTTGTGACCACAATTGAGCCTAAAATTTCTGTGGTTAAATGAAATATTGTTAAGTGAGTTTTGCCCTATTTTACACCCTTTCTTGCCACGGTTGTTAAGTGAATTGCTGCAGTGGATAAGTTAGTAACCCGGTTGTTAAGTGAATCTGCCTTCCCTTGCTTTTGTCAGAAGGTCGCAAAAAGAGGATCACATCATGACCTCGGGACACAGCAACGGTCATAAATATGAATCAGTTGCCAAGTATCCAGATTTTGATCATGGGGACGCCACAAAGGTCATTAACTGTGAAAACTGTCACATTTTTGCGCTGTTGTGACCCTGAGCGGTCACTAACTGAGCTGTAGTAAGTGGAGGACCACCTGTGTCAGAGGAAATGAATTATCAGCCTTGAGCAAGGACCACAGTGGAATAATCTTCTATAGGAACCTGCAAACTCCAGGTGTGGCCATTCTCAGCATGCCCCCACATCGTCCAGCTGCTGAAAGGCCTTCAACATGTGGCATTGCCTCCCCACCGCCCCACCATTGCCCCCCAAAGCAGGGTTGCTTTGTGGCCCCTGCAAACCTACTTCCTCAGGGAGGACTAGAAACTTGAGCAGGTGAGCTGGCTAGAAATGACCCCGTTCTCCCCAGAGCTGGGAAATCTTGGGGGGGGGGCAGCTGGGAGGAGCCCATCAAGAGAGACGGGGGGGGTCAAGAACCAGAGGGCGGGGCCTAGGGAGTGGGCGGGGCAACTGTCTGAGGGGAGAAGCGGAGAGGTTATCGCCGCCGCCCGACGCGCTAAAAAAGAAAGAAGCTGCAAAGCGGCGTTTTTCGAAGCCCTCAAATCTGGAGGCCGAAGCTTGGCGAAGGCGGCAAAACGGGGAAAGGACGGGCAGGCGCTGAGGGGATTTCCCCGACACTCACGACGAGGCCTATCCTCCACCGGCTCCTCCGCCTCACTCCTCCATCTTCCTCTCCCTTCGCGGCGCGCTCGACTCCGCCATCCCTTTTCTCGCCTCCACTTTTTTTTTTTATATATCCGCCCTTTCTGGATCGCCAGCCAATCCCCTTGCCGGCAGTCCAAGATGGACAAAGGGCCCAGCCAATAGAAAGGTGGGGGAGGGAAATGACAGGAAGTTATTCCCGCTCTCCCGGTCTTCAACGGTGCGGCTGCGGAAGGAGTGGGGAGGGCGTAAAGATTGGCCCAATCAGGAAAGAGGACGGCAAGATTGATACGGAAGCGGGCCAACAAGAGCGGGAGAAAAAGCGTTGGACGCCGAGTGAGGACACACCGCCAATGCTTCCGCCCAATTGACAGGCGAGGCTAGGATGGCGCATGCGTAAGGAGACTCAAAACATTCCCCTTTGCTTTTCAGAGCACCGCTTCTTACCGTAATTATCAGATTGACGCGCGCGCAAATAATTTGTCCCCAAACATTCCTTTGTTCAGCTAAATGTAAGGAGCTTACATCACTAGTAAATCCTCCCTTCTCGTCGGACTGTGGTTGGATGGAAAGTAATTCAGGAGAAAAGTAATCCTGGAATGAAAGAGAAACTTCCAACCATTTAACACTTCCTACCATTTAACCAGTGGAATGACTTGCCTTCAAAAGTTGTGGGTGCTCCATCACTGGAGGTTTTTAAGGGAGTCTGGCCTGGACAGTCACTTCTCTGAAATGGTATAGGATCTCCTGCTTCAACAGGGGGTTGGAAGTCACGAGAAGACCTCCAAGGTCTTCCTTCCAGCTCTATTCTGATTGATTAGTTGATCTCATTGATTGATTGCCAGTGAGAAGAGAATTCTTTATTGGCCAAGTGTGATTGGACACACAAGGAATTTGTCTTTGTGCAAATACTCTCAGTGTACATACGAAGATACATTCGTTGAGAATCAAGAATCATAGCGTACAATATTTAATGATAGTCATAGGGTACAATCAGCAATCAAATCATACTAGGAAACAGTCCATATAAATTGTAAGGATACAAGCGACAAAGTTGCAGTCTATAGAAATAGAATATGCTAGCTGAGGAATTCTGGGAGTTGAAGTCCAAGTTGCTAAGTTTGGAAACCACTGATTAAAGGGATGCTTCTAACAACGCTGTTGAAGAAGGCGAGGGAAATACAACCCACGAAAAAAGGCTGTGCAAAACTTGGCTTTCCCAAAACTTCGCCCTGCGCTCTGAACGTTTTGGATCGCGCAGGGATGACGTCTCGCGAGAGGAAGAGAGCAAGAGAACGCGAGATTTCGCCTGTGCGGGGAATCGCCGTGCTTCTGCTGCCCAGTATGGTGGCTGATTGCACGGGGCGCCTGTGACGGGAGCGCGGTGGGCCTCGATCTTGGCGAGCCATGGCGGCGGCGGAGAGCGGCCCGGGCTTGGAAAGCTCCTCCGAAGTGCCGGCGATGGAAAGCAACGGCGCAGCGATGGTGCTCCCGGGGTTTAGAGACGCAGATTCCTTCGTGAAGGTATTTGGGGAGAGAAGCGCGCATGCGCTTTGGTTTTCTGGGCATGCCGGGAGTTGTAGTTTCAAGGCTGCTGCCCGTTCTGATGTATGGTACAATACACACCTAACTTTCCCAAAGTGCCAAATTAAATTATGTTAAAATCTCGCGCAAAATGTGTGTGTGTATAGTGTGTGTGTATAGTGCATACATGTAAGTACCATACATGTAAGTATCCGCGAAAACGTGTGTGTGTGTATATATATATGTACATGTATATATGTATGTATATATGTAAACATATGTATATGTGTGTGTGTGTGTGTGTATATATATATATATATATATATATATATATATATATATATATATATATATATATATATATATATATATATATATATGTATATGTATATGTATATGTATATATATATATATTCTTAAGTTTTCACGGGTACTTACATGTATGGCATTCAGCTTTGTTCGGATATTTTCCCACATCATAGTAGTAGTCATAGTAGTAGTGTATATATACACACACATATATATATATAGTTATGTGTGTATATAGTTTTGTGTATGTGTATGTATGTATTTGTATTTGTATGTGGATCTTTGGTTATTTGGGTTTCCCCCCCACGTAAAATTGGAAGTATCTAGGCAACGTTTTGATGAAGTCTCACTCAGTCACACCCCCACTAGCAGTTAAAAGGAAGAATCAGCTGCAAGCTCACATTACTCTGAGAAGCACAGAGCCGAAGACACAAGCCTGAAGATGATGAATGAGACTTCATCGAAACGTTGCCTAGATACTTCCAATTTTATGTGGGAGAAAACCCAAATAACCAAAGATCCATATATATGTACGTTTTCTTAAGTTTTTGCGGGTACTTACATGTATGGTATTCAGCTTTGTTCGGGTATTTTCCCACATCATTATAGCACAACTATAACTTTAAAAGCACAACTATAATGACGTGGGAAAATACCCGAACAAAGCTGAATACTATACATGCATGCATACATACATACATACATACGTACGTACATATACATAGCTAGATAGTTGTGTGTGTGTAGACAAGGCTGGAGAAATGTTCCATGCAATCTTGCCCTCTTGCCATCATCATTCCATTCTTCTCCAGCATGCCCTTGGCACGGTGGTCTCGGCTACCAAGGCTTCGTCTGGCCTCCCTCAGCCTGGAGATGAGTACGATTTCTACCGCAGCTTCCCGGGGTTCCAGGCCTACTGCGAAATGCAAGGGGAAAGGCTGCTGCAGTGGTGAGTAGCCCTACCAGTGGCTTCCAGCGCCAGACGCGAAGCAGGGGCGGGGGGGAGCTCTGGTCTGCCGTCCAGATTAAGAAACATCATGGAACCCAGAAAGGAAGACACATTGCCTTGCACAGAGCCTCCTTTCCTGCTAACAGGTGATTAATGGCCTTCTAAATTCTGTCCCTCCCCCTCTTTTTCCTTTCTCCCTCCCTCTTTCTTTCCTTTCTCTCTCCCTCTCTTTCTTTCCTTTCTCTCCCTTCCTCCCTCTCTTTCTTCCTTTCCTTTCTCCCCCTCTCTCTCCCTCTCTTTCTCTCCCTCTTTTTCTCTCCTTTCTCTCTCTCCCTTCCTTCCTTTCCTTTCCTTTCTCTCTCTCCCTCTTTTTCTTTCTCTCTCTGTACCCCTTTCTCTCTTTTCTTTCTTTCTTTCTTTCTCTTTCTCTCTCTATCCCTCTTCCTTTTTCTCTCTCCCCCTCCCTCTTTTTTCTTTTTTTCTCTCTTTCTGTCTCCCTCTTTCTTCCTTTCTTTCTCATTCCCTCTTTCTTTCTTTCTTTCTTTCTTTCTTTCTTTCTTTCTTTCTTTCTTTTTCTTTCTTTCTTCTTCTTCTCTTTACTTTCTCTCCCTCCCTCCCTCTTCTTTCTTTTTTTCTCTTTCTGTCTCCTTCTTTCTTCCTTTCTTTCTCATTCCCTCCCCCTCTTTCTTTTTTTCTTTCTTTCTTTTTCTTCTCTTTACTTTCTCTCCCTCCCTCCCTCTCTCTTTCTCTCCGTCTCTCCCTCTCTTCCCCCCCCTCTCCTTAGCATGAGTAAGGTGATGCAGTACCATGGGTGTCGGAGCCACCTTCAAGACCACAGCAAAGTCACAGAGCTGGAGGACAAATTTGACCTGCTGGTTGACGCCAATGATGTCATCTTAGAACGAGTGGTGAGCGTAGCAGCAACAGCACCCTTCCGGGAAGCCTCCCCAGGGATTACTCTCTCTCTCTCTCTCTCTCTCTCTCTCTCTTTCCCCCTTCCTCCCTTTTTGTTCTTGCGATCCGCCCGACAGGCCCACAACTTCCTTCTCTGAAATTTCAGGGCATGTTATTGGACGAAGCTGCCGGAGTAAACAAGAATCAGCAGCCAGTCCTTCCCACAGGCCTGCAGCCCCCCAAGACAATCATCTCTAGCTGGAATCGCAAGGTGAGGCTCATTGTTTTGCTTTCGTGCACTGAAGTGCAGGGTTGTTTGCTTCTAGGCCAGGGCTGTCAAACTCAAGGCCTGGGGGGGGGGGGGGGGCAGATCCAGCCTGCAGGGTGCTTAGATCTGGTCCCTGGAGCTGCCCTGGAAACAGCGAAGGTTTGGCTCACGGTTGCAGCCCTCCCCGAACTCCCTTGAGTTGAGTTGAGTTTATTGTTATTGCGCCTCGTGCCATGAAATTAAATACCATCTTCGGTGTACAATTTATGGCTATGAAAATAAACAAAACACACATCCTCCACATTCTGTACATTGAATTGAAAACCCCTGATGTCGGATAACCATTTGTCTGAAGTGGTATAGGGTTTCCTTCTTGGGCAGGGGATGGACTAGAAGACCTCCAAGGTCCTTTCCAGCTCTGTTATTCGAGTCCAAAGCCACGTATTTTTAAATCTGAGCTAGGATGCGGGGGGAAACAATTAGGTTTTTACCAGCTGGGAGTTTGTCCAAGAGCATCTAAATCTTCAAACTTGACTTCTGGACTTCAACTCCCAGAATTCCTCCTCCAGTCCATGTTAGCTCAGGAATTCTGGGAGTCGAAGTCCACAAGCCTTAAACTTGCCAAGTTTGAAGACCCTTGGATTAGATAGACAGACAGACAGACAAGGTAGGTAGGTAGGTAGGTAGAGATGGAGATAAAAGATAGATACTGTAGATCAGGGGTCTTCAAACTTGACAGCTTTAAACTTCTGGGCTTCAATTCCCAGAATTCCTCCTCCAGTCATGTTAGCTCAGGAATTCTGGGAGTTGAAGTCCACAAGTCTTAAACTTGCCAAGTTTGAAGACCCTTGGATTAGATCGACAGACAGACAAGGTAGGTAGGTAGGTAGAGATGGGGATAGAAGATAGATACTGTAGATCGGGGTCTTCAAACTTGATACCTTTAAGACTTCTGGACTTCAACTCTCAGAATTCCTCCTCCAGTCATGTTAGCTCAGGAATTCTAGGAGCTGAAGTCCCAAGTTTGCCAAGTTTGAAGACCTTTGATCTAACTGGATGAAAGCCTCATCCTGCCCCCACCTCCTACCCCAATTTCCCTTTCCCCAGCAAAACCAAGACCCCAGCACGAGGTCGAACCTGGAGACGTTCCGCCTCCTGCATGCGAAGAACATTGTCCGTCCTCAGCTCAAGTTCCGTGAGAAGGTGGACAACTCCAACACCCCGTTTGTGGCCAAGCTCTTCGTCAAGCCCAACGCTCTGAGGCCCTTGCCCAAAGGTGCGAGGGAAGAGGGGAGGAACGTGAGGTTGGACAGACAGATCTACCGTGTGGCTGGCTGCTCCTTCCAGCGGCAACAGGCTGGGGAATAACCAGCCACCCTGAGAGCACTGGTGTGGGGAGTGGCGGCTGGGTCTTAGCGCTTGGTTTCCCCTCTCTCCAGCGCTCCTGAAGAGCCGTCAAGAGCGGAAGGAGCGTCCGGAAGATCTGGATGTCCCCGCGGCCCTGGCTGATTTCCTCCACCAGCAGAGAACCCAGCAAACGGAACAAGACATGTAAGGACAAGAAAGTTTAATTGTGTTTAATCAGGTAGTGCCGGAGTGGCGCAGTGGTTCAAATGCTGCATTGCAGGGAAAACTCACTGCCAGCAGTTTGATCCTGACCGGCTCAAGATTGACTCAGCCTTCCGTCCTTCCGAGGTGGGTAAAATGAGGACCCGGATTGTCAGGGGCAAGATGCTGACTCTTTAAATCATTCAGAGAGGGCTGTAAAAGCATTGTGGAGCCGTGGTGGTGCTGTGATTAGAATACAGCCGTCAGGACTCCATTCAAATCATAAGTCTCTAGCCACATCTCGGAGGAAAGAAAATTGATTTATTAATTGATTGATTTATGTTGGTGTTAGCTGGATGCAGCTGATAACTAAAATACTTCATTCATTGCCCCCTTGACCCTGGTCTTCCCCCCCACCCCCTGGATGTATATTCTCCAATGAGACGCATCTTCCGGATTCTTGTAGGTTTGCTCATCCTTATCGGTATGAACTGGAACATTTTTCAGTGCCAGCAGAATCTCTCGAAAAGCCTCAGGTCCAGGTGAGCATTGGGCCAAATCTTCCATCTTCCTCCAGGTCCTTCTGGGCTCTATAGTTGAAATTACAATATCTTTCTTTTTCTGTCTGTCTTTCTTTGTCTGTCTGTCCTTCCTTCCTTCCTTTCTTTTTTTCTTTTCCTTTCCTTTCCTTTTTACGACCAGATGTTCAGACCATTGGCGGAGACTCCCTGCCACTTCATTTCCACCTTGGAGGAGTTGGTCGACCTGAACGAGAAGTTGGTGGGCTGCAAAGAGTTTGCTTTGGATTTGGAGGTGAGCCTTTTTTTGTGTGTGTATGTGGCTTCTTTTTCTTTTACGCTGGCAAAATAAATAAAAATAAAAATGGAGGCTGTGAGTTGGACTCTCAGAAATTGAGAAAGGCTGGTGGGACTTTAAACTGAGGAAGTGTTTTCAAAAGGCTCCATTTGTCATTAGTTATTTTTTCCCTTTTGCGGAGAAGATCCCTGCTTTGGGAAAGGTGTGAGTCTAAAAAAACAGGATACGTATGTGTCAACATCTGGCTTGAGTATCCCAATAAAAAGTCCAGGACCATTTTGTTTCTGAAAAGCTTATAGTGTTTATTGAATACATGGCACAGTGATGTCAAGGTAAAACTAACTCTGAGATCCTCAGGCCTCAATTCATCGAATTAAACAATGATTCTCCCAGCCAAACTCCCAAATTCTCTTTGTTATGGGAACTATCAAGTGGTGGGATAACGCTGGTTTAACAACCAGTTCAGTGAGCTTAAGGCACTTGTGCGCAGCACTGAAAATGGAGCATTTAGAAACTCAGCTGTTTACTTTCCATGTCAGCAACAGTAAGTAGAATAGCCTGGGTGTGTGTGTGTGTGTGAATATGCTGTGCCACGTGATTGAGATGAGCTACAAAGCAGGAAATAAAGGACAGGATAGGGCGTGGATGGGGCCAGCTGATTGTCAGAACTACCGGCTCGCCTGAACCAGTCCAAACTGGCAGCATCCCCCCACTGGAACTATCACACTTGCTAAGTCATCCTTGAAAGGTTTCCAGATTCACACAAGCTTCAATGGAGCTATAGAAGTGTCATTTCTTTAGTTCAGGGGTTGCCAACCTTTTGGACCTCAGGGACCACCAAACTCATCCTTTTAAATCCCGCGGAGCAGAGACCCTGGGAAAATCCCCAAAAAAGTCTACAGCAAAATTGCCCACCCCGTTTTCCTACCTATTGAACATTCTTTATTTGGGATCGCAGGATACTGTCTCCAGCTCTGTTCTCGGGGGGAGAGAGAGAGAGACTTCTGACTTCATGCAAGGAAAGCAGCAGAAGTCTTTCTTTCTCTCCCCCAAACTCCACCAGAAATGAGACTTTATGACGCTTGTCGTGCTGGTGCAGCCTCTTGGAACAGGAGGCCTTGCAGGGTCCCAAAGACTCATTTCTGGCAGAGTTTGGGGAAGAGAAAAAAAAAACTGCTGAAGTTTCACTCTTGACAGTATATTATCTTACTACCTGCTTTGCCCAACATATGTACATTATCTTATTATCTACTTTGACTTATTATCTACCTGGTTTCTCTCCCGTAGCACCATTCCTATCGGAGTTTCTTGGGGCTGACTTGCTTGATGCAAATTTCTACCCGAACAGAGGACTTCATCATTGACCCGTTAGAGCTACGC
The DNA here is from genome assembly GCA_033807585.1 of Hydrophis major. Classification (NCBI taxonomy): domain Eukaryota; kingdom Metazoa; phylum Chordata; class Lepidosauria; order Squamata; family Elapidae; genus Hydrophis; species Hydrophis major. The sequence goes on from CM066342.1 coordinate 10,819,187, forward strand.
AGCGACTTGTACATCTTGAACGAAACTTTCACCGACCCTGCAATTGTCAAGGTGAAAGGAGAAGACGGTTAGGGATGAGAACGAGGCAGATATCTTGATGCCCGGGGTGTGTGTGTGGATGGAAGCCCAGTTGAACCTTGTGAGAAGCTACAGCCAACCCACTAAGGAGATGCAGAGCTGCGAACCTGTTTTCTTAAACAATATACAAGCACCTGATTGGACATTTGCAAACAACCAGGGGGTGGCGTGTGTGTCTGCGTGTCTGTGGTTTGCATGGAAAAACCTCATTCAGCTTATACTACTGTAACCATTTAAGAGGCGCAGTGGTTAGAATGCAATATCGCAAGCTAGTTCTGCCAACTGCCATCAGTTCGATCCTGACCAGCTCAAGGTTGACTAAGCCTCCCATCCTTCCAAGGTGGGTAAAATGAGGACCCAGATTGTTGGGGGCAAGAGGCTGACTCTGTAAACCACTTAGAGTGAAGCACTATAAAGCGGTATATAAGTCTACTGCTATTGCTATTAAGCTTCAGTAAAGTAATGTCAACCATCTCATTGGTGCATACAGGAAAAAAAACTCCTGAGACATTATTTTACCAAGAGTAAAACTTTACTGGTAATTCCACATAGGCACAGAAGTAGCAACGCCAGTTCTGAAGTTTTCACGCGAAAACCAGCATAGCTAAAATCCCCCTTTTTCCCTTGAACCTCCCCATGGTTCACTGTCCACCCATCAATTGCTTTCATTTTGTTTTGGGAACATTCCTGAGCATCTTGGAGTTCTCCCAGCGTTTGACCTTGGGGTGTCGGGACTCTCCCAGGGTCTGTGGGCTCACTTGCCTTCCTCAATTCCCTCCTAACCCTCCCTTACATTCCAATACTTTGGTTGCGAGCACTGGCACGTCTCAGGTCAGCCACGACAAGTATATTCTTGGCAAAATCAAATCTTCCTTTGCTAGATGACCCAGTGGGATGGTTAAGAGCTGCTCTCTGAACCAGGTAGTGGCTGAAGGCTGGGGAACCAATCGGGCCCCATCAGCCCCCCATTTCTGGTGCCGCTGGGCTGCGGAGGAGCCCTTGGCCAGAATCTAGAGCGGTCAGTTGTGTTCTCTTGATGGCGTTTTGCAGGTCCTTCACGGTGCTGATTCGGACGTGGAATGGCTTCAGAGGGACTTCGGCCTCTATTTGGTGAACGTCTTCGACACTCACCAGGCAGCTCGGCTGCTCAACCTTGGACGCCACTCTCTGCATCATCTGCTGAAACTCTACTGCGATGTGGATGCCAAGAAGCAGTATCAGCTGGCGGACTGGCGGATCCGGTAAGATTTGTCCCCGTGGTCCGTGGGAAGAGCCTTTCCGGTGCAGGGTTTTCTCTTAATTCATTCGGTCACTTGGCTGTTTTTAGCTTAGAAAAAAGATGGTGGAGACTTTGGGAAAAAGTGCAGAGAAGAGCAACAAAGAGGATTAGGGGACTGGAGGCTAAATACGACGAACGGTTGCAGGAACTGGACTTGACTAGGTCTAGTAAAGAGAAGGACCAGGGGAGACAGAAGAGCGGCCTTCCAATATTTGAGGGGCTGCCACAGAGAGGAGGAAGGGGTCAAGCTATCCTCCAAGGCACCTGAAGGCCATTCAAGGAATAATGGATGGAAACTGACCAAGGAGAGATTCAGCCTGGAAATAAGGAGAAACTTTCTGACAGTGAGAACAATCAACCCATGGAACAGAAGTTGCCCTCGGAAGTTGTAGGAGCTTCATCCCTGGAAGCTTTCAAGAAGAGACTGGAACTGCCATCTGTCAGAAATGGTGTAGGGTCTCCCATTTGGGCGAGGGGGTGGACTAGATGACCTAAAAGGTCCCTTCCAACTCTGATTATCTGTTATCTGTTAAGAATCCTACTTTTGGATGGATCGTGATTGGGCCATGTGATGTGATGATGACCAAAGGGGGGATGGATTTGTAGTTTGAAAAATTGTGGAAAGCCGAAAAAACGTTTAGATTTGGGATTCCACAGATGTGCCAGGTGCTATTCTAATAAAGGTACTTTTGAGGTATGTTTGTCTTGGAGTCACTGACTGGAATGGAGGTTTGCTGGAACACTGACCTCTCCTGCTTGAGCAGGGGGTGGAATAGAAAGCCTCCAAAGGTCCCTTCCAGTTCTGTATTCTGATTAACACATCTTATGACATCATTTCCCCAAGGAAAGAAGGAGAAAATGAAGATGCTTTAATTGAAATTCATCTGGGAAAAAGAAATGTGAAACTTGACTGAAAACCATTTGGGTCTCTATTTCCCTTAGCTATATAGATTGTCCTTGAGTTCGTTTAGTGTTGATTCAAAGTCACAACGGCACTGATAAAAGTGGCATTTGACCATTTTTTCCATACTTAAAACCACTGCAGCCTCGCTGTAGTCATTCAGCTGTTTGGCAACTGACTCGCACTTATGACGGTTGCAGCGTCCCGGGGTCATGAGATCTTTTGCAACCCTCCAACAAGCAAAATCAAAGGGAAGTCAGATTCACTTAACAACCGTGTTCCTAACTTAAAAGTTGTGGTGATTCACTTAACAACTGCAGCAAGAACGGATGTAAAATGGGACAACATTCGTTTAACTGTCTTGCTTGGGCCACAGCTTGGTCAGTAGGCTCAGTGGTGACTTGAGTATTTCAGGAAGAGGGCAGGGAGCGGAAATATTTGAGAATTCGTGTACGATTCTCGGGGCAACCCTGTTTTCCTCTGGTCTTGCTTTCTAGTCCGCTGCCGGAGGAAATGGTTTTTTACGCCCGCGAGGATACCCACTACTTGCTGTACATCTACGACAGAGTGAGAGAGGCCCTCTGGGAAACAGCCAACGAGCAGCCCACTCAGCTCCAAGTGGTTTGGCAGCGAAGCCGGAGCATCTGCTTAAAGGTAAGGGTGAAAGACGCAGAACTATCCTTGGGCTCAAGCGGAGAAGAGCAGGGGGTTCAAGCTCAAGGCCTGTGGGTTGGATCTGGCCCACAGGGCCATCCTGGAAACAGCGAAGGAGCGGCTTGCGATGTCTCTGCCAGCGAAAACTGAGCTTGGGAAGGGCCGTGAGCTCAGTTTTTGCTGGCAGGTGATTGCAGTAAGCCATTGTAGCCAAAAACAGAGCTCGGGAGCCTGTTTTGGCTGGTAGATGATTGCAGGAGGCCATCGTAGCCAAAAACAGAGCTCGGGAGCCTGTTTTGGCTGGTAGATGATTGCAGGAGGCCATCGTAGCCAAAAACAGAGCTCGGGAGCATGTTTTGGCTGGCAGATGATTGTAGGAGGCCACCGTACCCGAAAACAGGGCTCAGGAGCCTGTTTTCGCTGGCAGATGATTGTAGGAGGCCATCATAGCCGAAAACAGGGCTCAGGAGCCTGTTTTCGCTGGCAGATGATTGCAGGAGGCCATCGTATGTGTTCATCTCTTCATAATTAGAAATATACCAAGCCCATCTTCACAGACAACTCGTACCTGGAACTTTACCGCAAGCAAAAGAAGCACCTGAACACCCAGCAACTCACAGCTTTTCGGCTGCTCTTCGCCTGGAGGGACAAGATGGCGCGTCAAGAGGATGAGAGCACAGGGTGAGGAGAACGGCCGCTTGGCGCCTCTCTTGGGTTCTACCAAACCAACAGTTTTGCTTGGACTTCATAGTTACATGAGAGAAATCTCCACTCCTCCCCACTTAGGAATGTGTCAAGCCCAAAACCCTTCCCCCCATGACTACCACAGAGAAAGTAAGAAGAAGAACCTATACTAAGACTAACAAAAATGACGACACTGAGGTCAATTTCAATTTATGTCGGACATTCAGTTTGCCAATGAACTGGGGGGGAGGGAGTGCTGGGAATGTGTGCGTGGATCGTGAGAGCCTGGAAACCCATCAAGGTCACGACTGCAGGTGCTTGAGGAGGAGGAGGCCTGTTCCCATAACAAAAGGACATCTCGTAATTGGACAATGTGATCACCCGGAGAGAGAGGGAAGCCATTTTTAACTAGGCAAGCCTTTGCCTGCAAAAACCAGAGCTGGTTTTGATTCTTCAGTACCAAAACGGTGTATCCAATAAAGTTTTAGCTTTGGAAATTCGAAGCTCCCGAAGTGTTTACTTGTTTTGGGTGTGCTAGTTGGACAGTTGACATTAAACCAGCTCTGGTTTTCCCATGTGAATGCACTGAAACTGTGACTTATGACCGTTTCTCACAGTTACAACCGCTGCAGCCTCCTCACATGATCAAAATTCCAATGCTCAGCAACCGGTTCATATTTATGACTGTTGCTGTGTCCTGAGATTGTGACTTTCTCAAGAGCGAACTTATCCGCTGCAGAGATTTACGTCATAAGTCTGGCAAGAAAGGTTGTAAAACGGGCCAAAATTCACTTAAACAAACCTTTCACTGAACAACAGACACTTTGGGGCTCAACTGGTCTTAAGTCAAGGACTGGCTGTATTTTATCAGGACCAGCTTAAAAGAGGTTTGCTCTAGCCATGGTGGATCAAATATGGACTCTTGAGAAAGTCTTCAGCGGGCACCCAAGACAAGCAACTAACTCTTATTTATTGTTGGACTAGATGACGTAGAACAGGGGTTGTCAACCTTTCGGACCTCAGGGATCACCAAACTCATAGTTTTAATTCCTGCGGACCAGAGACCCTGGAAAAATCCCAAAAAAAGTCTGCAAAAAAATTCCCCACCCTGTTTTCCTACCGATCGATCATTCTTTATTTGGGATCCCAGGATACCATCTCCAGCTCCGTTCTTGGCGGGAGAGAGAGAGAGAGAGAGAGAGACTTTTGGCTTCATGCAAGGAAAGCAGCAGAAGACGCAGAAGTCTTTCTTTCTCTCCCCCAAACTCCACCAGAAATGAGTCTTTGCCAGCACAGCCTCTTGGAGCAGGAGGCCTTGCCAAAGACTCATTTCTGGCGGAGTTTGGGGGAGAGAAAGAAAGACTTCTGCTGCTTTCCTTGCATGAAGCCAAAAGCAGAAGAAACAAGTGGAAAGAAGCAGCCCGGTGGCCAGGCCAGGCATGTGGGATGACTGCGGCAAGTTCCCCCCTCTGCCCTTCCCCCCTCCCCTCACTACCTCGTGTTGTTCGTAATGCAAGCAACGCAAGCCTTGTGTAACTGCAGGCCATGTGGATGGTGCAGCCTTGTGTTCCCACGTAGCCTGGATTAATTGCTTTGGGGGGGGGGCGACATTTCTCTGCGGACCACCAAATTTTTCTCACGGACCCCCAGTGGCCCCCGGCCCATTGGTTGGTGACCACTGACCTAGAGGTTCCCTTCCGACTCTGTTAATCTGAATTGTCTTGACTTCTTCTGCAGATACATCCTTCCCAACCACATGTTGTTAAAGATAGCCGAGGAGCTGCCCAAGTAAGTCTTACAAGCAGCCATCTTGAATGAGATGAGGTGGTTCAAGACGGATGTCCTTCCCTTTGTAAGCAAAACAAAATGGCTCCTTCACCCAGACCTGCTCTTCCTCCTTGTCCGCCACCTTTAGAGAGCCCCAGGGAATCATCGCCTGCTGTAACCCAGTTCCGCCTCTGGTCCGCCAGCAGCTAAACGAAATGCATCTCCTCATCTGCCAGGCCCGGGAGATGCCACTGTTAAAGGTAAGGGAGGAACCTCCCAGGTGTGACTTTGAAGTAACGGAGCGAAGGGTGCTGGATGAAAGAAAGAAAGAAAGAAAAACATTTGGAAACCCTGCGCTTAAAATCTTATCACCGGTCCGTGGCATGCCAGAAACTGGTCCATGCAAACATGTGTAGCCCCATCTGAGGGACGCAGGCAGCACGCAAAACTGCCTCTCCCTCCGGTCCGCGGGAAAATCTCTCCCCACGGAACCGGTCCCCGGTGCCCCAAAATGTTGGGGACCGCTGATTATAGATGACTCTTTTTGTGCACAGTTCCTCTAAGCCAGGGGTATCCAACCTTGGCAACTTTTAAGACTTGTGGACTTCAACTCCCAGCAGGCTGAGGAATTCTGGGAGTTGAAGTCCACAAGTCTTAAAGTGGCCAAGGTTGGACACCCCTGCTCTTACAGTGTTGATGGAAGTCCTACTGGGGAGAAGGAGAGGGCATAGGTCATTATTATTTTTTCCTTGAATTCTTTTCCAGGTGAGTTTCATTATTATTATTATTATTATTATTATTATTATTATTATTATTATTATTATTATTTTTGTCTCTTCTTAGTCAGAATGTGCAGTTGGCATCCGAAGGAAAGAACCTGTTCAGAATCCAGAGGTATGCAATCTGTGATCTCCATTGCCCATTTTCCATTCATGGTGTACCTGAAGGACATTTCTGATTAAATTTCGGGGTCTCTCCTTCGGCAAGGTTCCAGGTTGCCTTCTTTCCCCATTATTCCATCACTTGATTTGGGGCTCCTCACAAACATCTGGACAATTGGGAAACTCTGGTGTTGACCCCCATTTAAGCTCGTTTTGAACTTAGATTCCGTTGGTTGCAGAGAGACTGACGTTTTGAGTCATTTTAATGGGGGACCCTGCCTCTTCCCTTGAAGGGTTTTGCTCCAGGAGGACAACAAAATTAAAACAGCCCAAAGAAGCATGGTTTTTTTTTTTTTTTTTTTAAATATTTTGCTATTGCTACAATTGCCTTTTCTAAAAATCTGAGAGTTTGGAGAATTCCAGCTGCCAGAATCTCTTAACTATCATTTTTATAAAACTTATAGTTCCTTTGTTTCTATTGGAGAGCTGTTGCGTACGCCCAGCCTAGAGAAAATAAGGATTAGGGACGATACGATAGCGGTGTTCCAATATTTGAGGGGTTGCTATAAAGAGGGGGTCGACTTATTTATCCAAAGCACCTGAAGGCCGGACAAGAAGCAATGGGTGGAAACTAATTTAAGGAGAGAACCAATCTAGAAATAAGGAGAAATTTTCTGACAGTGAGAACAATAAACCAATGGAACGCTTTGCCTTCGGTTGTGGGTGCTCCATCACCAGAGGCCTTTAAGAAGAGACTGGGCAACCATTTGGGGTCTCTTGCCCGGGGGTGGGGGGTGGACTAGAAGACCTCCAAGGTCCCTTCCAACTGTTATTCTGTCTTTTGGTTTTGTCAGAAGCCAGAGAACCTTTTGTTTGGCCCTCACGACGGCTCCCACGGTGTCCAGGATGAGAAACTCAACTATTCGGATCACGGTAAATACTGGAAAGGGGGAGGCAGCGTCTTTCACCCACGAAGGGCGTCAGATCCTGACCACGTACAGATGTAAAACTTCTGGTTGGGCAGGGCAGAAACCCAAACGGTGGAGGGCACCTCCTATTTTCTTCACCTTTCTTTGTCTCCCTCCTCTCTCAAAATTAACCGATCGTATCATCTTCCCCAAAACTCTGATCGAAAAGGTGGTGATTTAAGAGAAAACAAAAAGATGGTATTTTTTTAAAATATTTTTTTTTAAAAAAAATAAATTATTATTATTACGGTCCAATTTCTTTTCTTCTTTCCCTCCCTTTCCTAAAGGCCCCGGACCGCCTTTGGAGCACGCAAGGCTCTTTTCAGAAGTGGAGCCTCAGTCAAAGCAGACAGGCCGGTCCCCGCTGTGTCTCCAGTTAAGAGCTAGTATCAGTGTTTTTAATGTGAGTTTGGGCAAGCGGAGAAGGATTTGTTTGCGGGGAAAGAGGAGAGGGAAGGGGCCGGATTGAATCATCCAGGATAAGCAATAACCCTTAGACTTATAGACCACTTCACTGTGCTTTTTCAGCTCTCTCTAAGCGGTTTACAGTCAGCCTTTTGCCCCCATTGGAAGGATGGAAGGCTGAGTCAGCTTTGAGCCAGCTGGTCAGGATTGAACTGCTGGCAGTGGGCAGAGTCAGCCTGCAAAAGTGCATTCTAACTACTAGAAAGGAAGAAGGAAGGAAGATAGCAATAGGCTTTAGACTTATATACAGCTCCACAGTGCTTTATAGCCCTCTCTAAGCGGTTTGCAGAGTCAGCCTCTTGCCCCCAATAGCCTCTTGCCCTTGTTTTACTGACCTCAGAAGGATGGAAGACTGAGTCGACCTTGAGTTAGTCAGGATTGAACTGCTGGCAATGGGCAGAGTCAGCCTGCAATACTGTATTCTAACTACAAGGAAGGAAGGAAGGAAGGAATAGCCCTTAGACATATACAGCTCCACAGTGCTTCACAGCCCTCTCTAAGCAGTTTACAGAGTCAGTCTCTTGCCCCAACAATCTGGGTCCTCATTTTACCCACCTTGGAAGAATGGAAGGCTGAGTTCAACCTTGAGCCTGGGGAGATTCGAACTGCCAAATTGCAGGCAGCCGGCAGTTAGCAGAAGTAGCCCTGCAGTACTCCACTCTGACCACGGCTCACAAAACAAGCTAGGGCTGATGACAGCTTTTCCCTGTGTTCCCACAGGAGCCCGAAGAGAATGAAAAAGGCAAGAACTTAACCGTGGCCCAACAGAAAGCTCAGCATATCATGGAGTCCTTCGAGAACCCGTTTCGAATGGTAAAAATCGCACAGGCTGTTACTATTTGGCATTTAAAGAAGACACAAACAATCCAGGGGTCCCCAACCCTCCCCAGTCTGTGAACTGGTACCAGGCTGCACAAGCAAGCAAAGCCCCATCCATGGGATGCAGGCAGCAGGCAAAACCATGTCTCCCTCCGGTCCGTGGAAAAACCACTCTCCATGGACCCGGTCCCTGGTGCCCAAAAGGTTGGGAGCTGCTGCCTTAACCGATAACCCAGCCCTTAGGTGTGTCCACATACTCTTGCCTTAACTAAGGTGTCCCTGGCTGTTGTTGTTTTTTTTTACTCCCCTTAGTATTTGCCAGCAGAGTTCAGCCCGGTTCACATCTCCCAGGCTGCCAAATCGGACCCGTCCTCAAAAATCTATGAGGTAAGAACATTTCCATAAACCAATGGCCACTTTGCCTCCTGTCCCTTCTCTGCCCTAAGAGAAAGCCACAGCTGATCTGGCCACCAGGAGAGGCTTTCTCAAAGGCAGCATCGTGTCTTTCAGATCAGTAACCGGTGGAAGCTCTTAAGTCAGGTCCAGCTTCAGGCCAGAGCAAAGAAAGAACCTGCAAAGCAGAAACTTCAGGCAGGTGAGGCTGGTGACGGTTTACAAAAACTTGAACCCAAAGCATCTTCGGCCCTTTTTGTGATGCAGGATCTCCCTGAGAGAGAGGATAGTAGTTCTACTTCATAGGGGTAACAATCGAGAACAGCGGTCCCCATTCTTTGAGGCTTGGCGGCCCGGCTGGGATGGGGAGAGAGGGGAACTGGGCTGTGCAAACGGCTGATCGGGGCACACGCAGCTCGACTCGCGTGAGTGGCAATGCATGCGAGTGCCCACCGGCCACCGCCCCCCCGTGTGTTTGGGACCCCTAATCTAGTATATAGAAGTGAGCATCCATGCTCATCTTACTCGAAGAGAAAATGCTGCAGTGGAACCAAGCGATAGGCCGTTGCTTACTGTGGGGAGGGGAGAAGAGTGAGGGGAGGCTTCGTGTCAACCTGAAACTTCCACTTTTTAATGAGGTGGAAAACGCGGGAACTCTCAGAGCTGGTTTCCCACCAGTCTGTGCCAAGATGATATCTCAAAATAAAACGGTTCTTTGAGGAATCAAACTGCCTTGGATTTCTGTTTCCAAGTAATGGGTGTATGAACCCTAACACTTTGTGTTTGTAATTTGTTCCCACCAAAAGCCAAGTGAGATGATCGTGAGTGGCGATCCAGCAAAGCTCTCCGTGTATTCAAAAGAAAAGTTCTCTCTTCCCTCAACACGGAGATATTTAGATATTTTTAGATATTCTTATGCACATTCTCTTTTTAACATGTATGGTTGTACTGAACGACGAGTCGCTTAATCTCACTGTGTATGCGTATGATGCAAGTTGTACACGTGGATAGTGACAATAAAGGTATTCGTATTCGTATTCGGAGAGCAAGTTTGTCCAGATGTTTGAGTCTCTCTGTCCTTTCTTTCCTTCCTCCCTTCTTCCCTTCCTTCCTTCCTTCTCTTCCTCACAGCCTCCACTCCTCAGGCAGCACCAAAGGATGCAGAGCCCAGGATCAAAGACACGGAGACCGCCTCTGTTCGCCAGTTAGCTGCGGTGAGTGTCAACATTGGGGACATCTAGGAAAGTATCTGCTAACCTGTTAAACCTGACACTTTACTCCTTCCTTGGTTGTGTTTCCAGCAAGAACACGCCACTCCAAAGCGGGAGGCAGAAGACCAGAATCCTGCAATGGTGGCCCCCAAGAGGAAAAAGGCCAAACCTGAAACTCCCCAGCCTGCGGCAACCACTGCCACCAGTCGCTTCACACCCTTCGACTACAGCAAATCGGATTTCCGAGTCTTTGCCGGTAAAAAATAAATACAAAAAAATCACCCTTTCTTTGCTTCTTCAGCTACCACCCAATTGCTGGGTGTGTCCTTGATTGCTGAACACCAAGCCACTTTGATGTTTGTTTTCTTGTTTTCAGTTACTTTTTTGGACTTGGTACTTTTGCACCGACATTCCTTCCTAGGAGTGTCCCTTTTGGTTTTTCCTTTCTTTTTCAGGAAGCAGCAAATCCAAGCCTCCACGGCAATTTAACCCCGCCATCCAGGCCTCTGGCAACAAGGTATGCATTTATTGCTCCACCTTTTTTTTTTTTTTTTTTGTACAAATCCCCAAGAGGTCTGTAAGGGGTGTGCATCAGTGCACAATCGTGCCTACCGTCCCTGTCCTTTTATCCCCATTTATTCGTACCTACTTACTCATGTTTATACTTAGACCTATTATCTTGTAAGCGATTGACAAATCAGATCAAATCAAATCAATAACTCAAGGCAGCAAATGAACATTCATCTTCCTGCCTCCTCCAATTTTCCCCAAAACAACAGAGATTGGGAGGGGTGGGGTGGGGGTGAAAGAAAGGGAACAGCCCAAGCGGAACTAGAACTCATCACCTACTGGTGTTTGGCCAGGTGCCTTAATTGCTAGACCCAGCTGGCTCATTTCCTTGACTCATTTACTGCTTCAGAAAAAATTAGCACAAACAATCAATGAATGAAAGAAAGAAAGAAAGAAAGAAAGAAAGAAAGAAAGAAAGAAAGAAAGAAAGAAAGAAAGAAAGAAAAAAATTATTTGCCACCCATGTGGTATCCAATGCCTCTGGGCGGCTTTTGCAAGCCCTTCTCCTCAGCCCAGACTATAAATCACAAAAACCAGGCTGCTTGTGGGTGTTGTGTTCTCTTGTGGCCCTTTCAGATATAGGGAAAGATAAGAGGGGTGCTGTGATGGGTGGTTCTATCGGGTGGGAAGGGGGCGATGCTTGGCCAGACAATGTAAGCTGGAGATGGGTTTCTCATCATTATTGTTATGGAAGGAAAAAGAGGAGTGTTGAGAATCTCAACCAGATCATTTGTCCTTTTTTTCCCCCCTGTTCTCTTTTCTCACCCCCTCATCCCCCCACTCCACACACAAAAAACAACAACAACCCCAACCTTCAGAAATTTTCAGGAGCCAGCAAATCACAGCAGCCAGCAGGATCAAAAAGCATGTCTTTCACAGCTGGAAAATCCAACAGGTAGGTAGAGGTGTTTTTTTTTAAACAGCTGGAATATTGGAACTATGGATAGTCCTGAATCTAGCTTCCCCGCTGACTTTGTTAGAAGGCCGCAAAAGGGGATCGTATGGCCCCCGGGACACTGCAACCGCCATAAATACACGCCAGTTGCCAAGCGTCCGAATTCTGATCATGTGACCTACAACAGTTGTACATGTGAAAAATGGTCCTGCTACTTTTTCAGTGCTCTTGTAATTTTGAGTAGTTGCTAAATGAAATGGCTGTTAAGTCAAGGAACTATCTGTACTTTGCAAAGAAGATTTACAAGGGCTCTTCTAGTCCATAATATGTCATGCCACTATTTGGTGATCATTTGCCCTCCTGGGGTGAAGTTGGAAATGAAGTAAATAGCTGGGCAATTCCTGACGCTTAAATTGTTGCTCCTTTTAAACCTGATCAGTTCTCTTCTTACTGTCAGGATTCCGGCAGTCGCCCCCAATTAACTCATTGAGCAAAACTTCCAAAGGATTTATTGGGAGTTAACATATCTGGCACTGCCCTTCACCCCCTGGGTGTATCGTAATTCTCATTCTCCAATGGGACACATCCCTAGCCCAGAGTCATCCATCAGGCTCTCCAGTTAGAATTTTGCAAGGCAGAAACTTCGGTCACCTAGTTACTATTTTTGAAAACATTTATGGAATGCAGTTTCAGTTTGCAAGCAGCTGCACTGCTCCCCCCTCCCTTTCTGTTGGCAATTCTAAAAAGACCATAGAATTATTTTATGAGTTGACACTTACCTTTCTATCCATCCTGACACAGGGGTTTTCGGCACAACTGGCCAAAAAGATAACACAGTTCATGGAAGTTCTTGGAAGACACGAGAACTGAAAAACTCCTGCCATTTTTTGTATGGATATCTGTTTCGATATTTTTTTTTTCTTTCTAAACAATTAAAGTGCTTTTCTTTCTCCTGAAAAGGAAAGAAGGCAAGTTTAAATTAAGTGATAGTTCATTTGCTTTGCTTTGCTTTGCTTCTATTATTTATGCATTCCACTGTTATTATGGTTTAAATTAGTTTTATTTACATTAATGTTCAAGTCAGTTTACTTAACAGTGAGGGGAACGGGAAATTAAACATATAAACTGATTTAAGATTGTTCCAGGGTTTCTGAGCAGATGCAGAGTGCAACTCTCTCTCTTGAATAATGGTAGAAATGCTCTCCAACAGCCAGCTGCCCCAAGAGTCAGTATTGAACTAACTGGCATTCCTCACTGACCTCCAATAGGTAATGGGTAGAGGCCTGGCTAGCTATGAATGGGATACCACCAGGAGATCTCATGGCTGTAGACTGAGAAGCCAGCAAATATCTCAGAAGGCAAGTTAGTTACCTGGTTGTCGTCAATCTGACCTGCCCATTGACTTTGCTTTTTTTTAATCAGTTTATAATATAAACTAGAACAACACAAAAGAAAATAATAGGAGAGAGATGGGAGGAAACAGGAAAGGGAAAACTGTAGGAAAATGAAAGAAAAGATGTTGAATTCCAACTGTAGAAAATATAACATGAAACCTCAGCTTTTTACTTTTACGTAATAGCATAAACTAGCCATTTCTATAACAACAAGCCTATGTAATCAGTAAAACTCAAACTCAAAGTTTCATTTTTGTTTTCCCCCTCAAGCACAAAGTCCAGAAACAGTTTCCAAGTAGAAACAAAAGTCATTGTATTTTTTTTTTACCCTTTAACCCAAGCAGTCAGTTTAGCCCTCTCTCGACTTCTGCAGCCGATTCATCCATGGCGGGAATCAAACCACCCTTCCAATTTTTGCGCGTAAAAAGTAGCCTGGCTGCCCGTGGACTTTGCTTGGGGGGGGGGGGCACAAAAGCGGTCTCACACAATCTTGGGACACAGCAACGGTCAATCAAGATGACTCAGCTACCAAGCATCTGAATTCTGATCGCATGGGGGAAGCTGCAAAAATGGTTAAACCTCAAAAAAGGTCTCCCATTTTTCAGTGGTTGCAACTTTGAACGGTCATTAAGCTGTTGTAAGTTATTACCTTTATTGTCAAACATGTGTACAATGAGATTGGCAGAGCCTCCCTTCGTGCACCCCCCCCTCAACACAACTCACAGTGAGGACAGAAGTCCCTAATCCAGATCCAATCTTATTACACTATGTGACCTTGTTGCACAACAGCTGTCCCCGCAAGACTGTCATATGATCTTGACATAAAAGTTATTTTCCGTTCAGGAGTCTTGACAGCCCACGGGTAGAAATTGTTCTTCAACCTGTTGGTGTGGCTGGCTCTGGCCCGATGGTAGGAGAGCGAAGAAGTGCTGACCAGGGTCTGAGTTGTCCCTGAGGATTTTCCTCATGCTTCTAAGGCAGCGAGCCCTAGCGAGGTCATCTAGTGGTATCAGGGAACAGCCGTGCTCACCACCCCCTGTAATGTCTTTCTATCTGCGGCTGTCAAGCCAGCATACCACACCGTAATGCAATATGAGAGAATGCTTTCTATTGTGGACTGGTAAAAGGAGGTCTCATCAGTTGTTGTTCCACTTTATTCTTTCGCAAAGACCCAGAGGAAATGAAGTCTCTGCTGGGCCTTTCTGGCCACCTGGCTTGTGTTGATTTTCCAGGTAAGATCTTGAGGTAGACTCCCAGGGATTTAAAGGTGGGCTACCTGCATAGAAAAACAGGGTCTGAAACAACACTGCAGGCCCCGAGAAAAGCTAGGGAGGGGAAGGCTTTTGGCAGAGACTGAGGGGTGCTGTAATCCAAGCAGTTGGATGTACACCGTCTCACTCTTAAGACACCTCCCCTGCTCCAGAGAATGACCCCCTGGGAGGTTCCAACTCAGGTACGCTGAAAAATAACCTCCCTGAGCAAATATCTGGAGATTCTCCATCATCCAGGTTGTGGTTGTCCCCAAAGTGCTTTTTTTCCCAAGAGGCCACTGGACTTTCTGTTTTTTTTTTCTTTGAAGATGTTTCGCTTCTCATCCAAGAAGCTTCTTCAGCTCTGACTGAATGGGGAAGGGAAGGGAAGGATTCCCTCAGGGTGAACACAGATAAGCTTCCAAGTGGCCTCAATGGCTCAAAAAAGATGTAAAATGACCAGCTGTCTGCAAGGAGTATAAATCCTTCCATTATTCCTCACCACCCAGTTAGAGCTGAAGAAGCTTCTTGGATGAGAAGCAAAATGTCTTCAATGAAAAACAAAGGAAGTCCAGTTGTCACTTGGGAAAAAAAAAAAAAGCACCTTTGGGACTTCAGGAACAAAGTTGGTCTCTGACCGAAAGCCACTTGAAGAGCCCAGAGAAGCATTTGAAAGGTGGATTTTACAGGCGGCTGTGAGGTATAAGCCGGGTTGGCAAAATCAGAAAGGAGGAGGGGATCAGCCGCCTGGGGAAGCCAAGGGAAATCATCAAAACCCATTAAAAAGCTAAAGTTGTCATATTTCAGACCTGCGAATGCACACACTTCAGGGAAAGATTGAAGGCAAACGAAGTCCAGGCAGAAAAAGAACTTCATGGCTTCGTTTTGTCCGGTGTGAGCAAAACTCGGCAACACTTTTTGTGTGGCTGTGGATAAAACGAGGGTGGCCAACATGATCGCCAACGCGGATATGGAAGGAGGAGGAGGAGGAGGAAAAAAAGAAGAAAAGGAAGAGGAAGAAGAGGAAGAAAGAAAAGACGTCCCTGCCAGGGCTCCAGGTGTAAGTCAGCCACGCGGAGGGACTGCCCCTCGCTTCCGCGTCCGCCTTCTCCCAGCCAATCAGGGCCCGCCTTTCCCGCCGCTCCAGCGCCCCACGTGGCCAGCCCTGGAACGCGCAACCTACCCTGCTAACTTCACTCGCTTTGCTCCCGCCGACTCGAAGCGGGGCCGGCCAATGAGAGCCCGGCTTCCCGAGTTGGCGCGGCTTCCCATTGGGCCCGCCCTGAGGCAAGGGCTGTGGCCACGCCTCCTGGAGGAGCGGGGGGCGGGAAAGCCGAGGTTCGCTTGCGGCGCGGACAGGTGGCAGGTGGCCGCCGCAGTGGCCCAGGGAGGGAGGGAGGGAAGCTCGCTCTGCTCCTCCTCCTCCTCCCCCCCTCCCCGGTTGGCCCGTCCAGCGCCGCCCTTGCAGCGAGCGGAGGCGCTTCCCCGACGGGGCTGGGCGGCGATGGAGGCTGGGGCTGCGGGGGAGGCCGCTGCGGCCGGAGGGGCTGCCTCGCAGGTGGAGGAGGGCTGGTTCCGCGAGACCTGCAGCCTGTGGCCCGGGCAGGCGCTCTCCCTGCAGGTGGAGGAGGTGCTGCATCGCCAGCGCTCGCTCTTCCAGGAGATCTTGGTCTTCCGCAGGTGAGCCCACCTGGGAAGGGTCTGCAGGGGCGGGGAAGGCAAGGTCCCAGGTCCTGCCTCGGCGATCTGCAAAGGAAGCCATGCGCGCAGGCAGGCAGGCATGCAACGGCTCTCCTTGGCCCAACCAACAGGCAGCCTTCGCCCAAGGGAGCCTTCGCCCCGTTGGGTGGCACCCGACCCAAATCGGCTCGTGCTGCCGAACCTCCAAGGCTTCCTGGCCCAGGGATGGAGAGGCACCTGGGGATAAAGGATCAGGTGGGAAAAAATGGAAAAGAAGTGGGGAAAGTGATGGGGGGGGCAAAGAAAGGGAAAGTGCTGATCAAAGCAGGAATCGCCACGTGTTGTTGGATGGCGAGATGAGTTTTATCCTCCAGAGACAGCAAAGGTCACCCAAAGTCTATAAGTAGGTCATCTTTCTGGAGGGGCAAGGCCCCTTTTGAATCTTCCGCCTTAAAAACTGAGCGGGATCTTCCACGCTCTTCTCCTTTTCCAGCAAAACCTACGGGAACGTCCTGGTCCTTGACGGAGTCATCCAGTGCACGGAGAGGGATGAGTTTTCCTACCAGGAAATGATCGCCAACCTCCCTCTGTGCAGCCATCCAAACCCTCGGAAGGTGAGCGGCTTTGGTTTGCTTGTTGGCTACCTGGGCTTGGGACGGCGGCCCTCCACGAGGGTGTCAGGCCAAGCTTTGCAGACACACCTGGTGATATTGTGTCCGCGGAGCCCAGCATTTCCTCTTTGGGGTTGCTCTGCCCTGGAGCAGCCTTTCCACATGGAGATTTCTTGTCTGGCTGCAGCTGCCCCGTTTGGGGGTGAACAAAGCATCCAAGTGTTAAATTTAAAGGTGAAAGCAGAAGCTGTTTGTCCCATACTTGGGTAGACCAGGTTGCCCCAATAGACCCGTCTCACTGGAAAAACACTTAAAGCATTCAGATGTTGGCCAGTGATCCTTAATAGAATGTCTAGAATATAGAATTCTTTTATCGGCTGAATGTGATTGGACACACAAGGGGTTTTGTCTCCGGTGCATAAAGCTCTCGGTGTACATACAAGCAACAAGTGATAAATCACGATCATCATTAATTATGTGTCCATGCATCTAGTCCTCATGTCCCAAAGGTGCTTTTTTTTTTTTTTTCAGCACTTTTGGGATCACCATGACTGAGAATCTCCATAAACATCTAGTTTTCATGGAGAAAAATCTGTTGCAATGCCCACTCTGTAGCATCAACATCCCACGCCCCAGCTGTCCATGCATTTCCCATCTTAAAAAGTGATTGGAACCCTGGCTGTTCCCCCAGGCCTTGAGGGAGTATGGGTGCCAAGCCCTGTAGGATTACATCTAAGTATTTGTCTCCTGGTAGATGCATCCAGTCTGTACCTTAACACTGTAAGCTCTCTTGGGGATTTGGGTGGCCTCTCAATCCACGTCAGGCTTTGATGGAAATTTGGCTTGTAGCTTGAGGCGGTATCTTCTCTTTTTGTCCAGATACTGATTATCGGTGGTGGCGATGGTGGAGTCTTAAGAGAAGTGGTCAAGCATCCTTCCGTTGAGTCGGTGATACAGTGTGAAATCGATGAGGTACGCCTTGATTTGCAAAAACTTTATTATAGTGTCTTCTGTATGAAAATCCGACACTGGTACTCCAAATGGCACGGATGTATTTTACCAGTAAGGAGGTATATGTGTCTAGATGTATTTTATTTCACTCCGAGATCAGCGTAAGATAAATATTTAGCACTAAAGGCATTGTGAGAGGAGAGTTGTGTTAATTTCTAGTAGCAAAGCTTATCTTTTTAATGAATTCTACTCTAAAGAAGGGCTGGCTGTTGGACTCCTCCTGATTTAAGTTACCCAGACATCACAATGATTTAATAACAACTATCACCCAGATCCCGTATAACCTTACAACATAGAACTAAAATTCATGGGGATCTAAAATGAAGCAGGGTTGTAAAATTGGAGGGTTGCGTGGATGTGATTGAAACCTGTTTTCCAGTTGTTTGGACTTCAGCTTCAACATTCTTAGCAATGTGCCAATCCAATCCCTTTGCTCATATCTAGATTTGCAGTACTGTGCAAGATTCAGGTTTTGTATACATCCGCGAAGACTGCCGTGGTCTATTGTCCTTAGGAATTTTATTCCAATGTTTCCCTGAAATCCACCTCCTTGCCGTTCCCCTGTTTGGATGAGAACGCTGTTGTGTTCTCTGTCCCCCAAACAAGGGGCGCATCTGGTTTTCCCTTAAGGGAACATTGTCCTGGTTAGATTTCATCAGGGGAGGATAATTCCAACTAGCAGAATCTTTCAGAGTTGGGTGGAAGAGAAAATTAAAAGGAGGCAGAAAACACTGCTTGCCCCAACTTGGAGAGTATGGTGTTTTAGCCTGGAACAGGATGTTCTTCACCAAAGATGCCCCCAGTGAAAATCAAAACTCCAGGGCAGGAATGTTTTTGCAATGGATTTTACTCCCTGCGAGTCCTCAAACAACCTCTTAATTCCCAGATGTTGGGAGGCAGAAAAATGAGGAGAAACTCGGCAAGCCATCCGATTATGTTTCCTGTAAAAGTTACTATTGCAGTGGGTTAATCTGATATTTTACTGGGACTCATTCTCAGGCTGTTTACTTCTGAATTTATGGTCAGCTGAAAAGTAGCCTGTATATCATGCAATCACAGGCTCAAGGAAGAATTGAAACAGGTAGGGCCTAATTCCTGCGTGAACTGGGAAAGCAGAGAAGGGCTTCCTAACTAATTCTGTGTTCTGACCACATGAAAAGGAGGGCCTTAGAAGGGCTGTGGCTTAGTAGCTACAACCCGAAGGGCCAAGGTTGATTCTTCAGCTTTCTTCAGGCAAAGATAGAAAACTTGAAATCCTGGAAGGGTGTGGCATGGATTGTAAAGAGACTTTCTTTGTTCCATCGATTGGCAAAAGAATTCCATGCCTGTCAAATCGCTTAACCTGAGCAACCGTTTAGGCTGAGCTTGCTCCTGGAATGCTGGCTGGATGTAGAAAAATGCATGAATCCAAATGTTGCAGGACGTGATCCAGGCCTCTAAGAAATACCTCCCCAGCATGGCCGTGGGCTACTCCAGCCCGAAGCTGACGCTCCACGTTGGGGACGGCTTTGAATTCATGAAGCAGAACCAAGAGGCTTTTGATGTGATCATCACCGATTCCTCTGATCCCATGGGTGAGTCTGGGAGCTGGGCCCCTCCCGCGCCCTTCCCAATCCACTTTTTTCCTGCTTAAGGCCTCCCTCTCCCCGTTGAATCCTCCCAATGACCCTGCCAGGTCGGTCGGTTGGTTGAGAGAAAGCAGCTACTCTTGGTTGTCCCAAAGGTGGTTTTTTTCCAAGAGGCCACTGATCTTTGTTTTTTCTTTCACTTCTCGTTCAAGAAGCTTCTTCAGCTCTGACTGGATGGTGAAGAAATGGAAGGATTCCCGCAGGGTGAACACAGATAAACCTCCAAGTGGCCTTAATGGCTCTCTCTAAAAGAACGTAAATGACCAGCTGTCTGCAAGGAGCATCAATCCTTTTGTTATTCCCCGCCATCCAGTCACAGCTGAAGAAGCTTCTTGGATGAGAAACGAAAACATCTTCAGAGAAAAACAAAGGAAGTCCAGTGGTGTCATGCCCCTGTCGGAATCTGATTCTGAGGTGGGGGGGCCAAACAGCTGACAGGGAGTGGGAGTGTGGCTCCGATAGCTGTGGAATAAACTGGGGAAGGGCCCAATCTGGCTGGGCATTCAGAGGAAGACCTAGGGCCACCCCCTCTTCATCCTAGGGCATGCAGGGAGGAACGGAGAAGGGAGCAATGTGAGTTACATGGTTTATGGGGAAGGAAAGGGCCCTGATCCCCTTCATTACCTGCAGCTGGGAAAACTTGAAACAGACAACTACGCACAGCAAAGTTGCTGAAAGCAAACCATGCATTATCTTTGTTTGTCAAGGTTTATCTGGGTGTGTGTTTCGTTATCTTTTGAGTTCTGCAATTCCTTATCCTGCCCTGTCTTGTTAATTGCTGCAGCGTGGTTTCTGTTGGATTTATTTATAATCTGGATGTACCTTGAGTTTGGATGGAATTTCTTCCCTTTAAAGAGTGTTCTCAGAAGAGTTTTGTCTCCAGCCGATGATAACTGGACATTGGGGGCCAAGTTGGAGGTATTAAAGGGACTTTACCTACTTTTGTGATTTGGTTGCTTTTGGGCCACGCCCCTTTGGGTCATCACAAGTGGCCTCTTGGGGGGTGGAAAAGCCCCTTTGGGACAACCACGAAATGGATGGCTCAGAATCTCCATAGACAGTTACTCTGATTATTTGGCAGATCGCAAGCCGAGTGGGGACTTGGACCTACATCCCCTTCCCCAGTTTTTAATCTGATGCGTTGACCTAACAGTGCTCTTATAATGCCCCCTTTCTCGCCAGGTCCAGCCGAAAGCCTGTTTAAGGAATCCTATTACCAATTGATGAAAACCGCCCTGCGGGAAGACGGGATTCTCTGCTGCCAAGGTGATTCCCCTGGCTGGAGTGCCAGGTCTTGTCCAATTCTCCCTGGCTTGAGCTAAACCCCTTC
Organism: Hydrophis major; assembly: GCA_033807585.1. Taxonomy (NCBI): domain Eukaryota; kingdom Metazoa; phylum Chordata; class Lepidosauria; order Squamata; family Elapidae; genus Hydrophis; species Hydrophis major. The sequence goes on from CM066342.1 coordinate 10,839,656, forward strand.
TTCAGCTTTGTTTTTTTCTGCCATTTTGCTTTAAGATCCCCCTTAAAAAAACAACTCCCAAGCAGTCTGAACCCACCGGCTCTGCATTCTCAGCATGGTTAACCCAAGTCGGTTGAAAATATCAGGGAGTCCTCGGCTTAACAACAATTCGTTTAATGACCATTTGAACTTTCCACCCCACTGGGGGGAAAAAAAACGTTATGACCATTTTTGCCGCATCCCTACGGTCAGGGGGGTGCCAATTCAGGCAGTTGACTCACATTTATGACGGTCGCAGTGTTCCGGGATCCCCGTTTGCAACCCCCTGACAAGCAACCCCAATTGGGAGGGGGGGAGGGAGCCAGATTCACTTAACAACCGAGTTCCTAACTTCACTGCACTGAGTTGAGTTAACTCTGCTGACAGAACAACTTCTTGCAGCGAATTTCGTTAGCCACTGTGGCAAGCAAAGGTCGTAAGATGGGGCAACATTCATTTTAACAGCTGTCTTGCTTAGGGGCATAAATTTTGGGCTCCGTGGTGGTTGTAAGTCGAGGACCACTGTAGTTGCCTTTGCAAAATACGTTCAGTGTGGGGTTTTTTTTCCTTTCTTTTTAAATCTTGCTTTGCCGGTTTGGTTTATGGCTGGTCTCAGTGTGCATTCCCGGGTCTTTGGGGTTGGCTTAAGAGCCGGAGGCACGTACAAGCTGGGAAAAACGGGTCTATTGAGTCATGAATTACTCAGTGCAGCTCTTTTATAAAAAGCAAGGAAAAAAACATGATGAGGCTTGCAGGAAAACCGTATCTCTGATTCTGAGCAGCCTCGAGAGGAGAAGGCCAGGAGCCAGGCAGATGGGACAAATCTTCCTCTCCCATTTATTTTTTTTTTATTTTTATTTTTCTTCTCTTGACCAGGGGAATGCCAGTGGCTGCACCTTGATCTCATTAAAGAGATGCGCCAGTTCTGTAAATCTCTCTTTCCGGTGGTTGAGTACGCCTACTGCACCATTCCGACATATCCCAGCGGCCAGATTGGCTTCATGCTTTGCAGCAAAAATCCAGTAAGGACCTAGAGGGTGTTTGGTTTTGGGGTTTTTTTTGCCCCCGAGTTTGCATTAACGGAGTTAATGTAATTGTGTACGGAGGCCTGGGGCAAGGGAGAAGAAGAAGTTACACACGTCGGCCTTGTTCGTCCTTGGGAAACTTCAAATGTCTCCTTTTGCTGCAAGTCGCAGCTTCTGGCTTCTCGATGGTCTTTGTCATGCCCCAGTCGGAGTCTGTATCTGAGGACGGAGTGGGAGTGTAGCTCCGTTGGCTGTGGAGGAGGCTGGGGAAGGGCAAAATCCAGTTGGGCAGAGCAGGGGACAGATAGAACAAGAGTAAGGGAGTTCAGAGGAAGAACCAGGCCCACCTCTTCTTCATCCTAGGGCACGCAGGGAGAACAAGGAAGAGAGCAACATGGGTTGTGTGGCTTACGAGGGAGGAAAGGGCCCTGATTCCCTTCATTAGCCACAGCTGGGAAGACAGTTGATAAGAAAGGCAGGCTACGTGCGACAGGCTGCTGGGAGCAAACATGACTTTATCCTGTGTTGTCGTGGCTTATCTGTGTTCCTGGCATCTTCCCAACTCTGTGAGTTTTGCCGTGCCTTCAAGTCTGAAATTCTTGCTCCTGCCCTGCCAAACTAATTACTTCAGATTGGCTTGTTTGGGCTGTAAGTTACAGTTTGTGTTGACCATGTTTTGGACTTAATTTTCTGCAGTCAAAGGCTATTCCTGGGAGCGTTTTTCTCCAGCCAGAAGGTAACCAGGCCTTTGGGGGCAAAGTTGGAGCTAATAAAGGGATTCTTATTGCTTATCTGACTGTGTTGCCTTTGTGCCACGCCCCAGATCATCACAGTCTTCCTATGCAATGTCCACATTAGTGGGCTGCTGCCGGTTTGGACCAGTTCTAGCAAACAGGTAGTTCTGATGATCAGCTGCCCCACCCACCCTGTCCTATATTTCTGTCTTTCTCAGCTCAACTGATTCCGCACCTCAGCTGTTCTACCTGCCAGGGCTGCCTTAGAAGATAAGCTGTTTAGGTTTAAATTGGTGTGTTTTTGAATGCTGCAGGTGCGCGTGCTCACAGAACCAGGTGTTATACAGGTTGCAGCCTTGAATGTCCAGTGTGGCCTTGCCTGCTCACAGCCCATGCTAGAAGAAAAGTGTGTGGTGGGGGTTCCTTTCTGGATAGAGAAAAAGCTGCACTTAGTGATTCCAAGGATTGTGAACGAATATAAACACGGTTGCTTTTGGGGGGTGTTTCTCTCTCTCCCCTTCCCCCCCCAATGTGTGAAATCTTCTGCAGAACACAAACTTCAGGGAACCGATCCAGCTACTTTCTCAGGAACAAGTGGAAAACATGACCCTTAAGTATTACAACTCGGACATCCACCGAGCGGCTTTTGTCTTGCCAGAATTTGCACGAAAGGTAAACCAAGTGGTGGGAAATTTTTCTTCCCCCGTTTGACGTTAGTGTGACGAATCCCGCAAGTTATGGATGGGTCCCGCTGTCTCTGCCATTGCCGGTGTGGTTCTGGAACCGACCCATTCGGCTGCTATAACCTCTCTCCCTGGGCATCTTTTCTGGCTGGCTCAGTCTCCCACCTCATCCCTTCCCTCCTCCAGGAGTTCAGCCTGGGAAAATCAGAACGGCCCTGCTATCCCCAGAAGAAGCAATTGTTGAATAAGCACTTGCACGATTGTTTTATTTGTTCGGGGCAGAATGTTTCCCATGCTTTACCGGCCAGTTTCCTGTAACAGCTGTGTTTTTCTGCTTCTCTCCACTCTCCTCTCCCTTCCCCAGGCACTGAGTACCGTGTAAAAAATGCCAACTTGGCCTCTTCCGTTTGAACTTCTGGAGGTCTCAAAGTGGCATCACCATAGCAGCATATTTTCTCCGGCGATGGCTCGGCTCTCCCGTCTGCAAGCCCGGGCACCACCCTCTCTGCCAGCTAGGCCTCCCTTCCTATTATGTATTTAAAAGAAAAGGACTTGGTGTTCGGCCCCTGGCAAGACTCCAAAATATCTACTTAAGCTTCGGTTGCAGGTTCTGCTCTCCTTCCAGCCGGCGTTTCCTTTTTAACTGCTCCGATTTCATGGCTCTGTATTTATAGCTAACAAATATTTCCTCTCCCCAGCTCTTTTTCTGATGCTTCCCCCTGTAACTCAGCAGAGGGGCCTGATTTGGCAGCATCCCCTTTCCCTCGAACAGTGCGATGTTTTCGAAAGCAAACACCCGCTTCTCATCTCATCCCCCTCATGTTCGTCTTCCATAGGAGAAGCAGGTCCCTTGGTTTTACTGTTTGGGTATTTTGCCCTTTCCCTGGATTTTTTTTAACTGACCCGAGAAGTGTCTGCCAGCTGTAAACTCTGCTTTGCCCGCCTGTCATCAAGAGAGAAGAGGCTCCTTCCGTTTGTGCCGCCGGAAACATCCGTATCATCGGAGAGTTTCCAGCGACAGTGAGTCTGGGCCTTTTCCACACAACTGCTCCCAAATTAACTGTACTAATCATGCATCTTTGTTAAGCCGTTGCAGAAGCAGCCTGGAAATGAAATTAACTCTCGCTCCCAGAATCGTTTTGTACAAATGTGAGGAAGTGTCCCCCCCTTTTAAGAAGATAATAACCGTGGCGTTTCACAGGTGGTTTGCAAAAATGGCAAATACCTTTCCTTGAGCTGGTTGTTCTGCTGCAAGTGGCTAAATTCCCAGCATATGATGGTAAAGCAGGTGCCCTTGGCCCCAGCCATGCCCATCTTTCAAATATCAAGATAAGATTCCAGTCGTCTTGGTTCAAAATAAGGGCCAAGGTCTGGGAATTCTGGGGGCTGTACCCCAAAAGATCTGGGGAGGAGAGGTGACCTGTCAAAGAGATCCCTGATTTTAGCCAGTTCCCCTTGTCACTCATTCTGCCTTGTGGGGAAATTGTGCCTATGTATAGACTGGAAGGGTATGTCTGTATGTATGGTTTTGTTTCCTTTTTTAAAAAAAAAATCTTTAAAATTGTCCCTGTCTCTTTTTTTTCCTCTTTTTTTGAGGGGGGTGGGAATTGAGGACAGCAGCCACTAACATTCTGCCCACAGAACTGGAAGGCTTCCAAACAAGCATTTTATTTTGGCCTTTTGCGTTAATACTGGGGTTTGTAGAATTCTGTGGGGTGAGAACTGTCATAGTCGCTGTCTTTTGGCCAGGTAGTTACGTCTTACGTAAACCACAGACCAATTATTTAAAAAAAAATTACAGGTTGGTTCTTCTCTCATATTAAGCTATTTTTTCCTTGATCATGCAAAAGCAATAACATTTAAGAGTTATACAACTGTTTTATAATGCTTTGCAGCAGTCTAAGCAGTTTACAGAGGCCCCCAACAATCTGGCTCCTCATTTTATCGATTTGGAAGGATGGAAGGCTGAGTCAACCTGCAACTGGTCAGGATCGGACTCCTGGCAGTTGGCAGAGTTACCTTGCAATACTCCATTCTAACCAGTGCACCACCATAGCATCTCTCTCAGCACAAAAACAGCATATTTTTATTTTCCTCACTATTTAAATGCACCTGTTTTTGTGTGTGTTGACTTTCTTCAGTGTTTTAATAAAATGATTTTGGAGGGGTGTGTGTGAAAATATTCTTCCCAGTTTTTGTAAACTGAAGGGAGAAAGGTTCATTGTGCAACGAGAGTGGTATTGCTGGCAAAAAAAAACCTCCCAATTTCATCATTTTTGATCCCACCTTCCATTTCTTAAGGATATGCAAATATTTGATTTGAAGAAACCAATATTTGACTCTGAGGACACAGGTGTACCTCCAAGTTCTTCACCAACCCTTTAAAAGGTTGCAAATGAGCAGCGGTCTGCAAGGAATATAAATCTTTCCATTCCCCACTATCCTGTCAGATCTGAAAAAGCTTCTTGGATAAGAAGTGAATTGTCTTCCAAAGAAAAAAACAGTGGCCTGAAAAAAAGGCACCTTTGGGACAGTTGAAGAAGCAGTTTCAAGGGAAATCAGCCTTTCAACCAAATTGCCAAATTAATTTGACACAGCAGGTGAGGTATCTTGAAATCATTTGAGGAAGATTAAGACATGGTTCACAGCCTTGAGGGACTCGGTACGTACAGATAATGTTCAATTTGAAAATGCAAAACTATTTGACTTGAGCCGGATCAACCTAGCCGGATTGTCTACCTGTGAGATCACCACCAGAGGGTGTCATTCTGCAACAGTTGAATGTTGAGATCTTGGCCTAGGCAAGCTAATTAGTACATTGTGCTGCCCCCTTTTGGATCAGCCTGGAATTGAAATTCGCTTTTCTAAAAACCATCCTAGGATGCTAGTCCCAGAATTGGAAGGAATGATTGAAAGACATCTTTTTTTTCCCCACCCTCCAAAAAGACACCAGTCATTTGCATAATATCAAATTAGCCAAAAAAAAAAAAGAGAAAAAGCTAAATGCACAAACATGCTTAGTTTTTGTGTGTGCCTATTGTGCAAAATAAAGACAACGGGATAATGCAGTAGTCACGTTTACCACTAGGCGAAAACAGCCTTTGGTTTGGTCAGGAATAGTGATGGAAGTGGGGGAGAGTCTTCAAGTGTGAGGCTGTGTGTTGCCGGAGAAAAGAGGCATAAAGAAGGTCACTGCAGGGACTTCCTATCGGGGTGACTCCCCATGGCTGAAGAAGGAGAAAGCCACCAGTGTTGTTTCCCCATCCCGCTTTTCGAAGATCACTTACAGTTCCAGTGCTGAAAAACACGCCTGGTATGATTCGGGCACGACCTGTCTGGAGCCCAGCCAGCCTTCCATATGCTCCCACTGACCCTTCTGGACTCCTCTCGACCTTTTCTGGACCATAGCAAAGGGGAGCGAGACCCCGGGAGTTGCTTGCAGTGCAATTCCTTCATGGATTGGACCTGTTTAAAGAGAGAGCACTAGGATGAACGTACAGGGAAAAAAAAAAGGTGCCTGGGTTTCCATTGTAATGTGGAATTGATCTCCTTTGTTGCTTTTAGCTTCCACTGCCTCAAGAGAGATGTTCTTAGCTTGGCAACTTGTGGATACAGTCTTAATGCTAACACAGTCGGAACTTTTATTATTATTATTATTTTTTCTTAATGGGCAGAATCTCAAAAGCCTCTGCACCAGTGATGGTATGCTACCGGTTTGTACTGGTTCAGGTGAACTGGTAGTAAAAAAAGGGGGGGGCGCCGAAGATCAGCTGAAAGGATAAAGAAAATAAAAGAAAAGCACAGGATCGGCCTCCCCACCTGCCTTTGTTCTTTTCTTTATCCTCTCAGGTGATTGGCGCAGCAGAATGCAGCTGATGTGGGGAAAGCTGCGCGCACAAGTTAAAGGGCGTGTACGTTAGCGGTGCGCGCACATGCGTGCATGCTCACCAAACTGGTAGTGGAACAGTTAGGATCCCACTGCTGCTATGCATTAGAGCAGTGCTTTTCAACGTACCACGGGTAGTACCATACTTTGGCAGGTGGTAACACAACAAGCATAGCAGAGGGAGGTAGGGATGGAGCTGAAGAGCACAACACAAGGCCACCACACCCAGAAAGAGATCTTGACCTTAGAATCCATTCTTCATGGATCAACGAACAAGCTGCTAGGTTCATGGTGATCCCTTCCGTGGAGCACCTTCTCGAGAACATTAAGGCCTCAAGAGTCAAGGCAGAGGAGGCGGCTGGGCATCCCTTCCTTGTCTTGGGACGTTACCTCATTTCTGCCTCGTGCAAGGACTTGCCTTGGTTGGTCAACTTGAGAGGCAATGGCTAGGAAAAGGGACAAGGTAGAACCTTCCTCTCTAACAGCCCGTTCCTTCCTGGAACGTCCTGATGTGAACCTCGTTTCAGTGAGAAAGCATGCACAGGGGCAGCTGTCTAAGAGCTGTCAGCGGACCTGAGGGCTGGGAGATGAACCCAAGGAGACCAACTCAAAGAAGAACATTTGTTTTTATACCATTTTTTGCGTAATCATAGATGCTTAATGGAGCAAAGCAAGAATATACTGAATATACTGAAGCTAGTCTGCCTCGCAGCTTCCTGAAATTGATCCATCAGGCCAATGGTGGGCAGGTTTGTTGCGGTGCTTCTGCTGACCTGGAGTATGTGTGCAGCTGCTCTGCTGGGGAAGAAAACTTTTATGCACAGACCAGCAGGGGAAGGGGTTTTGGGGGGGTGGGGTTGGGGGGAATAAAATGACATTCCTCTGATATCGGAGAAAAGGGGGGCTTTTTAAGGAAAGCGGGCTTTACAAAGAATAATGGAATAGTCATTGCTTCTGGCTGGAGGGACATCGGGGCATGAAAAATATTTTTTTTTTCATAATAAGGGGTGTGCATTAGGCGGTCCCCATGAAGGAATCAGAGACAAAGAAAGACATATTGTGGGGAGGGGGGAGATAACTGATCAGAAAGCAGAGACCCTTAAGATAAGCTTTTAGTTTAATTTTCCATGGAGAATTGCAAAGTGAAGAAAAGGTAAGAGAATTTTAAAGAATAACAATGGCAGCTTTTAAGAGTTCTCTCAAAAGCCAGATTCCCGGAGCTCCCCTCACCCCACCCCCCTTAAAAGAAAAAATATATATCTTACTCCCCCTTCTCTGCTTTTCTCTCCCTCTCTCCTGCCTCCTTCGCGACCATAAGAGGCAATCGAAAGCTCAGAAAATCCTCGTTCTGCAAATGCTAACAGGGCTCCTAAACGGAGTCGACGCAGATCGCAAGGCAGCGGCTTTCGCCAATTTCCAAGATCCTCCAGAAAGAAACCTGGAGGAAGAGCCCTTGATGCTGCGCCACTCACCATACTTCAGCCCTCGAAACCACAGACCTCCCAACCCCCCATGTACAAAGTTCTTTTGGAAAACCTTCACTGCCTGCTAACAAACCCTCCGAGGCCTTTCGGGCATCCGGAGCTGTTCTTGCTGTATATGTTGGGCCAGAAGAAAAAATAAATCACCGCCTGTGTGGTTCCTGCCCGATCAGATGAGCCTCAGATCTGCAGGCGGGAGGGGGGGGGCTTTCTCATCCCATTTTGCAACCTAAGTAAGCCGACGCTTACTGATTTTGTGATTATTTAATTGACAAATAAAGCATGGCCTGAGGACATTGGGCTGCACAGTCTTGTGTTTATTTTCACCAAACCGGTAGTGGAACCGTGAGGATCCCACTGCTGCTATGCACTAGAGCATTGCTTTTCAACGTACCACAGGTAGTACCATACTTTGGCAGGCGGTAACACAACAAGCGTAGCAGGGAGAGGTAGGGATGGAGCTGAAGAGGGATCAGTGCCACACAGGCCTGTATAAAAACAAAGGAAAGGAGTGGTCTTCAGCTGGAATCAGACTTAATTCTACCAGTAAGCCCTCTCCAGCCACGAGGGCTAAGATTAATGCCAGAGAAGGAGGCACAAGTTTCCCGTTAAAAGTGGGGGTACTTTTATCACTTTTTTCCTTTTTGGGTCACCAATTTTTTGACACCTTGAAAGATATTGCCATGTCCTAAAAGCAGTACTACCTGTGAAAAGATGGCAAAGCATGAGGGCAGACTGGCTGCAAAGGGTCCAGAGATTTCCTAGCGGAATCCTTCTCGGTTCTAGAATAGCTGAGAGAAGATTTGCGTTGCTATTGACCAAATTACGCTTTGCAAGTCCGGATCAAAGCGTTACGTGATCTACTTTTAGAGAGACATGGGTGATCCGTACATCCTTACACTCAGCTGGTGGGGGCATTGTCCCTTTCCAAGGGAGCGGGGAGTACAGCCTTCCAGATGAATTAGCCTGGAATTAACTCCACCCCCAGCTTTGCCGAGGGAGAAGGATGTTATGGGTTCTAATTCACATATTTTTCCCACCCTTGTGCAGCAAACCCAAGCAAGAGCCGATGGGTGACTCGGTTCTCAAGATGGCCAAAAACTGGGGGTCAGTTCCGGTTGCAAGGCTTCGACGGCGGCATGGAATCCGCTTCTCTGCGGGTCCCTGCTGCGCTCGCCGCTGAGGTACCCCTGATCCAATTGGATTTGGGGGTTGTCTCTGCCCCAAAGAGGCAGCGGAAGACAGAGGAGATCCGGGCAGGGGTCTGGGGATATCGCACCCCCTTTCCCCAGCCGGCTAGACTCCTTTTTTCTGAGGTGGTGGAGCGGCTGTCAGAAATGGCAGCCTCAAAGGAATCTTCAACCGGATAAGAGTTGTGCAGGAGGAAGAATCAGAAGGAGAAGTTTTCTTGGCTGAACCGGGTCATTAAGATACTTTTAAACACCCTGGAAACCTGACTTTTGGATTGATACATTTGTTTCCAAAAAAAAGTTGTTAAAACGGCAAAAGTGCTGAAAGGAAAGTTCACTCCCCTTCCTTACGGAGAAAGCAAATGAGCACTGAAAAACCTGCTGCTTTAAGGTAAAAACAAGCTCATTGTTATAAGTGGGAAGGAGAGGACTAAAAAAAAAATCTTAAAACTGGTTGGAGGAGACGCTTTGAAGATTATAAGACCAACAACTAATTGTAATACGGCTTTAAAATATATTTGGGATTTTGCCCCAGGAGGAAAAGTTGCAAAGAGAAGAAGAGGAAATAATTTCTGGCTGTTTGGACTGTTTGATAACTTTGACATTTGCAAATTACTTTAAGACTAAAAATATCTGGGTTGTTTTTAAAAAATTTACAATGGCACCATCTCTGGATCAACTAAAAATGGAATATGAAAAATTAAAAGAAAGAGAATCAAATGGCAAGAATTCATTGGGAGCTGTCTTCCACTTTTTAGAAATGGCAGTTTCTACGTACCAGCAAATACTTGATGAAGAAGGAGAAGGAGAAGGAGAAGAAAAGGAAGCCATTTTTAATGGACAAAAAATTTTGATTAAGAAAGAAAATAAGAAGAGAGGAAGGAAAAACGAGAATTTAAGATTTAATAAAATAACCAAGAAAAAGAAAAATAAGGTGAAAAAAAGGTACAATGTTAGAAAGCAATTGAAAAGAGAATTACAACAGAGAAGGGAAGCTAAAAAGGGGGAGATTAGGAGAAGGGGGGGCAAAAAGATCAGACTGGAGAAGAAAGGGAGGGGAAAAAAGCCATGGTCTGGAACAAGATATTTTTTTTAGAGATAAAGGATAAAGGATGTATAATTTAAGAAAGATTCTGCAAGAGTACATAAGATAGTATTGTAGTATTTGCATTTGAAATAGTCTATTGGAATATTATAATATTTAACAAAATATTAAAATATTAAAATGTTTTATAATGATAGATTTCAATATTTAACAAAATATTATAGAGAATGTGTAAAATGATTAATGTTTAGTTATACTATTAATAGAATTAGAATTAGAATGGAAATTATATATTTAATTATAAGTTTATTATTCTTTTTCTTTTCAAAATGCAATATGTAGAATGTACCAAGCAGAATCAGGATAGAAATTATGTATTATTTTAAGTGTTATTTTGGGGGAAGGCGTCACACTTTAAAAGTGATTACAGGGAAAATTCTTTTGCTAAAGAGAAGAGATAAATAGATGATTGGAAAAGAACAGATAAAAGATACAAATATAATGATTCTGAAATAAGATGAAATAAACAAAATATAACTAAGAGAATGAAAAGAAGGGAGAAGTTATATAGAAAATATAGAATGGTTAATAAGATATAAATGGTATATAAGGTGAGCACGAACTTGATTTAGGTCTGTCAAAAAAGATGTAACCCGGGGCTAAGCCACTTTTCAAAAGAAGTTTTATGTTTTATGTTTTGTGTTTTGGTTAGCTATGTTTTGATTGTGAATGAATAAAACCTTGGAGGAATTAAAAAAAGGGAGAGAAATTTGGAAAAGGCATGTATAAATAATAATTAAGAAGGTTTTATCTTTTTATGTTTTGTTTTATGTTCTGTATTTTGTGTGTTTATGCTTGATGGAGAATTAATAAAACCTTGATAGAATGAAATATAATTGGATAAAAGTGAAGGGAGAAACAATGAGAAAATTGGAAAAGATATATATGTGTTTAAATGGAAATGTGATAATGTGGAACTATGCTTTAAAAAATAATGCCTTATTTGCTTTGTTAAAACTTATAAGTAATTTTTGAGAAAGGAGGTTTTATACTTTGATGTCTTATGTTTTGTTTGTCTTTAAAATCAATAAAATTTGTTTAAAAAAAAAAAAAGATGGCCAAGAACTGGGGATTCCTCCTCTGAGGTTGATCTCCAAACCCATTCTCCCAATGCTCAAGGAAGGATGGCAGCTAGCTACCGCCAAGGGGGGTCAGAGAGCAAATCACACAGAACGGAAAGAATTGCAAATATTATTGTTTCTTAATGCTCGACAAGAATGATAGCCTATGGCACCAAGAGTTCCTGATAAAAACTGGGTAGGGGGTCTAGCACTTAGTTTTGCATTAGGGGGAAGAAAATACATAAAACAGCCACCCAGAAGAAGCCGCTGTTCTACATCGCTCCGTTCTTAAATATGGAGAACAGCCATGAAACTCTTGGCTTGGGGGGCTTTGACCCTCCTCCTGACCTGGGCTGGGGGAGCTGTTGATCACTCTAAGTAGAAGAAATAACATTCTTCCGGGACGCAGTGACTCTGACCGGGGAGGAGGGAGGCTCTGCGTCACTCACAAACACTGGCAACTCAGATTTTAGGGGGGGTGGGAAATGTGGCAAAGGAATCCTACTGGGCTCAAACCAAGGCCCTCCCCGCTGAGCATTGTAGCTCAGTGGTAATGACATCACTGGCCTGGAAAAAGTCAAGGAATGGAAACAGTGAAAGGCCTCTTTCTGCCCATATCCACTGAGGAAATGGATCAGGTACTCCTGAAACTACATCTAGTCTCACACAGTGGTGGTTTTCAAATAATCTTACCACTGGTTCACTAAAGATGTGAGGGTGTGCGCATGTGTGGCTTTCGCCTGCACACACGGCTTCTGCGCATGTGTGCACACATACAGCTTTCACCCATGAGCACGGGTTCACTATGTGGCACAGCTTCACCACGCAGCACAGCTTTCACGTACGCGCATGGCTTCCACCGCGCAGCAAATTTGACCGAGCAGCCTTTTGGGGGCCTGCTTCCCCTCCATCTCTGCTCTCCGGGGCAGTGGCTGCTTCTTTCCGCTGCTGCTCTTGTGCAATTGAGCAGCTGTGAGCCGCTGTTTTCCTCTAAGTCCCATCTGGAAAGGGCTGCGGCACAGAGAAGCAGCGGTTGAATGTTGAATGCTGTTTCAGCCGCGGCGCTTTCCAGAAGGGACATAGAGGACCCAAAGTGGAGCTTCCCCCGACCCAGCCGAGGCAAAAGGCGATTGGGCAGGCGCTCCAGAGCCAGGGAATGGCACGTCCCCGGTGCCCTGCCTGAGACGAAGGGCAAGCGGGCAACATGCTTACCTTTGGTGAACAAAGCAGTGAGGCGTGGAGATCAGCTGGGCCGTGTGGTGAAGGCAAGATATATAGGGCGGTGGGGGGGGAGTGAGCTATGAGTGGGTGGGTGGGGGGCCAGTCAGATGTGGTATTTACTGGTTCCCCAAACTACTAAAAATTCAGCTTCCGGTACGCCAGAACCGGTCCGAACCAGCTGAAATACCACCTTTGGTCTCACACCTGTTGAACTGCGGAGCAGCACAACCCCTGAAAGGGATGCTTGGATGGACATCTACGTGTCTCTTCATTTTAACTTGTTGTTAGAGTAAGGGACAGTGGAGGTGGATGTTGACTACGAATGGCTTCATCTGGAGATGTGAGACTCTGGAAACATTTCAAGGTCAGATTAATAAGTGCGCAGAAGACGGCGAATGGTTCTCATAAGAAAGAAAACTTTTTCAAACTGTCTATGTGGAAGCCTAAGGAATTGGGCCTGGAAATTCTCTGTTTAACACTGTGAACGGGTGCCTTGGAAATTCGGAATTAGTTTTACCTCGCCATTCCTATGCTATATATTCAATAAACGGTAAACCTTTCAGTACTGAAATGATCCTGGTACGCAACCTGGATGTTGACACCATCACTATGCCAAAGACATATCTAGAACTCTTCAAAAACTCCAAAAACGCCAACCCACATCTCCAGGTGCAGCCAGGTCTCAATAGTTGATGTCAGGCCTCTCCTAACATCAACAACTACGTAGCAGGTTGGTCTGTATTTAAATACAGGGCTGGAAACTTGGAACTGTACTGAGGGGTTAAATTTGGTGCCACCAGAGGATTGGAGGCCAGAACCATCAGAGTAAGCAGGTCACAATTGTTTCTTTTTCTATATTCTTCATCTCCTATTTGCAAGAATTTTGCCAGACTAAGTGCAATCTCTTGGGAACGGGCATAAAGGCTTCAAGAGTCTGGCCTCTCTGCCCTTCCACCTATGAACCCAACTCCAAGCTAGATCCTCTCTTGAGGTCAGGAAAAGAATATGTTAGTCCTGGAGATTTCTTGGTGCCTCTCAATGTAGTACCAAGCCAGAGCTGCCCCAGGGGCTTCGGACACCCCAGTCTGGTCCGAAAGCATGGCTCAAAGCTGCTGCTGTGCATAGCATAACACAAGGCCACCACACCCAGAAAGATCTTAGAATCCATTCTTCATGGATCAAGGAACAAGCTGCTAGGTTCATGGCGATCCCTTCCGTGGAGCACCTTTTCGAGAACATTAAGGCCTCAAGAGTCAAGGCAGAGGAGGAATCTGGGCGTCCCTTCCTTGCCTTGGGGCATTACTTCATTTCTGCCTCGTGCAAGGATGTGCCTTGGTTGGTCAGAGCTTCTGGTCTTGGTCAACTTGAGAGGCAATGGCTAGGAAAAGGGACAGGGTAGAACCTTCCTCTCTAACATCCCGTTCCTTCCTGGAACGTCCTAATCTGGACCGCTCTCTTCAGTGAGAAAGCATGCACAGGGGTGGCTGTCTAAGAGCTGTCAGCGGACCTGGGGGCTGGGAGATGAAACCAAAAAAGAACCCTTGTTTTTACGCCATTTTTTGCTTCTTCAACGGAATCATGGATGCTTAATGGAGCAAAGAAAGAATTAACAGCCTGTATTTAAAGAGGAAGAAGTCATCTGGAACACAATCATGACTAAAAAAAAATATGATCATTATTATTTTCTTTCTTTCTTTCTTTCTTTCTTTCTTTCTTTCTTTCTTTCTTTCTTTCTTTCTTTTTTATAAATAAATTTTATTAATTTTACAATTAAAACAAACCAACAACACACACACAAATGAAAGAAAAGAAAGAAAAAATAGAAAGGAAAATAGACAGAAAGAATAGAAAGCAATTTAAAACATTTAAAACATCAATAAACCTTAGTTCTTCCCTTCCAGAAAAGAAAGTTTTAGTTATGTTTTATTTTGAACAAGCAAAGTGGTTGGGGGTTTTTTTCCCCACCGGTTTTACTTTGCAGTAAAGTGCTTAACTACGTACTCAAGTTCTTGAGGTAACGATCAGAATATTTCAAAGAGAAATGGAAACATGTTGAAAGATTTTCAAATTTTAGGATTGTAAAAGGGTAATACCTACTTTTTCCTATTAACAGGGTGCAGATCTTTGGAATTTGTTGGTCAAATTTCTCAGAACCTGCTTTCCCCATAGGGCCTGGACAGAGGCCATTAAACGGTTATATTCTGTATATATATTTGCACTCTCCCATGTAATTTTGTTATTTACTGGTAATCCTTGCTTAACTACAATCATTGGGTCTGGCTCTAACTAACTGACCCAGTCATAAAACATGACTGCCTGCAATTTGGCAGATTGAATCTCACCAGGTTCAAGGTGGACTCAGCCTTCCGTCCTTTCGAGGTGGGTCAAATGGGGAGCCAGATTGTTGGAGGCAAGAGGCTGACTCTGTAAACCGCTTAGAGAGGGCTGGAAAGCACTGTGAAGCGGTATATAAGTCTAAGGGCTATTGCTATTGCAATGAGGTCACCTGACCTTTATGACCTTTAATTTCTGACTGCTGTCATTAATGACAGCAGAGGTGGCAATCCCAGCTGCCATCTTTAAACAACCCCTGCACAGTTGCAGCACCCACTGGACATCCGATCCCCATTTGTGACCCCCTTCTTCTGTTCGATGGGAAGGGAGTCAAAACCAGATTCCGGGGGTGGAGGAGCAGAGTTGAGGGTTCAAACAAGACATCTGCCATTGTCCTTACTGGGCAAGTTGTACCCAGATATTCCTTTCGTCATGATTATTTCTACATTTCCTCAACTGTTCCTAGAAGGCCGCCAGGTGGACTCATTATGGAGCAGGTCATGGAATGCAGGTCACCCAATGGTCCATAAAACAAGCTCAGCGAGTACCCAAATCTGTATTGCACTTGGTTCTAGTCCAGGAAGAGGTGAAGGCTCAGTTAACTGAGCGTAGTCAAGACTACATAAGGAGCGGCCCTTGCCCCCTGCACCAGTTCTGCTTGTGTCAGCTTTTTCCACTCATCTGAGAGATTCCAGATCTTCCTCTTTGCCATGAAGTTCCTGCCTCTCCTCCTAGGGGTGATATTCCTGGTTCTCGTTAAGGAAACCGAGCAGGCAGAGGGCAAATCCAAGAGAGATTCTTCCAATGTAGAAGGTGAAAGTGAGGTAGGTAAATGGATGGACATTTCAAGTAGTCCTTTGTTTAGTGACTGTTCAAAGTTACAACGGCACTGAAAAAAAGGTGTCTGGTGGCTATTTTTAACACTTATGACCACTGCCGCATCCCCATGGTGACATGTTCAACACATGGATGCTTTGGCAACGAACGTATGTTAGCAATATATGACGGTTGCAATGTCCTGTGGTCACCTTTTGCAACCTTCTGACAAGCCAAGCCAATGGGGAAAACATATATTCACTTAAACAACCACGTTACTAATTTTAATAACTGCCACGATTCGCTTAGCAGATGTGGCAAGAAAAGTTGTAAAATGGGAGAAAGCTCACTTAACAAAGCACATTTGGGGCTCAGTTGTGGTCGTAAGTTGAGGAATATCTGTATTCTTTCTTCGTTGAGTTCATGGGACTATTTCTTTCTCTGTTGTAAGCCGACATTTAAAACCTAAGTTGGTCATAATGCAGATCAAGAAGAAGCAGTCCTTTGAATTCCCACCCCATCAAGATCTCTCATCAAAGTCCTGTTGTTTATTTGTTTATTTGTTAGTTGCATGCTTAGAATTGGCTTCCTATCTGCACAGACCTTTTTTCTAACACATTGGTAAAACACCCCATCGAAGGCATTAACCAGGGTTTGCACTGATATACATGGTGCAGCAATAAAGCCAGAATTTGAAAAACATATCACGATCCATAAAACCTCACAGGGCTAATTTAATTCCAAACACTTCAGGTTTAATTTAGCAAAGAGAGCAAGGAGAACTGAAAATCTTCCTAGGCTGAGGGGACACTTTTCACAAGAGAACTTCCTTTCCAGGCTGGGCCCCTCAGCTTCCCTAATCTATAATCTATAAAAAGCAAAACATCACTCACGTATCATCACAAAATCTCCAGAACTATAAAGCTTACAAACTTGAAATTTGGCACGTTATGTTCCTCTTGGCTTCTAGGGACTCACTAAGGAAGGATTTTTCCAAATGACCATCAGAGCCATTAATTTTTCGTATATTATTATTATTAACATGCTCTGATGCTAAGAAGTTCTACTCCCCCTCCCCACCTGAAAAGAAATCTGTGCCAAATGCAAAACACAAGCAGAGGAGAGGAGGTTCAGTTTCAGAGCACCAAGCAGCTTTAAGGACAGAACAGTTGAGCTAAGCCACGCCCTGGCTCCTTGCTGTCTTCTTGCTCATACAGCAAATACTCTTTCAGTTTCCAAACAGCCCTCAACTCTCTCATACACTGACCGGACGTTAGCCAGATGAATACTGATGGATGCTGGTAGGCAGAGGCAGAATTTTTTTCCCCTTATTTTCCTCCCCAAAAACTAACCCTGACCACATAGTTTCATAGCGAAGCACAGGTATCGAGCTCGTGGTCCATAAAACCTCACAGGGCTAATTTAATTCCAGGCAATGAGGTCAGAAATGAAAATCCTACCAGGCTGAGGTCATCTTTTACAAAAGAACTTCCTTTCCAGGCTGGGCCCCTCAACTTCCCTAATGGAATAATGATATCCAGGGCCATCTCCTGCCTAGAAATACAAGGAAATTATATCAGGATGGTCAAAGACATCAGTAAAAACTTAGTTCTTTCCTTGCAGAAAAATAAAAAAAAAATATTTCTTTTTTTTTTCTTTATTTTGAAGAAGTGGGCGATTTATTTTTTTTCATCTGTTTTACATTGACGTGGGAAGATGTGACTTCGTTACACGCTCACGTTCTGGAGGTAATGCTCAGTATGCTTCAAAGAGAGAAATCTAGCAGGAAAGTTAACCTGAACGATTTTGAAATTTGAGAAGGCAGTATTATAAAAATTTTAACACCTGCTTTTTTCCTATTAGGAGCCAAGCTTCACCACCAAACTAAAGGACCTTGGCAAAGATATTAAGGAGTTCATTAAATCTACAGCTCATAAACTTGTGGACTGGACTGCAAAGAAACTAAAGCCGAAAACTTAACCAGTAAAATCTGCAGATCAGCCTGACGATGGGATGTAGAATGCCGCCTTTCCCACTCCTGGCTCTTCTGATGAAATGGAAAGTGAAATGCCAGCTTTGTTTTTCCACACGATCTGGGGATCTTAAAGGAGGAAAACAAGATCCCCCTTCCCCTTTTTCTGCAATTTCCTTAACAGGAAAAAAAAACCAACAACACCCCACCATAAAGCATGCTTGGTAGAATCTTAAAAGTGTCGATGTTGTCTTTTCATTGCTTTTCTTTTTTCCCCCTTTTTTTTTTCTTATTTCATTCTCTTGGATTGTTTCTGCTTTCAGTGTCAGCTGACCGGAGTCATTTGGAGTGAAATGGCCTCTAAATTGTGAAGGGGGAAATGACACCCCATCCCCACCCCTACTGGCCTCCCAGAAGGCCTTAAAACCTACACAGACACACAAACACACGCAGACAGAGACATGTATGCTCTCCCCTGTAATTCTGTTATCAGGAATAGCACTTAGACTTGTATATTGTTTCACAGTGTTTCACAGACCTCCCTAAGCTGTTTTACGGAGTCGGCCTCTTGCCCCCAACAATCTGGGTCCTCATTTTACTGACCTCAGAAGGATGGAAGGCTGAGTCAACCTTGAGCCGGTCAGGATTGAACTGCTGGCAGTCAGCAGAATTAGCCTGCAATATCACATTTTAACCACTGGGCCACCATGGCTCTTAACCCTAGCACTTAGACTTGTAGGCTGCATCACAGACCTCTCTAAGCAGTTTACAGCCTCTGACCCCCAACAATCTGGGTTCTCGTTTTACCAACATTAGAAGAATGGAAGGCTGAGTCAACTTTGAGGCGGTCAGGATTGAACTTCTGACTGTGGGTAGAGTTAGCTGCAATACTGCATTCTAACCAGAGGGAGGGAGGGAGGAAAGGTAGGAAGGAAGATAGCAATAGCACTTAGACTTCATAGTGCTTTACAGCCCTCTCTAAGCATTTTACATAGTCAGTCTATTGTCCCCCAACAATCTGGGTCCTCATTTTACCCACCTCGGAAGGATGGAAGGCTGAGTCAACCTTGAGCCGGTCAGGATCGAACTGCTGGCAGTGGGCAGTCAGTCTGCAATATTTCATTCTAACTACTGCACCACCATGGCTCTTAACTATTTATTATAATTATTAGTACTATTATAAGTAATCCTCACTGAAGTATGGTAATTGGGACTGGCCCTCACTAAATCACATGACTGAGTGATAGGACAGCCGACGTGGCAGTCCCAGTTGTCATTGTTAGGTAAATCCTGTACAAACGCACTACTCCTGTGGCATGTGATTGCCATTAGTCATGTTCTGCTGGGTTCCCTGTTTCCTTTGTTTGTTGGAACTTGGTGGTGAAGGTTGGAAATGGAAGGAAAAGAAGCATTAAATCTTATAATCTCCCATCCACACCTTCTGCCATAGCATGTCTGGCCATGTCTGTACACATCCATTGCCATTGGCCCTTCCTTTTGCAATGACACCCGCAAGTAAAGAAATGCTTAGATCAGATAGAATTAGGTGTTTATTCAAAAAGAAGGCTAAGATTTTGGCTAAGCAAACTAGGTATGTTTCGCCTAATGAAGAGAAGGCCCAGTGGAGACATGATGGCAGTCTTCCACTATTTGAATAGCTTTCACAGGGAAAATTTGTCAATTTATTCTCTATAGCTGCAGAGGGCAAGAGAAGAAGCAGTGGAGGATTTCTTGACAGTCAGAAGTATTAATCAAGGGACTAGCTTGCCTGTTGGAGTTGTAGGTGCTGCATCGTTGAAGGCATTCAAGAAAAAATTGGACAACCACTTCTCCAGAATAGTACCAGGAAGGGGTCAAGCTATTTTCTAAAACGCCTGTAGGCCAGACAAGGAATAATGGATGGAAACTGAACAAGGAGAGATTCAACCCGGAAATAAGGAGAAACTTTCTGACAGTGAGAACAATCAACCCATGGAACAGAAGTTGCCCTCGGAAGTTGTGGGAGCTTCATCCCTGGAGGCTTTCAAGAAGAGACTGGACTGCCATTTGCCAGAAATGGTGTAGGGTCTCCTGCTTGGGCGGGGGGTTGGACTAGATGACCTACAAGGTCCCTTCCAGCCCTATGACTCTATGGTTGCACAAAAATCTGGCAGTTCAGCCAGGTTCCTTCTCCCTTCTTGGAGGATAAATGTCTCTGTCCAGGGTGCTGAAAGGCACTCACCATCCACAATGAATCTTGAGGAGCATCAGACGGCTTTCCCAAAGGAGAATCTATCCACCCGTGTCAATCGCACAATTGTTATTAGGTGATTGTATCCTAATTGTCCTCTAATGTTGCAACATCTCCTCACAAGGAGGTTTCCATTTCCTCCCAGTAATTTTCTCTGAATTTCTCTTGTTTTACATAAAGAAACCAAATGCAGAATTAGGGGACTGGAGGCTAAAAGAATATAAAGAATAGTTGATGGAATTGGGCATGTCTACTTAAATAAAAAGAAGGACTAGGGGAGACATGATAGAAGTGTTTCAATATCTCAGGGGCTGCCCCAAAGAAGAGGGAGTCAAGCTATTCTCCAAAGCACCTGAAGGCAGGACAAGAAGCAACAGGTGAAAACTCATCAAGGAGAGAAGCAACTTAGAACTAAGGAGAAATTTCGTGACAGAACTATTAATCAGTGGAATGAGTTATCTCCAGAAGTTGTGAATGCTCCAACAATGGAGGTTTTTACAAAGAGATTGGTCAGCCATTTGTTTGAAAAGCTATAGAGTTTCTTGCCTAAGCAGGGGTTTGGACTAGAAGACTTCTAAGATCCCTTCCAACTCTGTTATTCTACATTCTAACTTAAAAAAAACTGCAATGATTTACTTAACAACTGTGGCAAGAAAGGTTGTAAAATGGGGCAAAATTGACTTAACCACAGAAATTTGAGGCTCAATTGAGTTCATAAGTTGAGAAGTACTTGCAATATCTATAGCCACATATCAGGGTTGAGTGCACGCATGCAAGTTTCACTTCTTATCTTCTACAGAAGCATCTTACATAATTTCCCTTCCTGGGCTTTCAGTTATTGGCTATTTCTAATTTTTATCCTGCAATTCAAAAGAATAGATAGGGTTCTTGAAAACTGCCATTAATGGGCCAATTCAATTTTCATGGATATGTTCTTTCAAGGAACATTACAGCACAGGGCTTAGCTTTGCAGGGTATGTTTTATTCTGAACAAGGGTAACAAGAGACCTTTTATTGGCAAAGGGGGATGTTGTTCTAAAAACCTCTCCTACCCAAAGAGAAGTCCATCAGGAAACCATGATAGTTAGTTTGTTCACCAAACAAGGCAGATGTCTAAAGCTGTCAAATGTCAGCAGTAGATTAACTAACTGAACACTTCAGCATATTTACTGGCTGAGGTAAATGAAGAAGAGAAGAAAAGAAAAATATTTCATCATTCTGATCCATGTCTGCAGAGATTCTTCATCATCTAGGTCACAGCTGTCCCAACAGTGCCTTTTTCAGGAGGCAACTGGACTTTTTCTTTTTTTCTGTGAAGACGTTTTGCTTCTCATCCAAGAAGCTTCTTCAGCTCTGACAGGATAGTGGGGAAGTGTTAGATAGTGTCAGAGCTGTAGAATGGAATGGAATGGAATAGAAGAGAGAAATGAAGAACAGAATGGAATGGAATGGAATGGAATGGAATGGAATGGAATGGAATGGAATTAGAATAGAATAGAATAGAATAGAATAGAATAGAATAGAATAGAATAGAATAGAATAGAATAGAATAGGAGAAATGAAGAACAGAATGGAATGGAATTAGAATAGAATAGAATAGAATAGAATAGAATAGAATAGAATAGAGAAATGAAGAACAGAATGGAATGGAATGGAATTAGAATAGAATAGAATAGAGAAATGAAGAATAGAATGGAATGGAATGGAATGGAATTAGAATAGAATAGAATAGAATAGAATAGAATAGAATAGAGAAATGAAGAACAGAATGGAATGGAATGGAATTAGAATAGAATAGAATAGAATAGAGAAATGAAGAACAGAATGGAATGGAATGGAATTAGAATAGAATAGAATAGAGAAATGAAGAATAGAATGGAATGGAATGGAATTAGAATAGAATATTGTCATTGCATTCCCCAAATACAATGAAATTTGAAAGCTACTCCAGCACCGTGCCCCAAACACATCACAATCACATAGAGTATTTCATAATAACAATAACAACAACAACAATAATAAACCCAGTCTAAAACCTATCTAAAACATTTAATAAGTTAAATAGTTTAAAAATGCCACTATAAAGAAGCTTCTTGGATGAGAAGCGAAACGTCTTCAAAAGTAAAACAAGAAAGGCTAGTTGCCTTCTGAAAAAAGCACCTTTGGGACCATTCTAATCAATGCTTATGGCCTCTGATCAGATTTTACACAGTTTCCCCGTCAGCCAATCATTCTTTGATAAAACCATCCTCTCAAGGAGGAGGGAAATTCAGACGATTCCACAAATTCTGGTCTCTCGGGGTAGAATTGAACCCCACCAGGAAGGAAAATTGCATTTCAGAGGAGGAAAAAAGTCTTCTATGAACATCAGCATCTCTTTGTTTCGCAAGTTTCGTTGTTTCTGAACACACGGGATTATGAGTGCTATCAATGCCCTGCGTTTTATTTTTAAAAAAATTCTGCTTTTGCTTCTGTTATTTGCTGGACTTAAGCCTGGAGTGGGGAGAAAAATCTACAAAACTCAGCTTTTTGTCAAGGAAATTTAAATGGCATTTAATTCTGTTGTAGGAGGTGCGATGACAATAAGCTAAATTAAATTAAACTTTAAAAAAGCATACAATGGAATACTTTATTGGCCAAGTGTGATTGGACACACAAGGAATTTGTCTTGGTATTTGGAATTTGTCTCTCAGGACACATAAAAGAAAAGATACAAGAAGAGAATCATTAGGTACAATACTTAATGATAGTGATAGGGTACAAATAAGCAATCAGAGAATGGAAGGAGACTGGCCACCTTTACAGAAATGTTTCTTTATTCAGCTCTGGAATTTTTTTCTCCATTTCCAGATGTAAGAATATGGGGGAAGGGGGGAAATCTGTCTAATTTCAACCATCATCATCATTTGGTGGAATTATCTCCTCCCTACCCGTTTGTGCTGTTATGTCAGAAGTATCCCCTGAGGTTGGTGCTGCTCCTGGATTCTCATTCCTCAAACAGCTGATGCCGACACTTGTCTCCAATCTCATTGGCTTGGGAGAGAGTTTTCCCCAGATCCCGTCACCTGGCACAGCTCAGGGAGGGTTTTTATAAAAGGAGAGGCGGCAACCGGGCAGAATATACTGAAGCTAGTCTGCCTCGCAGCTTCTCTCTCGCAGCTTCCCGAAATTGATCCATCATGCCGATGGTAGGCAGGTTTGTTGCGGTGCTTCTGCTGACCTGGAGTATGTGTGTAGCTGCTCTGCCGGGTGAAGAAAACTTTTCTGCACAGACCAGCAGGGTAAGGGTTTTTTTTGGGGGTGGCGAATAAATTGGCATTCCTCTGATATCGGAGAAAAGGGGGGGCTTTTTAAGGAAAGCGGGCTTTACAAAGAATAATGGAATAGTCAGTGCTTCTGGCTGGAGGGACATCGGGGCATGAAATATATATATATTTTTTTCATAATAAGGGGTGTGCATTAGGCGGTCCCCGTGAAAGAATCACAAACTTTTCTTTGGAAACAGAAGGAGGGTGGCTTGCAAACGGGGGAGGTTTCTTCCAGTTTCTGGAAAGGGAGGCTTTTCCAAGTTCTCTCTCTGCAGAAGGAATTCCCTGGAATTTCTGCCCATGTGGATTCAAATCAGATCCAGCAGTGTTTAGCTTTCCAAGCTACGCTCAGACAACGAATCGAATTCCCTTGGGAGGTTGAAGTCCCTTGCGAACGCCGTGGACCTGTTAATTTCTACTGTGCTCTAATTACAGCTAGTCCTCGACTTACAACAATTCATTGAGTGGCCCTTTTGAAGTTACGACGGCACTGAAAAAACCTGACTTCAGGATGGTTTTTCAGACTTACGATCTTAGCATAACCCTACGTTCCCGAGATCAAAATTCAGACCCTTGGCAATTGACTGGTATTTATGACAGTTGCTGCGTCCTGCAGGGTCATTTTTGGCGACCTTCTGACTTAACCATGTTTCGCTTAGCCATCAAAATTTTGGGCTCCACTGGGATTGTAAGTCATGGGCTACCTGTATAAATAGGAAGGGGGGAGGGTCTGTCTTGAAAATCTAAAATTGGATGTGATTATCACCATCTCTATGTGAATTCCTCTGGGTTTCCCCTCACCCACCCCCCTTAAAAGAAAATTTATTTCTTGCAAGCATGAAAAAAAAATAATGTATCTCACTCCCCCTTCTCTGCTTTTTTCTCCCTCTCTCCTGCCTCCTTCACGACCATAAGGAGCAATCCAAAGGTCAGAAAAGCCTCGTTCTGAAAATGCTAGCAGGGCTCCTAAACGGAGTCGACGCAGATCACGAGGCAGCGGCTTTCGCCGATTTCCAAGATCCTCTAGAAAGAAACCTGGAGGAAGAGCCCTTGATGCTGGGTCACTCGCCACACCTTCGCCCTCGAGACCGCAAAACTCCTTGTAAAAACTTCTTTTGGAAAACCTTCACTGCCTGCTAACAAACCCTCCGAGGCCTTTCGAGCATCCGGAGCTGTTCTCGCTGTATATGTTGGGCCAGAAGAAAAAATAAATCACCGCCTGTGTGGTTCCTGCCCGATCAGATGAGCCTCGGATCTGCAGGCGGGGGGGGGGGGGGGGGGGGGCTTTCTCATCCCATTTTGCAACCTAAATAAGCCGACGCCTCTTTGCCAAATGCTGCAAGTTGGATGGGAAGGGTTGAAGGCGAAGGACTGGGTCAGTTTGCTGCGAATCACTTCCCCACCCCCTGAGTTTTGCTAAGCTGTGGGCAGCGATCTCTTTGGCTTTTGTGGTGTTTCCCCTTTTTCTCCTTTTGTGGCTTTTCTCCTTTTCCTCATCACAGCACAAACTCTGATTTTGTGATTATTTAATTGACAAATAAAGCATGGCCTGAGGACATTGGGCTGCACAGTCTTATGTTTATTTTCCGGTCTCTCTCTTTCTGTCTGTCTGTCTGTCTCTCTCTCTCTCTTTCCCCTCTCTCTTTCTCATTCTCTCTCTTTCTCATTTTCTCTCTCATCCTCTCTTTTTCTTTCTTTCTCTCATTCTCTCTGTTTCTCATTCTCTCTCTTTCTCATTCTGTTTCTCATTTTCTCTTTTTCATTCTCCCTTTTTTATTTTCTCTATTTCTTATTCTCTCTCTTTCTCATTCTCTCTTTTTTTCTTTCCCATCTCTCTTTCTCATTTTTCTCATTCTGTTTCTCATTCTCTCTTTATCATTCTTTTTCTCATTCTCTCTCTTTTTCATTGTTTCTCATTTTCTCTCTCTTTTTCACTCTTTATTTTCTCTGTTTCTCATTCTCTGTTTCTCATTCCCTCTCTTTCTCATTCTCTCTCTCTCTCTCTCTCTCTCTCTCTGTGTCTTTCTCTCTCTTTCAAAAACCAGGGGGGAGGGCAGCTCCTGATTTTAATCACGGAAAAAACTTCAGGGATGGAGAAAACATCAAATGCTAAGAAGAGTGGATGCCTGAGGCAATGGATATGGCTAGAGCTGCAGATAGATATTATGGCATCTCACAATTTGTGCAAATGCCCCTTAAAGCCCTTTTGAGCTAGGGAATTGCATGGGAAACAAGTTGCTGATAAAACTACTAGGCATTATCTGGTTAGTACAGATAACATGTGGATGCCACTTGCTCTGAGACAGAATAATAATGGGAGGTTGAGGTGTTATCAGTCAGTGTCAAAGCAACCAAGGTCACGCCTCCTTAGCTTTGCTCAAAATCTGACTGACTTCTGGAGCAATGTTTGGGGTGAAAAGGAAGCATCAATGCTCCATTCCATACCTCAGTGATAATTCCACCCACAAAGAAAACTTTTCAATTATACCCCTCAAGCTGCATCCTTCCAAATCCAGCTTTTGCCCTGAGAGCTAATATCCCATAGCATTAACTTCCAATTCTCTACCAGCAACAAACGATGTGCAGGCTGTGCTCCATGGTCTTGTGGGACCGTATCCCTTCCTGCTAGATTCATGGCGAGCAGTGGTGGGATTCAATTTTTTTTTACTACCAGTTCTGTGGGCGTGGCTTGGTGGGCGTGGCAGGGGAAAGGATACTGCAAAACCTTCCCCACCCCACGAACCTGCTTTCCAGCTCCGTTCTCCTGGGCAGGGCAACCAAAGGAGACCCAGCCTATCAGCTGGGAGGCAGCAATAGACCAACCACGGCCATCAGCTGGGAGGCAGCGAATAGATCAAATGGATACCCCAAGTTTACAGGATAGGCCACACTGCAGCCCCCTGGGAGCCAAAATGTGTCAGAGTATATTCATGAACTGGAATAAAGCTGGAGGTCAGCCAATGAATAGGGACAGCAACTAAGTCAGCTAGTGAGGACTGTTTGGAAACCGAAACTAAAGTAGCCTAGGTGTGGCTCTATATTAAGCTCTGCAGCTCTGAAGCTATGTTGAGCTCTCAGTCTGTCTGTTGAAGATGAAACTAGCTTGCTTGCCTGCTGAACTAAAGTCAAACTGATGTCTTGTTTCTGAGCTGCTGAAGTTGCTGCCGAAGCTCTGAACTTGCAACACACTTCTGTCTGAGTTTGCTCCATGTCGGAGAAATCTACAGCTGGTTTGTAAAATCTACTTATTATGTTCATAAAGAGGTTAAAGGAAGCACCAGCCATCTGCGTTTAATTTTTCTGCCACTGAATTAACACTGCAAAACTCTGAACAAAACGATGCGCATGGAGAATCCTGGATGTGGGTAGATGGGGCCAGTCAGAAGTACTATTTGCCGTTTCTCTGAACTGGTCATAATTTTGCCTACCGGTCCATCAGAACCAGTCCGAACTGGCTGAAGACTACCTCTGATGGTGAGTCCTTCCATGCAGCACCTTCTCAAGAACATTAACAGTCAGGAAGAGGAAGATCCATTAGGAGGCTGGCTGTCCCTCTCTTGTCTTGGGCAATCCCAGCATTCTTGGTTGGCGTTGTAACTGCACTCTTCAGGGAGGAAAGCAGGCACAGGGGCAGCTTGCTGTGAATAAGAGCTGTTGGGCCCAGGGGACCTGGTAGTGGGGGAAAGAAGACCCTGAAAGAAGGTGAACCTAAGAAGAGCCTTCAATTTTATTCCGTTTTTGCTTCTTCAACTGAATCATAGATGCTTAACGGAGCAGAGCACAAATTAACAGCCAGCTTTTAAACAGGAAGAAGTCATCATGAGTAAAAAGCCAAGTTATTTTTTTTTTCTTTGTTTCAATAGGAAGTACCCACTGTTCAAACCATCCTAAATGAAGAAGACAAAGTGCACAACTAACCGAGTAAAACACACAAGAACCGACAGCCAATAGAAACCTTCCCCTTATGCAATATCTCTGTTGAGGCCACCATTCCCAAATTTATGGGGCTGTAGCCTGAAAAATGAGGTTTCTGCTTCCATGTTGGCTCTACTTGATCTGTCACTAAATAGGGAGAAGAACCACAATTCCTGTAAATGTCAGAGTCCAAATTTTTTTACATAAATTAATAAATAACACCCCACCAAAACAAAGCTGGGCAAAATATACCTATAATTTCATAAACTGGCGTTAAACAATATGCACTGAAATCCATGATGCAGGCAATAAAATTAGAATTTGCAAGAGATATAATGATCCACACAGGGCTAATTTAAATCCAGGCACTTCAGGTTTACTTTAGCAAAAAAAGCAAGAAAGCTCAGAACTCAAAATCCCACCAGGCTGATGACATTTTTTACAAGAGAACTTCCTTTCCAGGCTGGGCCCCTCAACTTCCCTAATGGAATAATGGCCAACTCGTACCTAGAAATACAAATCAATCAATCTTAATTCTTCCCTTCCAGAAAATATTTTTTTTCCTTTTATTTTAAACACGTAACGCTGGTCATTTTTTCCACCTGTTTTTCATTGCGGTAAATAGATGTGACTTAATCACATTCTCATCTGCCCGAAATAATTGTCAGAATATTTCAAACAGAGAAAATGTGACAGAAAACTTAAAACCTGCCTTCCAGGCTTCTGAGTTCGGTAAAATGAGGACCTGGATGGTTGGGGGCAAGAGGCTGACTCTGTAAACTACTTAAGAGAGGGTTGTGAAGCACTGTAAAGCGGCATATAAGTCTAAGTGCTATTCCTTCCTTCCTCCTTCCCTCCCTTCTTTCCTTTCCTTTCTAGTGGTTAGAATGCAGTATTGCAGGCTAATTCTGCCCACTGCCATCAGTTCGATCCAGACCGGCTCAAGGTTGATTCAATCTTCCATCCTTCCCAGGTGGATAAAACGAAGACCCAGGTTGTTGGGGATAATAGGCTGACTCTGTAAACTGCTTAGAGAGGGCTGTGAAACGCTGTGAAGTGGCATATAAGTCTAAGGGCTATTGCCATCTGTGCTTGCGCAGCAGTAATCACCAAAATTGATGAATTGAAGATGGATTCTGTGGCTCTCCATGCCATAACACAGTAGGTACCTAATTTTTTTTTTCTCCCCTGGCCAGAGATTCTCCATGTAATTGAACAGTCCCATGAAAAGAATCGAAGAGCTAGAAGCACATGGTATTTACTATTAGGGGGTGAGGGTGACCATTTAAAAAAAAAAAGGCAAGAGGAAAATTATGCTCCTTCATCCCTGCCATTGACAGGGGCTTAATTTCCTGCCCAC
The DNA here is from genome assembly GCA_033807585.1 of Hydrophis major. Taxonomy (NCBI): domain Eukaryota; kingdom Metazoa; phylum Chordata; class Lepidosauria; order Squamata; family Elapidae; genus Hydrophis; species Hydrophis major. Next base: position 10,867,995 of record CM066342.1, read on the forward strand.
CCGCTAGGCTGAATTTAACAGGGCTGCAAGAGTCAGAAATTGCCTCTGATGAATTGGTCGTGAAGTCTGCCTCCTGGGCTGCCACGCCAAGGGATGAGCCATTATTCTTCCAATTTAGCTCACAGATGTCTTTTAATAGGTATTACGACTCTCCATATGGGGCTCTCTTCACAGCACGCAGGGCAGCTGTCCGGCCTCACTTTTTACGCCCACCTTCCGAGGGCCGGCTAATCAGAATGAATGAGCCGTTTTCTTCTACCCCAAATGGCAGGAGGATGGGTTCAACAGGCTTGGTTTCTCTTTTTTTTTGTGCTCAATTGATCAGCTACTTCGAAAGGTGCGTCGTCCTGGTGAGGGTTTTTTTTTTTTTTTATGAAAAGAAAAAACGCCAAACTCTAAATGTCCTTGGGAGATTTTCTGGACAAGTTTTGCTTTTGAGAAAGGATATGACCTGTCGGAATTGTGGGGTGGTGTTGGATCTTTTTGGGAGGTGGTGGAGGGAAATCCATGAAAAACTCAATGTCTCCTGATAGAACCAAATTTGAGCATCTGGAGGTAAATTGGCTCTCCTCCTTCATTATCCCACATTAGAGCAGGCAGCTTGAATCCACAAGTTAAATAAAAAAATCTCTATCTTAAAGAATAGTCTTACTGTCTCCCTTTCAAGATTTTATTTTTAAAAAAAACTTTTACACATTTCCTTCCTTCCTTCCTTCCTTCCTTCCTTCCTTCCTTCCTTCCTTCCTTCCTAGAAGTTAGAATGAGGTATTGCAGGCTAACTCTGCCCACTGCCATCAGTTTGATCCCGACTGGCCTCCTCCTCCTCCTCCTGATTTTGTCTTCTCTATCCACACTCAAAGGTGAGGGACAGAGAAAAGACATGCTAGTTTTCAGAGCTCAAGAAGCTGCCTTGGAAGATATGAGAAATGAGAATTGGGCTTTCTCCCACTTGTTCCATCCAAGAGAGGCAGATCTGGCCAGTTCATAACATGCACAGGCTTAACCGAAAACAGGAATCCAGCAGATGGATCCTGGCATGCTGTGGATAGAAGTAAAACAATCAGCTCAGGTGGGAAACACATCCCCTTGTGATGTGAAACCTCCTTTTGGGGCTGAAAAATCAGGCCCACTTGCCTTGCCTGGTATATTGCTTTATTTTTGGTCCTGGCAAAACCATCCCTCTCCTCCTCCCACCCATTTCCAAATCCCTGGCTACCAGATCTTCTTCTCTGAATGTGTTTAATTCTAATGTTGCCTTGAGAAGCTTAGAGCTAGAGAGAAACCGAGAGGGGAGAGGGGGGGGGAAACATTTAAAAAACTTTTCAGCCTTCGCCAGGGTGCCTCCATAAAAACACATCCACTTGCATTAGGCCAGACGTCACTCACATGCTTGGCCTTTCTTTTGAGGACGGAAGAGGTGACAGAAACAGGAGGTGAAAGAATCGGGAGATGTAACAGGTTTCTGCTTCAATGGATCGTGTCTCCTTGACCTGCTCTGTCCCAGGAGGCTGCTAATGGATCATCATTGTTGGACATTCCCCTGAAAGTCTTTCTAGATTAAATACAGAATAGCGGTGTGGGAAGGGACCTTGGAGGTCTTCTAGTCCAACCCACTTGCTTAAACAGGGGATCCTATACCATCCCACGCAAGTGGCTGTCCAGTCTTTTCTTAAAGATCTCCAGCATTAGAGATCTTTGTCCCTGGCAAAACTTGCAGAGAACAACGAAGGCACAAATACTGTACATCCAATTAGAGAGAACTGAACACTTCCTGAAATGTATCTCCAAAAGGGGTTAACTAGAAATGTTTACCCCCAATCATTTTTTAAAAAAAAAAAAAGTTTTCAGGCATTAGGGAAACGGATAAAAAGTCTGATCTATCCTTAGCATGGTACCTCTTTGGCTAGGTTGAAAATCACTTTTCTCTCTCTGCTCTACCGTCCTTTCTCCAGACTAAATATATCAACTATCATCTTTAAATGACTCCATAATCCCTTGCGAGGTGGAGTGGTTACTGGCCAGATGCCTTTCTTGTCACCAATAGGGAGTTTTGTTCACCAGATATATTTTAATTTTGCCCAGAGAAATATCTGCCTCTACCAAGGATTGAACTCACAGCCTCCTCATTGTGAGGCAAGAGTGCCACCTCTAGGCCACTGCACCACTCAGGCTAAATATATCAATACAGCCAATAATTCATCATAGGTTTAGATTCCCTAGTGTGGACACATCATAATTCCCATTCCTGGTTTGGCTTTCTTTACAGAAATGCATGTTCCCTGCCTGAGAGATCTAAGACAAGCATAAAAGCCAACTAAATAAATAAATAAAAATAAGGGAATGAATAGAACAAATAAATGGCCAGACTTTTGTATAGTCTTTTTTTCTTTTTTATGGAGTCTGCTCTGCATACTTATCATTTGGGGGGAGGGATTAAACTTTTTGTAGTTTGGGGCATCCTTTTTTTGGCTCTGTCATGCCCCTGTTGGAATCTGATTCAGAGGGGGAGGCTGAACAGCTGACAGGGAATGGGAGTGTGGCTCCCTTGGCTGTGGAAGAAACTGGGGAAGGGCAAAGTCCAGCTGGGCAGAGCAGGGGAGAGGTACAGAAAGGCAGAGGGAATTCAGCGGAAGACCCAGGCCCACCCCTCTTCATCCTAGAGCATGCAGGGAGGAACAGAGAAGGGAGCAATGTGAGTTGCGTGGCTTACGGGGGAGGAAAGGGTCCTGATTCCCTTCATTAGCTGCAGCTGGGAACACAGGTTTTAAAAAGGGAAGTGGGGCACAACAAACTGTTGAGAGCAAATCGTGAATTACCTGGCATTGTCGAGGCTTATCTGGGTTCCTGGTGTCTTCCCAACTCTGTGTGTTTTGCTGGCCTTTCAAGTCTGCAATTCCTTCTCCTGCCCTGTCATGTTAATTGCTGCAGCTTGGCTTGTGTGGATTTTTAGTTACAGTTTGTATGTACTTTGTTTTCGGACTGAATTTCCTCCCCTTAAAGGCTGTTCCTGGGAGAGTTTTTCTCCAGCTGAAAATAACCTGGACATTGGGGGCAAAGTTGGCGGTATCAAAGGGACTCTTCTTATTTATGTGACTGTGTTGCCTTTATGCCACACCCCTTTGGGTCATCACAAGCTCTTTCTTTGAGACACTGGCCTCACAGGGGCACCAATTTCAACCTGAGTTGAAATGAGTAGAATCTGGTTTTAATTCTGTTTCAGGACACTTATGGGGAAAACAGTGCTGCCGTAAGGCTAATGGCCTCCTAATAAAGAAGCAGCTGCGCCATATAACTAAGAAATTAAGGTGCGGAAGACAAAAAGCTCAAACCTGCAGTTTAGCGAAGCAGAATTGGGGGCACACAAACATTTCTTAGATGAAAGAATACAAACCGACAAGACTTCCTATTCCCCTACTTGGCTGGTTGGTCTAACGCAGCCTGCTGTAATTTGGCAGATAAATTCAGACAACCATTTTCATAAATCTAGGGTTAATCCCCAATACATCCAAGAAAGACTGAAGACCTCCAAGGTCCCTTCTAACTCTGTTATTCTGTTCAGTCTGGAAGCCCCATATGGGGAAAGGCTGAGCCGTCTTCAAAGGCAGGAATTGGGGCAGTTTGTACGGATTGGAGCACTAATGCAGCTTCCATAGCTGAATATCCCGAGGTTCGTCTTCCGCAAATGAGGGCATGACTGCTGGCCATCAACGCTACCCAACTACTTAATGCCTGTGTGCCAAATCTATTGCTTGAGCCAAGTCAACAAATCAAGACAAGAGTGTGATCTGTTTGCGGGCTTATTTTATTTAGCCCTGTTTTGCAGCAACAAACCTGGCAGAAAAGGTTGGCGGAGAAAGCTGGCCAAGTTGGAGCCCAACTGATGGCTACAGAAACAGCCAGGAAAAAAAACTGTTCCAACCGCATTATACAAAACTGGAGGTCATGAGGATGCTAAATGCATAATGAGTTATTGATAGTGGACTCTACAGGAAGCAGCACCTGCTAGATCTTGTTTGTGCTCCCAACCTAAGCAGGGTTGGGCTTGGTCTAGGATTTGGATGGGATCCTGAGGGGACCTCAGGACCAAAGGCTGGGCTGGCTGGAGGATAGAAGAGAGAAATCACAGAGAAGAGCAATGCAAAAGACTGCCAAGAAAACAACAAGGATGCATCCATGAAGGTGTCCAGGAATCCAGCTCTTTTCTTCTTCTGGGAATAACAGATAATTAGAGTTGGAAGGGACCATATAGGCCATATAGTCTAACCCCCTGCCCAAGTGGGAGACCCTACACCATTTCTGACAAATGGGAGTCCAATCTCTTCTTGAAGGTCTCAAGTGATGGCGCTCCAACAACTTCTGAAGGCAACTTCTGTTCCATGGGTTGATTGTTTTCACTGTCAGAAAATTCCTCCATATTTCTATCGTTGAATCTCTCCTTGTTCGGTTTCAATAGAGGCAAGAGCTTCACTTTTAACCGGGTTGAGCAGCTGAGAAAAAAGCGTTGCCTTGTTTCCCTCCAATCGTGGGAGCTCGACGAAAATCCAAAGACTCAGATGGGCCCATGAAGGAAAACAGTTCTGCTGGAACACCGAAATCATGAACTGTCCAAATAATATGTCCATGTTAAAAAAAAATGTTATTTTAAAAGAAGATGCTCTTTTTTAGCCTTTTTCTTCATCCTTCACTCATGTCATGGAAAGCTGCTTTGGGGCTCCGAGCTGTGATCTAATTCAAGCTCAGAACCAGGACTTGAATCTAGATCTTGAACCCGATACAGCAGATAATTGATATGTTTGATTATAAATGTTTTAACAGCAGCTAGAATTGTATTTGCTAAAAATTGGAAAAGTGGAAAAAATTCCAATAGAAGAGGAGGTGAATGTGCAGAAAAGAGTAGATTGACATTGGCAATTAGAGAGCAAGAAGAAAATGAATATTATAAAATATGGGATTTATTTGACCAATGGCTGGATAGGAAAATAGAGAAATGAAGCACATTAGAATACAAATATAACATAATAGTAAAGATAATACAATGAAATCATACATAACTGATTATTGTAGAAAGAATTATAATTTGCTCGGAAAGGATGAAGTAAATTTGTCATGAAAGTCTAATGATGATTTAACAATAAGATAATATGATATGGGGAGGTTTTTTTATAATATGAATCTTAATTTAAATTTAAGAGGAAGGACTGTTGATATGATGCACGAGAGATATGTACCAACCGACACACTGTACAATTGAAAGAAGGTTTTCCTTGTTTTGTATTTGTATTTGTTTATGTTTGTTGTTAAAAAAAAATAATCTTGATCTTGAACCACTGTTGGGCACAGAATCACCTGAAGACTTTTCTGTTCTCAGTGGTGACAAACAGACCTGGGAGGTGGGGAGAAAAAGGTTTTGGCTTCCTTTGACATGACACAAGCCAAGGGCAAAGGCATAATGTTGGGACAGCTCCTCTCACAAAGGTGAGGATGCAATTGGATGGGAATCAGGGGTTTTTATGATTCGCATCTAAGCTCGGAGCCAGCCTGACATCTGCTCTGGAGAATATCATCCATTATCTTTTGGTGCTTGTTCACTGCTTGTCATAATGATGAAAATGGGACATTGGGTTCAGGGGAAGAAGAAGAAAAAAAAGGTACAACACTTTATGTTTAATGCACCTTCAGATGGGCAATGGAGCCTGGTCTGAACATCATGTACTAAATGATTTTGTGTCAGCTGAAAACACACAGGTATATTGCGAGCATTGTTGCCTGCAGGGATTTGAACAGTGAAATTTCTGGTTTATATGCAGCTTACTTCTTGCAATGAGCAGCAGATATAAATTATCTGGGTTCATCCCTTCAGAGGGCAAAATCAAACACGGGACTTTTTTTAGACTTTTTTTTACTCCGAGTCTGCATGTTGAAAACATGATTGTATCGGGCTGTGAATCCCAGGTATGTTCATCTACCCTCAAACGAACAGTTAAAAAATGGCAGACAAACTCACACGAAATCTTCATGAAATCTGCTTGTTCATTGTTGATCAGCCACCAGTTTGTGTTTCCCCTTCTGCTCGGGCCAAAAAATATGAAATTGATTTTGCAAACGAGAAAATGACAATAGAGCCGTACGTGACAGTATTGGCCACCTGGGGTGGGGGTGTGTGGAGGCAGACGCTTCCACTAATGAGTTCTGTCTGTGATAAAATGACAAAGTAATTTCCGACTCTCTCAACGGGGTGACTTCAAAACAAGAAGCAAAGAGGCAGCAGGTATTGTTGCAGGTTGAGTAAGGAGACCACTCAGTTAATTCAAATGCCATGGCGGTCATTAAAGAAGCTAAGTTCTGCAGGAGAAGCTGCTCAGCTTTTGCAAGGACTAGGAACTTGAGCTACCAAGTAAAATCCAGAAAAGCAACAGTCAACCCGTGAGGACAAAATGGACCTCAGGAGAACCCCGGGCTGATTCAGTCATGACAGCTTCATATTTGCTTTGGTGGGCTGGGTGGAATGGGGGGATTATGGTACAATAACAAGATATCTTGCTTTGTGGAGAGATGCCAGTCAATTCAGCCCTTCTCAAAAGGATGAAGGACTTGTGAATGCAAGCAGCTGAGAGTTAAATTGGCTCTCTTTTGGAAAGGAGTTTCTTCTCTCATATGATAGAATTTAAATAAATGCATATACTTTTCCTATTTATCTCTCCCTGTATATACTTCTGCCTGGGAAGAACCGTTGGCTAAAATACTAGGGAAAAAAAGGATATTGCTTGTCTCTACGGACCAGAGGCAGAGTGCCTTCAAAGTTTGCGAAATTTACTCTTTACTAAAAACAACCAATTAAAGTCAGATTCAAAATACTTGTGTAGGGAGTAGAAGTGTGCTTCACTAATGTCTTAGTAAATGTGGAAGAAATGTGAAATAGACTGTGAAACTGGAATTCACGGTATTCAATGTAAAAGCATCTCTATTATTGGAGTGATTTTCAAGGGTGGTGAGTAAACAATAAGGGAAAACAAAATATTTATAGAGTATTTTCTTTCAGGTCTGCTTTAGAAATGCAATAAAAGGGGGAAAACGTCCTCATTCATGTATTTAAGGCAAGGAACAATCATTTTAAGGTTCCAGGCACCTTTCACTACTGCTGGCATTGCCCACACGGTATTTTCTTCCCTCCGTCCCTTTCTTTCTCCAGCTGCAGAAGAAGTGCCTGGGTTTTTTATACATTTTCAGACATTACACAAGAGTGGGGAAAGACCCAGCTGACGAAACACAATGGCCATGACCAAACATAATCCCGCCCTCCCCCCTCAACCCAGAAGATTATGTACTTCCCTGTACCTTCCCCATTTTATCTCACAAACTACACCCACAAGTGCTGGGTTCTTTTGTTTTGTTTTTGTCAACTTAGTGTAGCTCAGAACAAACTTAAACATTAAAAGACTTTAGGTGTGTCTTTCTTTAAGGGAAAGAAGAGAGGGGAGGGCGAGAACGAATCGACGAAAGCCCTTCCCAACTTCCGCCACTTGCCTGTTTAAGAGAAACGTAAGACCAGAGTTCAAAATTCAGGCAAATATTCCTGAACCAACACAGGAAAAGCCTTCCTCAACAAGGTAAATAGGCCGTGGAAAGCTATTGACTGCAAAATCTAGATGGAAACAGACAGGAACGCTGCTGGGATGAGGTACGTTCTATGCACGGTGGGAATTAAATGAGGGTCCCGATGTGAACTTGTTTTTAATACTTTTGACCCGCAAAATTTCCCTGATCCTTGTAAAGAAGCAATCTCTTCTACAACACATTGAGATACAACTTGGTCTCTGGGAAGAACCTAGCTTTTGTCTCCTTATATGGGAAGAAGAACAAATGGAGAAGTCTTCCTTTCTCTCCAATGTAATGATTTCTACCAATACCTATGCAACTGCCATTACCTTGTTTCGACGGGGAAATACTTCATAATTTTCATAATTCAGTTCCTTTGGGCAATGTGTGGTTTGTTGTGAGCTTGCTCTGTGCTCGTCAAATTGTTCACCTGTCCATGTGATTCCTCCCCTCTTCCACGCCTATTGACATTTCTGGAGACAGTAGGTCCTCCATCAACTTACACAACTCTAGTAGGCTGTTTGGTAAATTAATGGAGAAGAGCAGGGTCACGTCCTGCTTCCGTGAAGAATCTTATTCGGGTATGGAGAGAGACAAGATACCATATTAAATCGGTGTTTAATTTGATCAACTGTGGCTTTTCTTCTGGCGTTCTTTCTGCTTAATCAAGTGTAGTGGGCTTTCTTAAATTCAGCTTCTATAGGGTGATGACAGTGATGACAAATTGGCAATTCTGGCTTGGACAGATAAGAACTGAAGCTCAAATGTCTACAGGGTTGTCACAGAATTCAATCAATGTGTGCCTGTTTTAGTAATGGCATTGAAACAGGTTTTTTTTACATCCGACTCTTGAGCTTTACGGAATATTTTTTAAGAGGGGTAATGAAGGCAGACAGGCTCAGAAATCTGAAGAGGAAGGAAAGGAGAAGAGGAAGGAAGAGGATGAGTGAAGGATCAGCCAGCTGGGTTTGTGTGTGTGTGTGTAACTTTCCCTATTTCCTCTGTCACAGATTCTGCTTTCTTCTCCTCACTTTGTGGCCTGGGATGCTTGGTGATGTTCTTCAGCTGGACAAAATGTATGGGAGGATTGCCTCTCCGGAGTTCCCCAACGTCTACCCTAACAGCAAGGAGAGGATATGGAATATCACTATGCCTCAGGGCTATGCCGTCCGCCTCTATTTTACTCACTTCAACCTTGAGCTGTCTTACCAGTGTGAATACGACTATGTCAAAGTACGTCCAACTACCATGTAGCAAGGCTTTGTGTTCATGTTGAGGTTTATACTATGTAGAGCCACCAGCGAGAGCATTTTTGGTACGAGTGAGAAAGCAACCTGACCCCTTGTTTCATATTTGCTTAGCTCTGAGAAAGTGGAACGATATTCTTTGGCTCAGCCTCCCGTCCATCTGAGATCAGTAAAATGGAAGATCCACATTGTTGGGGTCAGTAGGCTGACTCTGTAAACTGCTTAGAGAGAGCTGAAGAGGCATATAAGTCTAAATGCTATTGCCACAAGAGCCATGGTAGTGCAGTGGTGAGATTGTAGTATTGCAGGCTAATTCTGCCGACTGCCAGGAGTTCGATCCTGACCGGTTCAAGGTTGATTCAGCCTTCCAACTTTCCGCAGTGGGTAAAATGAGGACAAGATTGTTGGGGGCAAGAGGCTGACTCTGTAAACCACTTAGAGAGGGCTGAAGCGGTATATAAGTCTAAGTGCTACTGCAATAGATAGATAGATAGAGAGAGAGAGAGAGATGAAGAGAAGAAAAAGATGATGGGTGGATGAAATAGCGATAGATGGTAGGTAAGAGCTGTGGTGGCACAGTCGTCAGAATGCGATATTGCAGGCTAATTCTGCCAACTGCTAGCAATTTGATCCTGAACTGCTCAAGGTTGACTCAGCCTTCCGTCTTTGCCAGATCAGCAAAATGAGGACCCAGATTGTTGGGGGCAATAGCCTGACTCTGTAAATTGCTTAGGGAGGACTGTAAACCACTGTGAAGCAGTATATAAAGCTAGACCGCATGTGTCCTACCAGGTCCCCACAGAAACTTGGAGGAAGATGCAACTCAATGGCAAAGCTGATTCTGTGTTTGCTTCACAGCTGAACTCGGGAGGAAAGGCTGTGGCCACTCTCTGTGGGCAAGAGAGCACAGACACCGAGGAGGCCCCCGGGAAAAATATATATCGCTCCATTGATAATAATTTAGCAGTGACTTTCAGATCGGATTACTCCAACGAGAAACAGTTCACAGGCTTTGAGGCCTTCTACGCTGCTGAAGGTGAGAGGAGGAAATAGCTAGAGGCGGCTCTGTGTTTTGATGACTCTAGGGAGGTGGGGGGAAAGGTGGCAACGTTATGGGAAAGGGGTCTGCCTGAGACCCCATTGATGGAGGCAGTTTTGAGTCCAATGGGTGTCGGTCTGATACGGTAGAAAAGAGCTTTGCCATGTGCTTTTCAGTCTTTTACCCTCTCAGCTGATCAAAGGCTACCGGTTCGTAAAAACCGGGCCAAACCGGTAGCATACCATCATTGCATAGAATGTGCTCCTGAAGTCACAGTATAGTTTTGCGCGTATTCTCTAAATCAAAATGGAGGGAAATCACAGGGGTCGTAATGTTGAGTTTTGGAGAGATCTGCAAAAGACATGGAAAACCAAAGAGCTTTGGACCAGGGAGACCCATAAACTGACACAGCTTACAATCCAGTTTTGGTATTTCTCATGTTGTGTGCGAGCAGCCACCCCTCTGCCTCTACTTCCACAAACCTGGCCCAGAAGAGCCACCTTTTATCCCACCAGCCAATCTTGGTCCTCCATTTGTTTTTCTCTTTTAGACATCGATGAGTGCGAAGGGCAGCTTGATGAAGAGTTGCCTTGTGACCACCACTGTCACAATTACCTGGGCGGCTTCTATTGCAGTTGCCAAATTGGCTACCTTCTGCACAGGGACAAGAAGACTTGCAAAGGTGAGTCCACTTCCTGGAAAGCAGGGAGGATGAAGTGGTCAAAAATTGGCCAGAGTGTGATACCCGAACCTTTTATTATTATTTTTTAAATCTTCATATTCTTAATTTGTTTACGCAAGCAGCTGCTTCGCTGTTGGAATGGGCTGCAGGCTTTATTGTGATTTAAAACAAGTTAAGCCAATCGAGTACCTTTAAAAACTCTAGAAAAGGAAAACAGATTATCATCTGCTATGCCACTCAGTCAGCAAGGATTATATTCACCAGCGTCGTTTTCTTCTTTTCCATCTTTCTCTTTCTCCCTTTTCTATTTTCCAGCGTGAAATAAACCTCAGCTTAGACAGAGATGGAGACAGTGGTGCCACCTGTAGTCTTCTCCCGAAAACCCACAGAGGGCTCATTTGGCATCTAGCTCTTCTTTCCGCTTCCCCCATCGTCCATCTGCCTCCTGTGGTTAATAAAATGGCTTCCACCCTGTCACACATTCCCTGCAATGTTTTGTTTTGCAATGGCACTCGACACGAGAGGAAAAGGGGAACTTAAAGAAGTCACAAGCTGGACCTGAGAGGAGGGGAGAGCGCACAGTCAAAGGAACATATATGGAAACGGTCTCCTACACAGGTCCGGCGGGCTTCTCAGGGGAAAAGGAGAAATCAGGATGAGGTTGAAGCAGAATCACAGGAAGCTTCCATGTCATGAAGGCAGGTTTTCTTGTCCATCCAAATCGCAGCATCCTTGCGGGGTGAAGTCTGGGCAACTGAATGGAGCTAGCAGAGTGTTTTTAATGGCCGGATGCCCTTCCTGTTGCCAATGCAGAGTTTTGTTTAGCGTGCATATTCTCAGCACGCCCAGAGAAAGTGATATCATCTGTCTCTACCTAGGATCAAACTCACAGCCTCCTGATTGTGAGGCGAGAGCTCCACCTCTAGGCCACCACACCACTCTTTCCTATAGGCGCCTAAAGTTCAAACCAACTCTTGGTTTATTTCACCCGTAAGACCCATCGTCTCAAATGAGTTTCCAGTGAGGAATTGATAATTAAGTTTAGACACCCATAGATTGTTTGTTGTTGAGCGATTCACACTTGGCCCTAACCTGTAACGCTTTCTGTCCTTACTACAGATCTTAGCCATCCTTGTTGGTAAACCAGGGTTTATGCTTCGTATAATCTCAGCTCATTCACAGAACCAAGCACTTTCTTTCGCTTTTATTTTCTACTTGTCGAGTCTTTGCCATGTTTTTCCACTCCATTCAGTAACCAAATTTATGGGCAACTGTTAATTTCAGGCCTAATGATCCAGCAATCACACTTTTGCAAGTTGAGATAGGCTTGTTTCTCAGAGTTCAAATCTCTGGTGGGCCCTGCAGTTTAATCTCCAATAAAAAGAAAGAAAAAGGCCTAAGTGTAATTGAATGTTCCCTTGATACTCCTAAAACTCAGCTGGAGTTTATGGCCAAAGACAAAAATAGGGGTGGAGGGGGGAAAAGGGCTGCTTTTGTGCAAGGGATAAGTGTGTGTGTGTGTGTTTCTACAAAACAAAAATATAGCCCTTGATAAGGAATGCTGAATTAATGCCTGCCACGCTATGCATTAATTGAACAGTATTTGTGTGACACCTCTGTCGATACGGCTCTCTTACCAGTGCCCAAACCATCTAATCATAAATTGAACTGCATTAAATTTTAATGGTCCACGAGTGTTGTCCGAAAAGGATGCAGCAGCACTAGATTCCAGAGTTCAGTTTTCACCTTCTTCCATTCCCTGGCATTCCTTAAGGCAGTGATATACAACCTAAAGTCTCCAGGGTGACAAGCAACTCCTGCCCTCTTTTTTTTACCTGTCAGAACTTGTAACAGTGTAATTAAACTCACTATATTTCATTTACATTAAACTTAAATGAAAGTTACGGAGGGGAAATTAGCAGAGGTTTGTTAGATGGGAAGTCCTGCCTCGGGTTATCCGAGGGAGACGCTGTGGCTATAAATTTATCAGCCACGAAAAGTCATACCCTGCTGGATTTTACCATGGAAACTCTTATTACCGTGACGGTGAACCTATGGCATGCAGAGCCATTTGTGCCAGCGTGCAAGCTGCAGGCAAACTTACCTCACTGGGCATGCACGCGCCTCACAGCTGATTTTTGGCTGGTTTGAGGCCTTTTGGGGCCTCCCAAAGGTATGAGGAGAGCTTCTGCAGGTTTTGCAGGCCGAAAACTAGCTCCGTTTCATCACTTCCTTTTTTTCTGAAAATACCAGAAATGGGGCTAGTTTTCGGCCTGCAAAGCCCACGGAAGCCCTCCTCAAGCCTTTGGGAGGCCAAGAAAGGCCTCGAACAAGCTGAAAATCAGCTGTGAGGCGCAGTGCAAGTAAGGGGATGGCGGGATGGGTGGAGATTGCATGCGCATGCGTAGGGGGCGTGGGGGGCACGCACTGCCTTCTGGGTGCTGGCACACGAGTGTGAGCGTGCAAGCCTGCACACAATTTTTGGCACAGGACCCCAAAACGGTTAGCCATCACTGCTCTATTACTTCTCCTATACACCTGGCAACTATGAACAGAGTTGTCGGGAGGTGACTTGTATTTTGGGAGATACCGAAAAGGAAAGAGGGAGATGGCTGTGGCACAAATTGAAACCACAACCCAAAACATTTTATCTCTCTGTTGGGAACTGCAAATTCGTCTTTGGTGATGAATCAAAACAGGAAAACTCTTTCTTCTTCTGCAAGGACAGGCACCCAGGCTGTACCTGGACCACTTTAGATAAGAAATGATAGAAAGCACCCATCGTTATCTTAAAGAGAGGACTTAAAACAGCCCCGTCGTTGCTAAAACTAGGCAGTACACGTAGTCCTCGACATGCGACCACAATTGATGCCCAAAATTTCTGTGGCTGAAAGGGACTATTTTCTAAGTGAGCCCTGTTCCTGTTTTGCAAACTTCCTTGCCACGATTGTTAAGTGAATTGCTGCAGTTGTTAAGTGAATTGGCCTTCTCTGTTGACTTTGTTTGTCAGAAAGTTGCAAAAGGAGGATCACGTGACCCCTGGGATACTGCGGCCATCGTAAATATGAGTTCAGTTGCCAAGCACCTGCATTTTGATCACGTGACCACAGGGATGCTTGCAACAGTTGTAGGTGTGAAAAGCGGTTGTTAGTTACTTTTTTTCGGTGCTGCTGTTAACTTTGAACAGGCATTAAAAAGGACTGCTGCAAGTCAAGGACCATCTGGGTTTGTTCAGATAAATGAATGCTTCAATCTCCTGTTAGCCTGCTTTCCAATGGAACACTGACGTTTGCATCTCGTTTCTTCTTACATCAGCCTAGGATTCGAAATGGTCTTTTGGCTCAAACCTCAATGTGAACCTTGAACTGAATATGAATTTTAAACACGCACACACACACACAAAAACACCCCTTTTTCTGAAGAAGGTTTCTATTGTTGGTTTTTCTTCTTCTTTGTCAGAATATATTCAGAACTGGAATAGAGCATGGTAACAAGGTCAGCCGATGAATAGGCATAGCAACTAAGTCAACTAAGTCATGAGGACTGTTTGGAAACTGAAACTAGAAGTAGCCTAGGCGTGGCTCTATATTAAGCTCTGCAGCTGTGTTAATCTCTGTTCTGTGCTCAGTTCTAAAGTGAAAGAGCTTGCTTGCTTGCTGAACTAAAGTGAAACTGAGGTCTGTTTCTGAGCTCCTGAGTTGCTGTTGAACCTGTAACATGTCTGCTTCTGTTTGAATTTGTCCATGTTGGAGAAATCTACAATTGGTATTGTAAAATTTACTTAATATGTTTATAAAGATGTTAAAGGAAGCATCAGCCATCTGTGTTTATTTTTCCGGTGCTGAATTTACGCTGCAAAACTCTGAACATTCTTCCCCCTTCCTTTCAGCGCACTGTCCGAATAAAGTGTTGACAGCAAGAACTGGTGTGATCTCCAGCCCCAATTATCCCAACCCGTATCCTAAAATATCCGAGTGCAACTATAGCATCCAGGTGGAAGAAGGTTTCATGATCATCCTAGAATTTGTGGGAATCTTTGATGTAGAAGACCATCCAGAAGTACTGTGTCCCTATGATATCCTAAAGGTCAGTGGGATTAGCTTTATAGGTCCTCTGTGCTACAAAACTGGATTTTTCACAGTTCTATCTAATTCACTGCAACTAACAAAGAGACTAGCTTCCCAAAGCACCTTGCGTCATGATTTGTTGAATACTATAAAGGGCTGGGTTCAAGATATGTTAAGCCCTAAATTACAGTTCACAAACAAAGTATCTATCTATCTATCTATCTATCTATCTATCTATCTATCTATCTATCTATCTATCTACATATGTGCCTTGCTCCTATCTTGACAAACTCTAGGAAGCGAACAGCAAAGCACAAAGAAACAGAAAAGCTTTTAAACAACTGATAAAAAGGACTTGCAAAGGCAAAAGTAGACAAATTGCATGACAATCTAGTATGATGTATGAAGTCAGCCAATGCCACAAGACACCTTCAAAATAAATTAACATTTACAATCTATTTCTATTTCACCACACTTGTGAGCAACGAGGTCCTATCTGCAATGACCAGGTTTTCCAATTTTGCTCAAGAGGATTTTCAAACAAAAAACAAAACAAAAAAACAAAAAAACCCAAGCCCTACTTGCCACACAATCATTTAAATTTTAAGGTGCAGTCTGAAATAAGTTTAAAACTTGAAAAAAAAAAAAAACACGATAGCACATTTCTGCACACTTTCTAAAGCCATTTCTTTCTGTACTATAAGATCACACGGAAGGGAGATGCCTATTGAATGACATCCTAAAATCATATGGGACTTGGGTCACAGTGAACCCAATGAACTTCACTTGATTTCTGCAGCCTCACCATAGACAAATTCCACTTTGGATGGGTTATCTTCAAAACTTAACGTATTTAAAATAAGATAAAGGAAATTAAAAAATAATCGAAGACATTTCTTTCTCAAACAGTGGCATCAGACAGAGCCAGACTGCAATATCTGCATGTTGGATGCTATATAATATTTATACTTTATGGTTCTTCCAGGTTAAGACCCCCAAGAAAGAATACGGTCCATTCTGCGGCAACTCCCCTCCTCCCAAAATTGAAACGCGTAGCAATATGGTTGCTATTATGTTCATCACTGACCTTTCTGGGGTTCATGCTGGATGGAAGCTCAGATATGACACAACAGGTTAGAAGGCTTGGGGAAAGACATGTTAGCTGAATGCACAAACTGAAGTGTCTGTTAAACAACATGAGTCAGTTGCCAAGCGTCTGAATTTTGATCACGACCATGTCGTGTGAAAAATGGTCATAAGCCATCTTTTTCAGTGCCACTGTAACTTGGAACGGCTACTAAGTGTACTTATCTTGATCCTCAAGCAACAGCATTTAAAATTCTTTTGAGGCCCATTGTACCAAGACGTTCACAATTCAGATGGTTCCTGAAGCAGTTAGGAAGACGGCAGTGGGATAAAAGATTACAGCCCATTATGTTGCACAGATTAATTTTCCATTCAGACTAGGAAAACTAGAAAAACAAAAATCCGAAATGTAGAGAGTTCTGTAAGGGCTGCGAGATGATTTAATTGCATTTTGCCAAGAAGCAGGAAATTAAGGCTGATTTTTTTTTCCCCTTCTCTGCAGCTTTGCCATGTCCCAACCCTGAAGCACCACCCAACGGCCGTCTCTCTCCAGTGCAGGCAAAATATATTATGAAAGACTTCTACAGCCTCTCTTGCAACGTGGGCTACGCACTTTTGGAAGTGTGTAATATTCTTACTTTTTTATTTCTACGGGTTGGCAACTTATACAGATAGGTATAAATTTCAGCTGTGGAACTTGGGCCAAAGCAGTCGCTCTGCTGTATGTATTTCACATCCAGAGAGGAAAACCCCAAACATTATAAATGCTTTTAATATTGAGCTGTTATTTAGCTTTCCCTGTTT
The DNA here is from genome assembly GCA_033807585.1 of Hydrophis major. Taxonomy (NCBI): domain Eukaryota; kingdom Metazoa; phylum Chordata; class Lepidosauria; order Squamata; family Elapidae; genus Hydrophis; species Hydrophis major. Next base: position 10,884,516 of record CM066342.1, read on the forward strand.
TGTTCTTTCTGGTTGGCGGTGAAGGGACATCAAGCTCTTGCATGACACAACACTGTGGTTTTTTTGTCCTTTTTTGGAGGAGGGGGGAATGATTACCAACAAAGGAATTCTCAAATTGCGAGACAAATTCCCTGAAATCTTTCATTTTTCCTCCCACAGAACAAACTGATTGTGAAATCGTTCAAAGCAACCTGCCAAAAGGACGGTACCTGGAACAAGCCAATGGCCCAATGCACCAGTAGGTCTTTGCCCAGAATCCATGTGGGACTTGGCATAATGTTACTTGCTGCTTGTGGAAATCCCTATCAAGTCTGACAGGACAAAGCTAATGAAAATTGTGGTAGATAAACTGCATTCGACTCTCAGAATAAAATCTGCCTGCTTTGAAATATTTTCAGCAGAGACAGACCAATATATGTCCTAGTTTTCGCTATGAATTTACTACAGGGGAGTTAAACTCCAAAATAAATCTTTTATCTTGCTTCTGTGCTGACCCTCTAATTCTTCTTTTAAAATTAATTTTATGCTCCAGAAGTCATTTGGGAGACACTTAGAGGCAGAATGTAATTTATGTTACTTACAAGCTGAGTAAAAGAATTTGTAAGAAAGATCCCTGATCACAGATATTTAAGTCTCTAAATTTAAGTCTCGGAAAAAATTATCCTTGACTTGGGACCAGATTCTCTACTGCCTAGCCTGCCACTATTTCTATCCTGATGTTTCTCGTAACTATTGTCTGCATTCCTTCGGACGCTTAATTTTTCTTCCTTATCCCTTTCAGTTGTTGACTGCGGCCCTGCCAATGACATAGCGAATGGCACACTTGTGTATGTCACTGGAAGAGAGATTTCCACCTATCAAGCTGAAATCAATTATAACTGTGAAAGCCCCTTCTATGCCCTGAAAACTGGCCACTCTGGTAAGAGAAACCTTTTGTGACACAGAAGAGGCTATCTTCAATTTTGCTTGCTAAGTAAGGGAGCTCTTCTGCATTCTATTTAGCAGGATCTTCACTCAGGACATTCCTATTAATATTCTCCTGAATCTTGAAATATTCTGTAATTCTGAAAATCTCTCCCCCTTATTTGACTGCCTCAATAGAGTAAAAAAAAAAAGAAAGAAAGAAAGAAAAGCCGACAATCTGATGCTTAAAAAAATAATCCTGCAAACCTTGCAGTTTCACAAAGGTTATTCAAAGGCTTCCCCTATGAAAAGGAAGTGCTGCTTTGGGTAACTGTGGATCAGCACATGGAGAAAGAATTCGCCAATGACATGACAATCAAACAGTAAGAAGTGCTCCATTAAAAAAATAATAATAATGCTGGCCTAAACACCAGTGCCTTGTACGGCCTGGCATTAATTGCTCTGGTGCTGCACCATGCCCACGCCTATCAGAGTGAAAACTAGTCTTCAACATAAGGCATTCGTAAAATTGGCGGAATGGGGACACAAGGCTGCTGATATTGCTATGCACAGAGACGTGAGAGAGGGAGACTCCAGGCACAAGAAATCGGGAACCAGGGTTAGACCCCAAAATAGTACGAGTTTATTTTATGCTAAATGAGAATCGGCTCTACTAACCGTCAAGACAAATCAGCAGTAGATAAAAGAGTCTGTGGATTTCAAGGAGGGCTCGACTTAGATTTCTTATTGGGTGCAAAGGGACTCTGAACTGATGATGTGCTTGACTCCTCCCTCGGTCTCAGCCTCGTCATCTCCTATAGGAGGTTTCAGTAAACGACGGGATGCAAACTGGGACCTTCCGGTGAGAGTTAGGACTGTATTTAAAACTGGTGGGAAAGAGCTGGCTGCAATTTGAAGCACGGGTAGCATCTCTTTTTACCAAAACTATACTGTCTGTGCAGGCAATTACCGGTGTGCCCCTGATGGTTTCTGGAAGGATCACAAGGGAAACAATGCACCTCCAGTCTGTGAACCAGGTAATATATTTGCAAGTGCTCTACAAGACAAGAATATGATCTCAGACAAATGTCATCATTTCCTTGCTTTGTGATGCTTACAGTATCTGCTCCATGTGGTGCACAGAGCTTTCCCTTCCCGATCTGCCAGCTGTGCATAGTTGTATGTATGAGTGTGTACAATCATAAGTATAAAATAATCCTTTTTTTTTTTTTTTAATCTCATGCGGATTTTTTCATATCCATATAATCAAAGATGACTGAAAACTTTTTTCATTCAGCGTAACTATTTTACCTTTAACGATACAAAAGAAACTACTGCAGGCATTATTCAAGGCTAAAAACAGATATTACAAGCTTTTAGATGAGATGTGAAATATCCCTTATTAAAGGTAAAGGTTCCCCTCATACCTACGTGCTAGTTGTTTCCCGGCTCTAGGGGCGGTGCTTATCTCTGTTACAAAATTGAAGAGCCAGCGCTGTCCGAAGACGTCTCTGGGGTCATGTGGCCGGCAGGACTAAATGCCAAAGGCACATGGAACGCTGATCCCTTCCCACCAAAGGGGTCCCTATTTTTTTACTTGCATTTTTTATATGCTTTCAAACTGCTAGGTTGGCAGAAGCTGGGACAAGTAATGGGAGCTCACTCCCTTATGTGGCGCTAGGGATTCGAACCACCAAACGCCCGACCTTTCTGATTGGCAAGCTCAGCGTCTTAGCTACTGTGTCGCCGCATCCCTTGTCCCTTATTGCAACAGTCTCTCCAAGAACTTCTATATTAGAACAAAATAATCTTTGTATTTTGTCTCATCTACTATTAACTTAGTCAATCAAATTGCACAACTGGATACATATCAGACAACAACGCCAGTATTTGAAAAGACCAGATTGCCCCATGTAGTGTTACCAATAATAAGGCAGCATTCCTATTTGTGGAGAAGATAGTTGAGCCACTCAGCACCTGGGAGATCTCAAAGCAAGACCACACATTAAGGAAACATTGGTATTTCCATAGCATCAACATGTGGCCTAGATTTGTGACTAAGAAACATGTTCCACATAAAATGCCTTTAAAATTGCAACAGATAACATGTTACAATGCAGCCATAGCTCTGGGAAAGTCATCCATAACCACCTCCTCGAGGTGGAGAAAAGAGAAGCCTCATAGCTTGACAAACCTGGCATCCAAACTTCAACCACCACCACCATCCTCTTTGGAATTCCTTGTTGGGGTGGGGAAGAATGGGAAAATAATTGAGTTTGGGACACATAATCCAATCCCTACACTTTTTTGGGCCTTTGTAGACTGAGGCCGGGAGAATCAAATCTCTCTGGAGTAATAAGAGTTTGACTAATACCTCCTTTCTCTTCCTTGCCAGTCTGTGGAGTGCAAACATCCAACACTTTGAAGCGAATTTTTGGGGGACAGAAGGCTCTGCCCGGCCAATTCCCTTGGCAGGTTTTAATCACGGACACACATGGAGCAACTGGGGGCGGAGCCCTTTTATACGATAATTGGATCTTAACAGCCGCTCACGTTCTGGGCAGCTCACCTGATGCCTCTTCCCTGACCTTGAAAATGGGGTTCCTAAACAAACGATCCCCTCATTACCACCAAGCCTGGGCGGAATCGGTTTTCGTTCACGGCGGCTTCACAAACGATGGCATCAACTTCGACAACGACATCGCTTTGATCAAACTGAAACACAAAGTCCCCATTAACAAAAACATCGCTCCAATTTGCTTGCCGGGACACAACCCGGGCTTCCAGGTGAACACAAATGACACAGGAATAATCTCTGGCTGGGGAAAAACGGAGCGGGCCCGGCAGTCCCATTTCTTGTTGTATACCGAGATAGATGTTATCGAGCCGAACAAATGTAAAGCTGCCTATGCCAACCGGACTTTGCAAGGAAAGCAACTCAGGCTGACAGAAAATATGCTTTGCGCAGGAACTGAGGAGGGGGGGAAGGATTCTTGCTATGGGGACAGCGGAGGAGCCTTGGTGTTCTACGATACTAAGGCCAGGAGGTGGTTTGTTGGGGGGTTGGTCTCCTGGGGTCTGGAATGTGGCTCTGCTGAGCTTTACGGGGTCTACACAAAGGTGTCCAATTATATATCGTGGATGGGGGACCTAATTGCACGCCATTCTTGAACGGTTTTTGTCGGGTTTTTCAATAAAGCATTGAACGTAATTAGTTCTGTAGATTTTAATAAAGCTCATCTATGGCCCTCCCCTCCCAACTTAACTCGGGTTTATTTGAAGAAAGATCCACAGAATCTGTCTCTAAGCTATGCAACCAACAAACTGATTTTTAACCAAGCTGAAAGATCTGGTTCTTTGTGAATTTCTTATGACCAACCCTCAACTGAAAATTCAACAGGGGCCCCAATTATTATGACAACTGTCTATTTTAAATCATAAAGGTTCATGGAAAGCATCCACATCAACATTCACATTTCCTCCCAAATTATTTTTCTTTTTCTTTCTTTCTTTTCCTATTTATTTATCTATCTAGATTAGATACATAAATAGAACTATCTAGATTAGATAGATGAAAGATTGATGACTGACAGAAAATATATTGATGATAGAAAATATAGACAAATAGATAGTGACAGATAGATGATAGAGACAGAGACAGTGACAGATAGATATAGACCCCAGCCTTGCTCCCTGCCACAACCCATCATGGACATAATTCCCATCTATTCAGTTTTCTCACGTCGTTAAAGCCATCACTTTTCTTCTACCATACTCCATTTTAAAGTCCAAATCTTTAACTCCATTAGGGCCAATCTCTTCCCTCTCATTTACATTTACTGAAGCTTATCTTAATGAGATCAACCTAGCATACAAGGAATTCCTTTATTAGCCACCAAAGAGTTGGAGGGAATAGTATTCTCTTTTTATGAACAGACTTCGCTGACAACCAGTGGGGCGGGAGGAGGAGAGAAAGCGCGTCAAGCGTTATGTAGGAACGGAGCAAAAACCCCAGAGGCCCTGCTCATTCAGCTGTAAGAGTTTGGTCTCAACTGCAGAGATCAAAATGCGCCAAGATTTAATTCGCACCCACACAAATCTGGACTGGAAAATGGAATTGTCACCATCATGTCCATTTGAATAGCAAAGTCTCAGTAATTAAGAGATGCTCAGCAGGTAACTGAAACACACATTTGCTCACATTGGGCCTCTGTTAAATTACAATACTGCTTATTACTAAATGAAGCTCATTAGCAAGATAATCCTTCTAGCAGTGGCAAACCGACTATGTTTCTTATTTCCCTCTTTAAATTGCATTTAGCAGAATACGTACAAGGGCTGCAGAAAGTTAAAAACAAGACTCCAGACGATCGAGTTATGAGAATTCTGTTTATTAACTCACTTTCAACACTAACGAAAAAAATTAATGATATGAATCATGTTTGAAAACAATTCTAAGATGCTTAGGGATTGGAGGGAAGGGATGTTAGAGCCCTTTGTGCTTGAAGCAGCATTAAAATGATCACAGCATGGGTCCCCCTTTCTATTCAGAAGTGGCCCTTGGGTTTTATAAATACAAGCTGAAATAAATTACTGAAACCATGCTAGTGAGGTATCAAACTTACCCTCATGATCCTTCCTGGGATGACACAGTTTAGCCTTGGGAAGTCCGAGAAAACCATATTAAGTGTTACTCAGCAGCAGTAGCTGGTGTTAATGCAAGTGCTAAAATGCAAAATTCAGATGGTAGATTTTGGCAATGGATCGGATTTAGGTGAAGTAAAGATTATGCAATGTAAGACTATATGTCCTCCGGAATATTCACAGATCTGTTTTACACCAAGAACCATCTTCAGTTTTAGTATCAAACAACAACGACACAATAAGCACCCAGCAAATAGTTTTCAGAGTTCACCTACTACGCTCATGTCCTTTAATAGCTGAAATGCAAAGAAAATCAGGGGAGCTAAAGGGGATTTTAAAAGTGTGTAAATTTAATGGGACCAAACTGATGGCTCCCATTACCTATCCAATGAAAGTTGTAGGTTTGTATCGAGTAAGGAACAGTATAAAAGCCTGTTACTGTATAACTCACGTGGAGCCAAATGTTTTCCAATACTTTGTCGAACCACACTGTCACATTGAAACTGAGGTTTTTAGCATCCTATTCCCAGCAAGGCGGAATGCTCTGAGAACACAATACTACAGACTCAAGGGTTATTTGGGATTTTTGCTTAGACCCAGGAAATTAGTGATGCCTGCTGAGCAGGGATGGCGCACTTCATATGACAGAATTGCATTTCAGGTATGTTTATCGCAAAAGCTATGAAGATAAGGCCAGGTCTTAGTTTTGAAGTTTCTGCTGCATGAGGCAGGCAAACCTAAAAAAAACATTTTAAAAAAACTTAATTTTTATCCTAAATGATACTTTAAACCAATTAAAAATTTAAGAGCTCTTTTGCTCTTGGGGGCTGTCAAACACACACACGTATTACTTAAATCAGTTTTATTTAAGAATTTCCTACATTGACAAATCTTGTAAAAAAGCATCCAAACACAGAACTTCAGCAAACAGCATTCATATGAGTATCTTACAGACAGAAAAACTTCCACCCGCAAGGGAACACCTGAGCTTGCAAGTGAGCTCTGCTGGGGAAAAAAAAAACACACACAGAAAGCACACTATGAACTGGATGTTCCCATCAAAAATCCCCACCTTCGGTTCACATTACCACACTTACAGGATCATTGAACAAAATAACACACACCATACAGCATTCACAGCAGAGTTGACATAAAGGAGAAAAAAAATATACAGATATTCATTTCACTTAACACATCCAACTAATTTGGTTAACTAAGTAAAAAGCCCTCCCCCCCTTAAGTTCTTCCAGATCAGATGTCCGTTTGAATGCAAAGAAAACATTCGTACGTCTGCTCCCATCGCTCTCCGCACACTCTCTCACCAAAGCCACAGGATCGAGGGACATTGCGTCAAGAAAAAAAAATCTGTTTTTTTTTTTAAAATCCCATAATGCATCACCAAGTCTCTCTCTGCATGCGCCTCCTTCTTTTTCTCGCACATACCAAGCCCTCACATGCCTTGGCACCACAAATCCAATCCCACACAAGGTTTTCAGAAGTTCAAACAAGCCTTCTGGTTTCCATCTCACAGCCTTGCGTTCACAGCGTTGAGTACGACTCCATGAAATAAAAAGAGGAGCGGATAAAATGGAACACCCACCATCTTAAGACGCAGCATGTGCAGTGTGATGAAGGAGTCTTGGATGAGGAAAGCATGGAGACAGGAGTATTCCTAAAGCAGATATTTTTTTTTTATATAATCTATATATAGGTGTTTGTGTTTTTTGTTTGTTTTTTTAACTGCACTGTTTTCAATGAAGTGCTTCTTCCAGACACATTTGAAATGAGATGAACTGCAAGAACTAAATGAGGTCTCCATACTGTACTTTAGTATGAGAAGGGAGACAGTGTTAAAAGGAAAAAAAGCCGACACCAACATTGCATTCTCCACACAGGACATTTGGGGGAGGGGGAAGGAGAGAAAGAGAGAAAAATTCTTATGGCGGAGGGGATCAAATTAAATTAAAAAAAATTAATAAGGATAGGATGCAGTTTCTGAAAAAATGGCTTCCATTTTTTTTTGAAACATGCAAAGATCTCAGCTGACTAGGAAACGAGGAATCAAATCTTTACAAATTCCTATTTAAATTGCAGCACACCCGTTTACCAGTCAGGGAAACAGTTCACGTTCAGCCACTCAATAATCCCAACTCATGTATTCCAACTCATGGTAACAAAACCTATAAAACTTCATTGAATCTTTTTTTCCCCCTTACAAAAGAAAAAAAGTGTCAAAAATACTATCGAAATATACTACACACTGAACAAATTGATTTGGGTTTTTTTTTTTTCCTTTTAGTATATGCATTTTAGAGTATACTTACCAGGAGCTCTAGAAAAAAAAAATTGATTTCCCACCAGTCAGTATAAGCCTGCCTACATCCCCCATCCCGATGATTTGGAATCCATGCTTGAACCAAACCCCCCATTAAACCCGCTGCTGGAGCCTGTGTTGGAGGAGCCCCACCCTATTGCTGGGCCAGAGTTCGAGCTTCCGTAGGAATTGCTCCCGGAGCTAAACCCTTGGCTCTGCTCCCTCTGCATGTTGCCCTGTGGCTGGTTGTTCCCTGACGGCCCAGACTGGTTTTGCTGGCTAGCAAGCATGCCCATCATCCCCCAGCTGCTTTGCAGTGCGGCCTGGGCAGCCGCCATCATGGCGGGATTGATGCTGAAGGCCCCAAAGTTCATCCCGCCTCCCATGTTACTGCCCTGGTTGCTACCCAGTCCCCCGCCTCCCCCGCCTCCCCCGCGGTTAGGAAATCCCCCCTGATTCCCAAAGCCTCCTGGATTACCACCAAATCTTCCACCTCTTTCTAGTTGTCTACTGCTATTGTGCTTAGGTTCAGCATTGGATATATGGACGCTGATTCCTTTTATGATCAAGTCCTCACCACAAAGGGACTGGGCGACCTGTAAAGAGTAAGGAGCAAGGGCTGAGTAATCCCAGGAGCAAAGGAAGAAAGACAACAAATGCACAAAAAGGGCTATAAAAGCAGCAATGAATACACAAGGCTTGTTTGGAGCATTCATAACCTAGCCAACTGTTAGCCTTCCCTCCCAACAGCATAGAACTATTCTCTCTCTTTTAAAAACAAAAACAAAAAAAAACCCCTAGTTTAATTTGCACTGCACTTTATATTCATTCTGCTCAAGTCTGAAACAAGAAACTCACTTTCTCATAAAAGCTTCCACTGACATTTTAAAAAGGAAGCCCATCCCACACAATTACCCCAATTATAGTTCTTAGGCAGCTGATTTTGAAATTGAATACAGCTCCATACAAATGTGTAAGTAACCACTGGCCCAGAAGTCTGTGACAAGATTAATCAGCTTCCCAGACAAACAAGAGTTAAAAGAGTTGTTTTTCCTTCATTCTCAAGGGCAAAAAAGATTAACAGCCAGTTTATTTACAAGGTTTGCTTTGTGCCTGTTGTTATTTAAACAGTGGCAATGAAATGGAAGCATCTAATTACACAGTAATACTGAGATACTTTTAGATCAAGCTTTCCTGAATGAAAAACCTCCCTTAAAATGATTGTGTGGCTGACAGGAATGAAGTATTAACAGGATATATGCAATTTATATGTCTCATAATTCAACAGCCAACTGCATTTACATTTAACACACAATGAAATTAAATGGGAACGTTATGAAAACTGCTTAAGGAAACAGTGCATGCTCCTCGGGCAAAGAGGGCACTGAGTGAATACCTGATCATCAGCAAACGTAACAAAGGCAAAAGCTCTGAATGGTTTGGGAATGAAGACATCAACGACTTCTCCATATTGTGAAAAAAACTGACGGAGCTCATCTGCAGTCATGTCTTCAGTGCAACGCCCAACAAACACCTTCCTGCTACGCAAAGGTTCATCTGGACTTTGCTGGTACCAAGGCAGAAGATTTATATTAATATAAAAGAGTTACAGAGGCTGTCACCAATAAAGGTTCCCCCCATATAATAATACAGCAATTAGTCAACAAAAAACTTCAAATTCTGAAATTGTCTCTTCTAAAGTGATGGGACACGGAATTTGAATTTGGAAAACTAAGAAGTGCTTCGCTCCACTTGCAAAACCCTGTCAAGTCATATGAACACCTGGACCACTCTGGTCTTCTGCAAACTTGTTTCAGAGAAGAAAAGATCTGGGTGCAATGTGATTCATAAAGCCCACAAATGTCATCATGTACCTTAGAATTGGGGAGCTTGCAGTCGCACCATCTTCCATCAATCATGTGACGCTGAGACATGACTTTCACTTGGGTTTCATAGTCGGTAAATCTTACAAAACCAAACCCCTTTGAGTGGCCAGTTTTGATGTCCTTCTTAACCTAAATATAGAAAAAGAAATTATAGGCCCAGAATAGCATTATGTCACTATATCCACCTTAAAGTTAATTTGAAATATGTAATAATAGAAAAATACTAATGTTCTGTCTCTTAGCTAAAGCTTTCATCCTGCGTTACGGTCTTGAATGAAAAGCTGCAACAATCTGCTCCCTTTCCCTCAAATGTCCATTCCATTCGGCCAAGACTAGAAGGAGGAAAGGCAGGTCTTCCCTACTGAGAGGTGGCAGCTAAACTAAATTTTCATTCTAACGTAAGAACCGCTATGCAGCTTCAAGAACTTGTGCCAAATACCTGCACCATGAGAACTTCTCCAAACGTGCTGAAATATTCTTTCAGATCTTGCTCTGTTGTTTTCCATGGAAGACCCAAAACTATCAGATCAGAGGTTTTTTGCACTGCACGTTTCACTTTAACAGCTGATGAAGCATCTGTTTCATCCATTTTCCTCTTGTTGTCTAAGAAACAGTCATGGTTATTACATATGATTAAAAATCAGTTGATTTTAGAGCTGTGCACATCTCAATCCTGTTACTCCACACAAAGGTGTGCTCAATATGAAACTTAATACATCCAACATAATGTTCAATATCCGTAATAATTTGGAAATATATTTTTATGCACATACAGTCTTTAACGTATTTTTCACTCCATAAGACACTTTTCTCCAGTGCGTCTTATAGAGCAAAAAATACAGGCTGCAGCAGCAGGGCCCTTTTTACAGTGCTGAAACCCGCCTCTTCTGTCTTTGTCATTGCCTGTTTTCCTCCTCTAAACCTAGATGCATCTTAATAGTGCGAAAAATACGATATTTAGTTATATGTCAGTAAGCGGGTCCTTACTAAATAACTCTATTTATATAACCTCATAGTGTGAATGCATATGCTGTTAGAGAGAATACTACTACATTTGTGGTTTCCCTTCCCAATTATTAAAAAGAATAACCGATTAAATAATTCAGTTGTTTCCACACATGGCTGAAATAAAACGTTTTATGAATTTATGTAATTTCCAACTACATTATATATTATTATAGTTGATAAACTTTTTTTTAAGAAAAAGAAGAATAACTTTAAACACACACCTTTGGGATAATTAACCACATATACCAAATTTCCCCAGCCATTATCTGGTGCATGAAGAATCCCTTCCACTAATCGGACGCCTCTCATACACTGAGACACGGGGTTTCTGTAACGCAGACCACAGGCTCCTGGGAACTGAGCTGTAACTGTGGAGAGTAACACAGTCCCATCATCCTCTGAAGGGATCTCAATGGGTTCCTCATTCTCATCTTCCGTAACTCGGATGTATTCCGACATCTCCGCCGTGATGTTACTGAAGGGTGAAAAGAAACAGATGAATAAAAAAGCAACATGCAATTTATAAGAACAATAATCAGTGCTTTGGCTAATTGCAGAATGTAAATACTGTTTATCTGACAGAACTTGAACTGAAAAATGATAGATTGTAACTAAAATGATAAGAGCATGCTATAAATTCAATCCTTGTATCTCTAATTGGAAAGAAATACAGGAGATTGAAAAACTTTTAAGAACTTAGAATGGACAATATTAAACTGAGTCTCTTATTTTTAACATTCAGATACATTTGGCATACAAAAACATTCCATTTAAGTACCAACCATTTTAATTCCAAGAGTAGCCATTCAGATGCTCATAAATTTTATAGTTTACACTTACATGCTACCTTTAAGGCCTGCGTATACATGTTTTTATGTTTTGTTTGTTTAGGTTTGTTTTAAAAACCAATAAAAATCAAAAATAACACATTTTAGTTAATCTAATTACTATTATAGTACCTATAGTACCTACTATGAGCCTTGGTGGCACAGTGGTTAGAGTGCAGTGGGTAAAATGAGGACCCAAACTGTTGCGGGCAATATGCTGACTTTGTAAACTGCTTTGAGAGGGCTGTAAAGCACTATAAAGCGGTATATAAGTCTAAGTGCTATTGTCCCTGCCATCTTGCCAAACCATCAGCCAGCTATTAAAAAGGTAACAGGGTGATTAGCAAATTAATTTAACCAGCTCAGCAAGACATCAGCAATTTTTGACTGGTATGGTATGGCTTTTCTGTTCAACTGAACATGTTAAAACAAACAGCAACTTCTGTTTACATTGCAACACCAAAATTGGTCCCTTTCTCTGATACAAAATCATACTATTATGATTTGTTTATTCTGCTTTATCTTGTTTTTGTTTCTGCTTTAATGTTTTTACATTACAAGCTAATAATGTTGTTTATCCCCAAAGAGAACACAATATGTGTATGGATATGGATAAATGTATAATTAAAACAACACCCATCTTGTTTTTAACTATGAGTTGCTGCAGTAGTAATTATGCAGAAAAACTAAATATAAAACCTTCACTTTTCCCAGCGCTGTTATACCTTTGAACAGTCACTAAATGAACTGTTGTAAGTCAAGGACTAGTATTCAGCATTGTTGTACTGAAACTGCTTCTGACTCTAAAATATATTTTAAAATATGAAGACAAATATCTAGTCTTTGGAGATAGGCATTAAAACCCTATTTCCCATAGCATTAGCATCACAAATAGAAAACGGAGTAATTTATTTTGGTCCCATAATTCAAAGAACCCAGAAAAGGGATTTATGACTCATTTGTTCAAAAGATTGCTTTAGAATAAAAATGTCACTAACAGTATCAATGGAATGAAGATGATATACAGCCAATCCTCGACTTACAACAGTTCATTTAGTGGTCAAAGTTACAACAGCAATGAAAAAAGTGACATGATCATTTTTTACGCTTATGAACTTTGCAGCGTCCCTATTGTCATGTGATTTATATTCAAGACGCTTGACTGACTCATATTTATGACAATTGCAGTGTCCCATGGTCATGTGATCACCTTTTGTGAACTTCTAACAAAGTCAATGAGGAAGCCAGATTCACTTAACAACCAATTTACCAATTTAACAATTGCAGTGATTCACTTAACAAATGTGGCAAGAACAGTCATAAAAGGCAAAACTCAACAAATTTCTTACTTAGCAACATAAATTTGGGCTCAATTGTAGTACTAAGTTCAGGACAACCTATATTATAGAATGTATGTATTTTCTTGAATTGACTCATCTAATCATTCTGGGATGTCAGAGCTAATTTCCCTCTCTAGCTGGTAGCCCATAATAGGGCCACTTACAAAGTTCTTATTGAATGGCAAGTGCACAACTTTTGAACAATTGCTGATAAAAATTTCTGGATCTAACAGAAATTCAATTACAATCAATTTCTGTTGCAAATGGATTATCTTGCAAGGTGGTGCTTTTGTTTTGTTTGCAACTGCAAACAGACACCATGATGGCATAAACAGGTACAAATTTAGCCACCCTGGGAAAGTTACCTTGGAAACCAGATTAAATGTTTTTGAAATAATTATGCACGAAATTCCTCTTTTTTTCAATTGGCCTATCAAAGGAGGTAAATCATTGCCAGTTTTTAGAAATAAATAGTTTCTTTGACTTCTCATGGCTCCATGGTAACATCCATGAAATTTTCCTGGCAGAATATGGAAGTGATTTGATGACTGTCTTCTTTAGGGATGGCTTTATTTTTTAAATTTTTTACTTCTCAGCGGAAATGACAGATCTAGGATTTCCTAGTGATCCCGCCTCCAAGTTCTTAGTCCAACCTTTATTTAGGTTTCCAAAATCAGAGGTTGGGAGGAAAAGACATAGGTTGAAAAATACAGGTTACAACAGTTCATGTAGTGACCATTCAAAGTTACAATGGCACTGAAAAAAAAGTGACTCAGGGCCATTTTTCATACTTACAACCATTGCAGTTATCCCCAATAACCATGTGATCAAAATTAAAATGCTTGGCCACTGGTTCATGTTTATGACCATTGCTGGGTTCTCGGGGGTCACGTGATTCCCCCTTTTGCGACTTTTTGACAAGCAAAGTCAAGGGGGAAGCCAGATTCACTCAACAACCAGGGCTACTAGCATATCAACTGCAGTGATTCGCTTAACAACTTTGGCAAGGGAGACCGTAAAATGGGGGCAAACCTCGCTTTCACAAATGTCTCTCACTTTAAACACAGAAACGTTGCGCTCCGTTGTGGTCGTAACTCGAAGACTTCCTGTACTTGGAACTAAGGAGTAGGGGGTACAGCACTGAGGCAGCCTGGTTTTGATCCAAGGCCTTTTCCTCTGAAACTACAAGTCCCAGCAACCTCCATTCTTCTCAGCCTCTGCCCAACACCACACGCATTGGCTGGGAAAAGAGGGGGGGGGAGGCGGCCCGCAACGGGAGCCAGCGCGAACTGGAAGGCCCCCTTTGCGAAAAGAAGGCCTCTATGGAAATCGCAGTTCCCTCAAACATGGAAGCCTCACAGTTGGAGAAGGGTGCCTTACTCCGTCCTGCGTGGGGTCGGGGAGCGCGCGAAAGAAGGGCCCATACGCGCAATCGAGACTCGGCAGAGTCACCGCAGCCTCCGCGTGAGGGCCCGGCCTTCCCCCACCGGCACCCACTCGTCCTCCAACCGTTGGACTCACCGTTGGCGCGAAGCCTAGGCAGGACAGGAAAGAATCGGTTGCGACTAAGCCGCAAGAGGACCTTGGGCAAGCTCCCGGCTGAGGCCTCCACTCTCCTCGCTGTCAACAAAATGGCGGCGCCCTCTTTTCCCTCAGCAACTGAGGACCGAAGCCGCGGTCCCAGAACGAGCCACACCAAGTCGCTTAGAGGGGGGACGCCGTGTGACCTGTCACGGAAAGGCTTTTACCGTTTAAGGGAAAAAATATGCTCCGGAGGGGGCATAGTTCAAAATTCTTGTAGTATTTCCATTTCGAAGTTTCTCATAGTCTCTTTCCTCGCAAAAGGAGGTAATTTGAAGTCTACGGCACAGTCACCCCCCTTATAGAAACCCAAGAGTGGTATGGCTCGCTCGGCCGTGTCATGCGCATGCGTTACAAGAACTACGTGAAGTTACAGAGGAGAGGTATCAGAAGCTCGTGTCAATAGCGTTTGTTACTTTTGCGCATGTGGAAGAGGCGGGACCTGGAGACCATGAGCGGGAAAAGGGCGGGAAAAGTCACAGGCGGTGACAAGCATTGCGCGTGCGCGTTCCCAGAAGAGCTGTATACTTTGAATTTCGTTTCCAAAAGTTGACCTAACAAAAAAAAAAAAAAAACTTAATTTCAGAGTTCCTTCTGAAATGCCGGTGCAGACTACCGAGGTTGACTTTGCAACGAAATTCTGAGCTATAAAGGCAGGTTGTGCGACTAGAGTCCATTTTTCTCCTCAATAATTATTGCAGAATTTTGCATTTAATATTTTAACATTTTAGAGGGGTTGAAACTCGCTCTGAGTCGTTCCTACAACCAATGCATTGGAGGGGACCATTGTAGAAGCTTTATTTCTCATCTAAAATACTGCACCTGATGCATAAAAAGCTGAACAAAAAGCCACATAGTCAATGGAGATGTACTGCATATGCCCAAGAGTTACCAGAGCGAGCCAGAAAGAAACCCACAGAATAAGTTGTGTACAAATTAAAAAATACCCTGTTTTTCTTTCATTTCTTTAAAATACATTTTGTGTATTGCATTTTCAAGTATTTTCCCAGGTTAAGAAAGTAGCAAAGAAAAAAAAAAGTGGGACAATTTTACCATAAGGAAAGCTATTTTCTTACCACTTGAGGTGGCAGTTTTTAGAAGTTAAATACTATGTAACTTGCAGCCTGGTTTTAACCTCTCTCTTTATGGCCACATCCAGGATCTAAAATTAATTTGTTTTTCTAACAAGGAATGTGCTACATTGTGGCTAAGCCAAGATATTTTGGTGGCCATGTGCTGAATAACCCAAAACTTTAGCATGACTGAACTATAAACCTTGGTTCACAAACTGTAATAGCTGGTTTCACATGTAAAACTAACCCAGCAGCCACATTGCAACTTTCCATGATGTACATAGTTCCATAGTACAGCGTTGGAGTGATGTATAAAATACAGGCAAATGGGGCCTGGTAATCAAACCATGGTTTGATGTGTATGCGTGAATCAAATTAGGAGGTGAAACAAACCTCCAAGATCAGGTAGGGGAGAATATATTTAAGATATTACAAATGTCTTAGAAATATTCAACAGCAGGCCTAAAATTTGGTTTTATTTATTCTTTTTCTCCTATTTGTTATTTCTAAACTATTTCACCTGTTTTGGACAGCATAGTTGTGCCTTATAACTTTACAGAAGATTACCTTACTGAAGATATTCTCTGTTTGAGAGTAAGTTCATCCAAGTTAAAGTTAATATAGTTAAACAGATAATATAATTATAATTAATATAATTATAATTAAAAAGATAGTATAATATAGTTAAAAGCAACCAGAGCTCTTGAAATCAAACATTTGACTGGCATAACTTGAAATATTATTCTTTGTACATGCCAACCATTCTTTTGAAATTGACATTTATAGTTAGAAGGTAGAGGTACAGTTTTAATATTCTTCCTATTAAATCTCCTTTCCTTTTAGTTGTAAGAAATTTCTATATAGTTTATTCGTCTTCTAACTGTCATTTGATTCCCCCATTTAGGGCTAGTCAAACTGGGAGTCTTTCTTACCATGTATCTGATAAGAGAAATTTCAGGGCTCTTCTGCAAAAAAAAAAATTCCTGTTGGCAACATACAATCTTACCTGGAGATGAATGAACCAAGTGCAGGTGAGAACTTAGTTCTGCACCTTGTCTCTGAAAAGATATGTGGATTATTTGTTTCGTTTCTGAAGTTGTAAATGTCACTAATGGTTGCAATTACATTTGACTTCCAGTTTATTTTGATTACTTTTCTCCTTAGTTAACAGGTTGCAGAAACAATTCTGGTACAAGCACAAGTGGTCTGAAGACAAAGAAAAGAGGCTCCACACAGGTAAGTACTTGAATACTATGAATATTTTACACTTCATTTTGTTCCAGCTAAAAAAATAAATAAATGAAATATTGTTATTAGCCACATAAGTTTTCTGGGCTGCTGACTTGCACACACTGCAGAAAAATAATTGTTTTAGTCGTTTGAAATTCTGGTATAATAATCTTACTTTCTTCCCTTGTTTCTTCACCAAATGCAGTTTTAAGCCACACAATAATAATAAAATATTTATTTTGGCATAACAGCTCAGTTGGACACATTGATCTTTAAGTATTCCCGTGCCATGACAGTTTAGCAAATGCCCTCTGGAATATAAATCTGCAGCTACTAAACATGTTTAGTTAAGTGTACTCACAATGGTAATATGTAACATGGTAAAGTAAATGACTTGTTATCCAGGTAAATGTGCACATGGTATACCGATTAGCTGCTGATCCTAACAGTTACAATGGAGAAACAAAGAAACAGAAATGGGTATTGAAATATAGGTATTTGTAAAATAATTTAGCTTCAAATAACTATCTGTTTGTGAGATCTTTGGCTTTCAAACCAATGTTGGTTTTTCTTCTTTGTCTGAATCAGAGATAACCTGTTTTACCGTGGGTTAATTGATACAATAGCTTGACCCTCTGAAGAACTGTCCATTTTTCACTCACATTCCTCCTATGTTACTCTCTTGCCCAAACCCAAGCTTCTGAAAAAACGTAGCCCCTTCCAACCCTTTTATCTGTGAACTCGCTTTAATTATTTTTACAACGGCAGTGTCATGAAAGCTAACAAATCAAACAAAATCATAAGTAGTGTTCCCTGGGCCCTCAAGGCAAGCATCTCAGGTGAGCAGCCCTTGTCCACATTAAGAGCACAATCAGATATTGGTGTTTGGGACTTCCCCACAGAAGCAAAATAGCATCATAGGTTGCCTGGAGAGCATGCCCCTCCCCCAGCTGCCTTGGTGCAGGAGGCTGACTAGGCCATATCCACCATAGCCAGGCCCACCCAGCAACCAGGTAGAGAACTGTTGCTAAAAAATTTTGAAGCTCACCCCTGGACTTAAGTAACAAAAATCTGGACAACTGGTAGATCAGTGTTTTTCAACCATGACGATTTTAAGATGTGTGGACTTCAACTCCCAGAATCCCCTGCTGGCTGGGGAACTTCAGGAGTTGAAGTCTGCACATCTTAAAGTTGTCTAGGCTGAGCAAAACTGTGCTAAATAGTGCAGGAGAAAATCTTCTGCACTGTGTCTCCTTACTGCCACTTAGTGGCTGCTGTAGTCAGTTAGCCTCAGCCTACTTCCGCCTGCTGCTTTGTTATGCTTAATGAAAATGCTTAAGTTCCTCTGTGTATATTTGCTGGCCATGCATCATACTGTACCAACCTAGTTCTTTCAAAAATGGAAAGGCCATCTGGATTCCTTATGCCTCTGGCTCCAAAAGCAACTTAACATACCTGCATTTAGTGCATATCACTAAATCAAATTATGTATATCATTAAATCAAGTTTATTGCATGTATATCACTACATCAGTGTTCCATAATTTTCTGAAAATACTTTAAAAAGATGGCTTGCTTCTGTCTAGAATTCCATAGTTCTATAGAAGCTATGGCCTTTGGACATTTCAATTCATTTTTTGTGTGTCCGTCCAAGTTTTTATTTATATATAAACATTTTGAATACAATGTATTGTCCAGGCATATCATTTTACCAAAGAAAAGATAATTTTTAAAAAGAGATAGTAACATATATGCTAATAACAATAATAGTGGTACAACAGAATGATTTTGCCCAAACTTGTGTTAGCGTATTTATAATCCTATTGATTATATTGGCATACTTATAGTTATAAACCATGTTTATATTTAATTTATACATAGCAATAATCTTTCTTCATCTAATTTCTACCTCTTATCTCTAACCACTCATAAAATCTATTCCATGTTAAGTAATATTCTATATGTCCTTTATCTTTTATTGTCAATCTATCCATCTCTGCACAGTCCAATATTTTCCAAATTACATCTTCATCTGATGGAGTGTTCTCGTTTTTCCAATATTGTGCAATTCTCGCTGCTGTCAATACATGTAACATTAAGTACACCGTCCCTTTATCATAACTTTCTGGTATTATACCTAACAAAAATATTTCTGGTTTCAAATCTATCTCAGATAGATTTGAGGACATTTCAATTCAAAATGGCCAAGTTGGACTGGAGCAGGGCACGATATCAGCAGATGTCTTGTGAGCAAGGGGGCAGAAAATAGCCCTTGCTGAGACTACTGGAAATATGGCTCTTTTTCAACCATTAGCTCCATTGACACAGCAAGATGCCAGCAGCTTAAAGCTCCCAGTCCAAATAATGCGGAGAGCTGGCAATTACCACAGCAGGATTCACCAGCAGAGCTGCTCCAGCACAGCTGTTTTCTCATTAGAACCAGAAAGTCATTTGCACTCTGGGACTTGAAGCAACATCAACCACGATGCCAGGAATTTAAGTATCTCTTGCTTTTCTCTATAAAGGAGAAAATGGGAGGAAGAATTCAGGCAATCACTGCCAATTGGTCCATATGATGAAAGGGTACCTAGGGCTGTTGATACTGTTTGGATAACAGCAGTGACTTTATGAGACAACTCTTTTATGAAAATTATTGGTGAAGCACTGATAAATTGCTTAAATACATCCTACATTTTATTATAGTCCTTCCTCTAGATGTACACTCACCTGTCAAGAGACAGGTAAGAGCAGCATAGGAGATTGCCATGCATTTAGCTGACAGACAGTAAATCTTTGGATGGCAGACAGAAGATCGTGGAGTTTTACCTCCAAATGCCAAAAATTTGATCCTGGGATTCTCTAAATAAATCAAACAGATCATAGGTTCTGCATCTAGTCAATATACAATATACATGCAGAAGTACACAAACACACACACACAATTATCAACAATTAAGATGATAAAGGGCCTGAAGACAAAAACATATGAAGAACAGTTGCAAGAGCTGGGTATGGTGAGTCTAGAGAAAAGAACTTGATGGGGTGACATGATAGCAGCATTCTAGTATTTGAAGAGCCACCACAAAGAAGAGCGGAGTCAACTCACTTTCCAAAGGACCAGAATGCAAGACAAGAAAGGATGGATGGAAACTGATCCAGGAGAGAAGCAACTTGGAATTAAGGAGAAACTACCTGACAGTGAGGACAGTTAATCGGTGGAACACAAGCTGCCTCCAGAAGTTGTAGGTGCTTCATTGCTGGAGGTTTTTAGGAAAAGACTGCTACTTGAGCAGGGGGTTGGATGAGAAGACCTCCAAGGTGTCCCTTCCAGTTCTCTTCCAGTTCTGATTTCTGTTGTTATACAGCTTCCTTCCGCTTTTTTTCACAACATGACCCTAATTTTGATAGTCTTTCAGAGAATAAATAAGGAAAAAGTACATGTGGATCATTATTCTGGAGCTCACAATATTCAATAGGACTTGCTGCCTAACTATTTATAGCATAGCTGAGAGAAACCTGGGTCATTCTTATGAGCAGACAGACCCCAGTTAAGCTTAAATTCTTAAATCCCCTATATTTTCATCAAAAAACCAAAAGTGTGGAATTCCCACTTTGGACATAAGGGGGCAACATTTTCTGTTGAACAAGTCTTACCAGTTGATGAAATGTCTTTTGCCTGAATTTGGCGTGGCAGGAGGCATAATCTGTTCTCTTTTACTGACCCAAGCGGTCTCCATGGGGAAATAGAGAATTCTGTTTCTATTTTTCAAAATGCCAAGTCATCCAGGACTAAACTGTGGAACTCTTTGGCGGTGGAAAGGATGGGTGGGGATAAGGCACAACTGGGACTTCGCTGGCTCTGAAGGAAGGGAATGTGATTTCAATAGTTCATGAATGCAGATTTAGGGGAGTAGTTGCTACTGCAGTGAGAGCTTCATAATACGTTTTTAATGTTCACTGAGGGGGCTATAAAACATAAAGAATGAGCCTTTCCATATTTGAAAATCCCTTTGATTGGCAGTTTTATTATCTCTGAAAGGTGCAAGGCCTTCAACACAATCAACTTAAGGGTTTTTCCTATTATTTTTTTAATTGAGAAAATAATATTGCTTCTTAAGTCAAACACATAGCTAATTGTGTTTTAATAATTATTTTTAAAATCTTTCCATATTCCTTTAATATCCCAATATTAAACCAAATGATAACCGGGGGGCACTTGAGGACAGATGGATTTATGAAAGAGGCTTTGGTGGAATGAGGCTTTGGCGGCCAAACATTGTGAGGTTATCAGGCAGTTGTAATAGTCTGTGGCTTGGCTTACAATCCGAATATTCCTTCCAGAGCTGACATATCTTTCTGGTTCAATCAGCGGGACACATGGACCAGCAAAATTTTTGTTGATTTTCTGCTTTGGAAATATCTTGCAGATTTATAAGGAGCTGTTTGCATAATTTCCAGGCACAAATGAGCAAGGTTCCAGCAATTCTGGAACCCTGAAATAACAAAATATATTCACTGATCTTAAAGCATAAATATGTATCTGTGTGCAGCCTGATAAAAACATAGACCAGTTTGTCAGATTGTATCTAATAGTCCCTGGGGAAAACATTGGACAAAACTGGACTGGTTTTTTTGCCTATCTCCTTTACCATGTCCCATAGCAAAGCAATACAAAATAATTCAGTATCATTTCAGCCTATATTGGGAAACACTGTTTAGCCAATAAGTGTCTATGAGTTGCTTAACTGAGCTAGGGAATATTTTGCCTTTTCCTGCAGTTCCCAGCTGATTGACTGACAGGCTGACTATGATCCATTTTAATTGTTGTCAATTCTGAGCAACCACATGGATAAACCTATAATCATCTTATTCTTTTAATGACCCCATAATTCCTTGTGGGGTGGAATCTGGGCAACTGAATGGAGATGAATGTTTACTGGCCGGATGCCCTTATTGTCGCCAGTGCGGAGTTTAACCAGCAGATATATTCAAATTGTGCCCAGAGAGAGAAATGTCGAACTCACAGCCTCCTGATTGTAAGGTGAGAGCGCCACCTCTAGGCCACCGCACCACTCATAGATAGACCTATAATAATAACCAGTTAATTTTTGTACTGTCCTCTATCCCTGGTACTGATTACACTTCCCTATGAAGCTGAGACCCTGTCAACATTATCTATTTGCATTAGGTAAAGATTTGGCTTTTTATCTTCACATTTATGATAACATCCACAACCTGACAATGACTTTGTTCTTAAGCTTTGTTAAGTTTATTTCTGAGTGTTTGAAAGTAAATGATTTTATTTAGCTTTGCTGTTTTGTCTTGTTTAGTGTATGAATCATAATCTACCATGGAGATGCTTCGAATGTGGGGTTTGCTATAAATATTTTAAATAAATGAATGCCATAAGTCTTGGGAAAAGAGATTGCGATCAGTCTTCGTACAAATGTGGGTTTTAAGCAAGTTGAGGTATCCATGCTAGTGTTTTCAGTTCCACATCAGATCAGAAGGGATCTGATAGACAGACAAACAGAACAATTTTAGGGAGCAAGAAACTTAGATTTCTGTGAGTTGTGGAGTCAGGTGGGTGGATTTGTATTGAAAGCAGAGAGATAATAGTCTACTGTTTGTAGACATGTACATTATCCCACTAAAAAGGCTCTCCTGCTATAGGTAAGTTCAAGCACATAGCCCAAGGAAGTTAGGAATAATTTAGTGTTTTCATCTCATTTTCCCAATTTAATTTGAAAGCATTTGGGGGATTTTTTTTATAAATTTAAAAAATTAATAGTCTTTGTGCAGATATCCATAACAAATCCCAAATATCTTTTCTTAGTCCCACATGAAATAAAAATAAAAATGGAATTGTTTGTGTAAGATTCCACTTATTCAAGCAAGCTGGGAGGCACATGTTTGCGTCCAAGTTCTGTGTCGGAAGTAAATGTCCAGCTCTTTTCATGTGGTTTCTTTAATCCCCCAGATTCAATTTCAGAACTATTTTATAGTTTCAGTTTTACAAAGCAAAAAAAAAACTTCCTTTAATGTTGGCATTTTTGAAGAAAAAAGTCTTCAATCAAAACATGTGTGGCTCGGTTATTTTCTTTCTTTCTTCCTTCTACATTAGCCAGATGTAACATGTGGAGAAGAACAAGCTTAAATGTGCTGCTCAGGTCTTCCTGCCACAGTGACACAGCCAAAGCGCTCCTGTAGATTTGGCTGTATTTAAGGTTGAGTCCCTCTTCATAAGGAGAATTGGCAATGACTTAACATTAGTATGAAATTCTACAGCTGCATTGCTGGGTATAAATTTTAAATCCTAGAAAGGCACCATTTTGAAATTCCTTCATCTCCCTACAGTAAAGACTCATTTGTTCTTGGGACAGTATGTTGTGAATGCGTGTGTGAGAATATTATTTTGTTTTCTGCTTCTTTTTAATTGCTGTAGGATTTTCTAAGCATTAAGGCCTCCTCCCATCACAGTATTTTGATGAAGGATACTTGGTGCTTTGTTGTCTTGAAGACCTTTCATTACCCAACTAGGTAGCATCATCAGTGCTGGAGATGATGTTAGCACTAGCATTGATGATGTTAACCTAGTTAGGGTCATGAAACGTCTGCAAGAAAACAAGCCAACTCAAAGCACCAAGGACCCCTTCATGTCAACCCTGAGCTACAAATATTCTCCTGTATTGGGACAGTGTTATGATTTAATGTTAGACATCCAAATAAACCTTACTTTTATTATCAGCGCTTCTAGTGAAAATGCTGGCATTACTTCATCTAATAGTGAATGATTCTCTTCTCGCAGTCCAAGGTATTCTCAGCTATTTCCTCCAGGCCAGCAATTTGTTTTTGTTTTTTTTCCTCTCTTCACGTTTCTGATGGTGGAGTTTTCCTAGTCATATTGTTATGCCTTCACTACACGTTACTCTAGGTGCAGCTCAGCATGCAGCTAAACCCACCTATCCTTCAATAAAACAGACCATGTATGTATATCTGAATGCTTTATTGAAAGAACAGGATATGGGAAAACTGGGGAAAATAGGAATACATACAGTAAGAACCAAATACAAGATAGACATTATTTATTGCTGAACATAACAATGGATAAATTCAAGTAATTTAAATCTCACCAGCGATGCTCTGTGTGTGGGATGTGGGTTTGTCCTTGGATGACCATGTGGCACAGATTAAGGTGGATTCTTTTTTGTGTTCCAAATGCTAAAGGAAATGGAGTCTGGCTTCCCAGTGTGCATTGTTTTGAGAGTGCGGGCTGATGGGTGAGGAAGTTGGGTCAGCTTCAAACAATATAATTAGTAAATGTCTCTCTGGCCACAAGATGGGGCCAGGTAGCAATAACAGTATATAAAAGTTATATGCTGAGGCATGTCACGTACCTTACAACTGGGAAAGCCATGACTTTTATGATATTACCCTATGGTCTAGCACAGCATGTGATACATATGGTAGGAAACTTATATAAGGAGAAACTCTAAACTGTTTTTCCTGCATTGAACCATTTAATAACACCACAGGCCACCCTAGTTGTGGTTTCTAGCTTGTCATATTCAACTTCCTCAACACCATGGTGAAGTGCCCCAGTACACCCATGGGTTTCAAAAATGATTAGAAATTGAAATATTAAATATTTAAAGTCTTAAATTAATATTACAGTATAATATTAAATATTTAAAGTCTTATTTCTCATTTTTGTGCTTTAAAAGTAAACCTGGCACATAATTCAAAGCACAATTCTTGGATTTATAACAATATGTGGATTTATATTCCATCCAAAATTATGTACACAGATAGATGAGAATATTTATAACTCAGGGATAAACTGTGGGGTTCCTTGGTGCTCTCTGAGCTTGGTGGGTTTCGGGCAGACATTTCATTACCCAACTAGGTAACATCATCATCATAATAGCATGATATACATATCATTTTATGCGTAGATTTCAATTCCATGGGATGTTTGAAGCAAAATTCTCAGTTTTGACTTGATCTATTGTAGCTTATAATTTCATGCAATGACATATACTATTATTGGCATCTAATTCTTTATCCTAGCTTAAAACTTAATAACAATCTTTTGTTATCTACACCGAAGTATTTAGTTTGGTCATTCATAATTACTGATACACTGACACTATAAACCCCTTGTTATTATTTTTTTAAGATCCTTTGTTTTTGCTTTGTTGCATTTTCCTTCTTTTCTATTTGTCTTTGTTTATATACTTTATTTAAAATCTAGTTTTAAAAAGGCTATTTCTCGCCTTCCATAAAAATGATCTTTTGCCAGGGAATTAGGAAAATTTGGTGAGACTTGTGTACTCAATGGATCGTATTTTATTTGCTTTCATGTGCAATGTTTCTCTTCATGACAGCTCCATAAAAATCTTGGGATTCTTTTTTCTCTGCAGTAGAAAAGCAGGGGGGAAAAACAAAAACAAATGATTTTCTCTCTCCTTCCTGATGCCTGTTGTGGTTTGAGGATTGGGAGAGAATTGAAAACAAAAGTGACAAAACATTTCTCTTGGGGGTCTGTCTCATCATGTCCAGCTTTTTTTTACATCCCACCCTTCCTTTTCTGTAAGATTTCATTGAAGTTGAATCTCCCCAGAGAAGCAGGAACAATTGTAGAATTTTGTGTCACTTTTGGGGATGAGAAAGAAATGATATTTGGGGGAGGGAAGCAAAAGAGAATTGCAGCTGCAAAGTTTCAGATGAAAAGCTAATCAAAGACAGCCCAGGCGGGGCATGGCTTTAATCTTTAATCTTCACACAAACAAATATTGGTTGTGTACCATACAGCAGGGGGATTGGCAACTGCCACCCCCACCAAAATTCACATAGTTAAGATAGACAGACAGACAGATAGATAGAATTCTTTATTGACCAAGTATGACTGGACACATTTTGTCTTGGTGCAAATGCTCTCGGTGTACATAAAAGAAAAGATACATTCATCAAGAGTCAAGAATCATAAGGTACAACTCTTAACAATAGTCATAGGGTACAATAAGCAATCAAACCATACTAGGAAACAGTCAATATAAATTGTTAGGATACAGGCGACAAAGTTACAGTCATACAGTCACAAGCGGGAGGGGATGGGTGATAAGGAGTGATGTGAAGATTAATCATAATAGTAGTGCAGATTTTGTAAATAGTTGGACAGTGTTGAGGAAATTATTTGTTTAGCAGAGTGATGGCATTCGGGGAAAAGACCGTCCTTGTGTCTAGTTGTTCTGGTGTGCAGGGGTCTATATTGTCATTTTGAGGGAAGGAGTTGAAACAGTTTATGTCCTGGATGTGAGGGGTCTGTAGATATTTTCACAGACCTCTTTTGGATTTGTGCAGTATACAGGTCCTCGACGGAAGGCAGGTGGGTAGTAATTGTTTTTTCTGCAGTCCTAATTATCCTCTGAAGTATGTGTCTGTCCTATTGGGTTGTAGAACCAAACCAGACAATATGGTTATTGTTGTTCTTTTGTACATTTCCAAGAGTAACCTCCATAAAAAAGGCATATCACTTCAAGAGATTGGCCATGCGTTTTTTGGTGTCCAAGGCGGAAAATTGAAGGGAGGTGGAAAAAGGAACAAGCGGGTCACGGATAGTAAAGGTGGATGACAACCAAATTTATTAGCAGTTATATTTGAGCTCTATTTCAGTTAAATGTCTCTATTAAAATTTATGAGATGTGGATTTCAGTTTTGGTTGCCTCATTGCAATGCTGAGGCAGACTGATTCTTACACAGTTCTCCTTTTTATTCTGTTCCCTGATCTCATTGCCAGTATTAACCAGTGGTGGGATTCAAACATTTTTACTACTGGTTTTGTTGGGCATGGCAGGACCCCACTAACCTGCTTTACAGCTCCGTTCTGCTGTGCAGGGCAACCAAAGGAGGCCCAGCCAATCAGCTGGGACTCGATGGGAGGCGGAGAATAGATGGGGTTGGCGGGGCCAGTCAGAGGTGGGGTTGGCCGGTTCTCCAAACTACTCAAAATTTCTGCAGAACCGGTCAGAACCTCCTGAAGACCACCTCTGCTATTAACAATACTTTTCCCCCAGCAAGGTCAGCTATCTACAGAAACCTCCAAACTGAGATTGGATCCATGCGCTAGCTTTTCCCTAATGAGATAAAGCTGCTTTGGTCAAGGAAGAATTCAGTTAGAAGGCTGGAAGAGCTATTGATTGGTGGGAGAGAAAAATATGTGCTTGGTTATTTGAAGCTCAGGAATTTAAAAAGTGTAACATGCCCTCTTACAGGGATGCATACAGGACACAATAATTAAGGAAGAAAAAACTGACCATAAGAAAGAACTTCCCAGTCCTCTACTTTCAATTCTTCTTTCTTCCCACCAATAGACAACAAAGCAACAATTAGACCCTTATAACTGGAGAAGCCTCAGCATTGGTCTCTCTTTATCCTAGAGACGGTAGCAGGAAATGGATAGATTGAAGCCAAATGCGAAGCTTGACTCAAAACAGACACAACTATTATATGGTAGTGGTGAGACAGGGAATGGATGGATGTGTGCATATGTTTGCAGTTTGCAATAACACCTCATGCATCTGATGAAGTGAATGAAAGTCCACAAAAGCTGATGCCATAACAAATATGTTAGCTTTTAAGTGGCCACAGGGTTTTTTTTCCATCGGCTTGGCAAATTAACCTAGCTGAGGTGATGATTATGTGCCATCAAGTTTGGTCTCCACTTTTAGTGACCACATGGATAGATAGTTATTAGGGAAGAGTGATTGGCATTGAGGATCAAACCCAAACTGATTAAAGTGGCATCCTATGCAAGATTAAATGAAACAAGCGAATAAATAATTTGTAAAAGAGGGAGAAGGAATGCATACCATTCTTTAGACAGCTACCAAGTTCAGTAGGTAAGATCGCTGCTGGAAAAAACCCCACTCTGATAATTATCCAAATAGTGGGGCAAAAAAGACGGAACTTCCCAGCATTAAACCTCAAAGCTCATGACTGAGGAAACTCATCCTGGCATGAAAGCAGACGGTCCTTAATTATTTCTGTCTCTTCAAGCCAGTTTCCCCATGCATGAATGGGAGCTATAGATTTTGAACTGGATTTCAGGTGTGTTACAGCAAAAGCAGCTTCAGAAGAAGTTTGGGCGTGGACAGGTTGAAGATTAGGTATAGATCAGGAATGAAATACTGTATTACTGTATGGTGTTAGGTAGGAATAGAGATTAGCTATTAAAAATAAGCAAGCAAGAGGCAGCAGCCAGAAACACCAGGTAGCTAGAAGTTAAGTCAGGAGAAATGAGGAAGCCTGTAGAACTATTTAGTGCAAGAAGCGACTGATGCTGAGATGCCAAGCACTTTAATGGTCCAAAGTAAATCCTGGCACTAAATAAACTAAAAACTAAAGGGGACGCTCAGTGGCTAAGACGCTGAGCTTGTCGAGCAGTTTGGCAGTTCGAATCCCTTGCGCAAATATTCTAGGACTTAATTTTGGGCTTCTCGCATCCATATCCCACATACTGGCCACAGCCCCAAACTGGCTTTTAATATGCATTGAATGCTATAAACTCCCAAGAATTCAGAGACTGGCGCTTCTACCGGCATGTCACAGAGAATCTTGGGTAGACTATGGACAAGGCCTGTAATTTAAAGGCATGGCAGAATATCAATAAAGCTATTAGAGAAGGGAGGGTATTGTCTGGCCCAGAAAGTCATTTCTGGCCTCTTATACTTCCCCCATCAGCCAAATGAGATAGTAGTTCAGGAAAGATCTATAGGAAACAATTACAGTGGCCACCTGTCCCTGAGGGGCTGAAGATTGACCTCCCCCAACCATTGCTTATTGAAATCTCTGTTAAAAAGTACCTTTCCTGCTAAGCCTAAGTAATTTTTATCTGCTAATCTTATTCATTTATCTGCTGGCTAATATGCTGTTCTGATTGCTGAAGAGACCTTTTTTCACATGGGGAAGTACTTTTGTACAGAAAAGCATGGACACCACAGATTATTTATATATATGTGTGTGTGTGTGTGTGTGTATACAATATGAAGATGAAGAAATCAGGATGAAGAAAAAAAACCATTCTGGCACAGCAGTAAGCCAGCACCAAATTTAAAACAGAAACGGCTGTGAAAGTCTGACTCACAGACGAACACAATACAGAAGTCTGATGATGGCAGATGAGATTCTACCGAAACGTTGCTAAAACTTTAAAAGCACAACTACAATGACGTGGGAAAATACTCGAACAAAGCTGAATAACATACATACATACATACATACATACATACATACATAGCGCTAGTCCTCAACTTACAACGACAACTGAACCCTTTTTGCTAAGTGAGAAAGGTGATCATATGACCCCAGGACACTGCAACCTTCGTAAATATGAGTTACTTGTCAAACATCCGAATATAAACCACGTGACCATGAGGATGCTGCAATGGTCGTAAGTGTGAAAAAACAGTCGCTAGAATGCAGTACCTCAGGCTAACTCACTGCTAACTGCAGGACTTGAATTCTGACTGGCTCAAGGTTGATTCAGCCTTCCATCTTTCCGAGGTCAGTAAAACGAGGACCCAAACTGTTGGGGGCAAAAGGCTGACTATGTAAACCGCTTAGAGAGGGTTGTAAAAGCAATGGTGAAGCTGTACATAAGTCTAAGGGCTATTCCTTCCTTCCTTCCTTCCTTCCTTCCTTCCTTCCTTCCTTCCTTCCTTCCTTCCTTCCTTCCTTCCTTCCTTCCTTCCTTCCCTCCCTCCCTCCCTCCCTCCCTCCCAGTGGTTAGAATGCAATATTGCAGGCTAACTCTGCCAACTGCTAGCAGTTCAATCCTGACCAGCTCAAGGTTGACTCAGCCTTCCATCCTCCCAAGGTGGGTAAAATGAGGACCCAGATTGTTTGGGGGACAATATGCTGACTCTGTAAACTGCTTAAAGAGGGCTGTAAAGCGCTGTAAAGTGGTATATAAGGGCTATTGCTGTTGCTATTGTAAGTTCGGACAGTCACTAAATGAACAAATCGAGGACTAGCTGTAACTGTATAATCGCTTTATCCAGGTGTTTGCTTTTCTGGGGCATGGAAAGGGGGCATTTCTTCTTACGTAGAATGGCGAGAGTAGGTGCATGGAACAAAGCAATTCCTTTGTGGGGTAATCAAAAATCTAATAGAAAAAGAAAGTGGGGAGAGAGAATGTGAGGAACACACAGGCCTAAAGCAACCACCCAAGCTTTTTACGAGCAATCTTGTCAACACTCTTGCAGTTTACAACTCTGTTTGATCCTCTTGGGGTATAGGAGAGTTAAGTTTCAGGCATGGTTTAGATTAAGCCAGTTGGGACTGCAGTGTTGACAGGCTTCAGTGAGGCATACAGCAATGTGCGTGATCTCCCCATTCCTCCTCTAACCCAGAGAAGGCATTTGCCACTTGGCTACGTGCAAAAAAAAGACAGTCGGGGGAAAAAATTGTATCAGGCTTTTGGGAAGTTAGAGTTGATGATTTCTACATCCTAGCTATGGCTTGACAAGCCACCAGGTAATCTATACCCGTTCTTGCCAATTTAGAAGCTCCCAATAAAATTACCAGCAGTTGTGAGAGTTGTAATGTGGCTCCTGCGCCCGGCATCAGTTGTGGAAAGGATAATCTCTAATCGGCGTATTGCGCAGTAAGAAAGAACTAAGGAATTGTCTTTGTCATGTATAAAGCCACAAATGTACTTCCCAAAGCACTGTTTTGGATAGAATTGGCCCTCTCAACAGGGCTATTTAAGATGTTCGTTCCCTCCGAAATTTAGCACTAATTTAGAATAGAATAGAAATAGAAATCGAGCAGTTGAGCAGAATAGAAATAGAATAGAAATAGAATAGAAATAGAATAGAGCAGAATAGAATAGAAATAGAATAGAAATAGAACAGAAATAGAATAGAGCAGAATAGAATAGAAATAGGAATAGGAATAGACTAGAACAGAACAGAACAGAACAGAATTCTTTATTGGCCAAGTGTGATTGGACACACAAGGAATTTGTCTTGGTGCATACGCTCTCAATGTACATAAGAAAAAATAAAATACTTTTATCAAGAATCATAAGAGTTTTATAAAAAGCTACACATGAAAATAATTGGACTGGACTATGTTAATATAATTATGATGGGAGACTTTAATGGAATTGTGGACAATAAACTGGACTATATAGCAACAACAACAAAGCAAAATAGAAAGACTCTCCCTAAATCTTTTTTTAAAATGACAGACGAACTAACTTTAAAAGATATTTGGAGAGAAAGAAATGTTAAAGCTAAACAATATACTTTTTATTCAAATAGACATTTATCATGGTCCAGATTAGATATGATTTAGATCTCAACAGAATTAATATCCAATATTCAAGAAACAAATATTGAAACAAGTACCTGGGCAGATCATAGCCCAATGACAATTAAATGGAAGGGACAAAAAAAAAAAAATCGAGATGGACATTAAATAATAAAAGGAGAAAGATTTTACACAACAGATGGAGAAGGAACTGGCTTTTTTCTTTAGAGAAAATAAAAAAGAAGATACTTCAATGCAGAATGTTTGGGATACAATGAAGGCATATGCTAGAAGTTTGATAATAGATTATACAAGAAAAGGCAAGCTTCTAAGGCCTTGGAAGATGAGTATAAAAGACTTGAAAAAGAATTGTTAAGCCTGGTTTCCCCAACCAGGGTTAGGGAGACAAGCTAAACAGAATGTGCAGCTTAGTCAGATAGGCACACAGATAAATGAGTGAGCTAAGCTTGTATGTTTATTAACATACAGTAAAAATGACAGATACGCTTGTGCTATCAAATATATAGTTTATTCCATTATGAGTTCATAGCATAGTCAAAATAACAGTCCAATAGTCATGTATCATTTAGTCAGTCCATTCAGGGATATTCAGTTAGCAAAGTCCATTTAGAATATCCTATGTCAGTTCACTTACAAGCCTGTCCTTTGTTTTCTCTCCCGTTCGAGTAAAACAGTGTTGTGTCCTTGCAGTAATCAGGAATCATCAAAGCCAGAGAGAGAGCAAGCTGCAGCCTTGCTTCTTTTAAAGTGCTTTTACAACCACTCCCTTAATTACTATCCCACAGTTAAAGTTGCAGACACTTTAACATACAAACTATGATTACATATTATTATTTACCTAAACCAGTTAGGGTAAAACAATGTTATCCCTAACAAGAATTACAGAAAATGCCACAGAAAAAAGATATTAAATTGAAGCTTGATGTAATTAAACATAAAATGGAATTAATAGAGAAAGAAGAATTGGCACAGAAAATTAGAAATTCTAAACAGAATTACTTTGAAGATGCAAATAAACCAGGTAGAAGGCTAGCATATAAATTGAGAAAGGAGAAGGAATCAAGAAAAATATTGAAGCTAATAGATAATCAAGGCCAAGTTTGTTATGGTAATAAGGAGAAAAAGGAAATTATTCGAGATTTTTATGGGCAACTATATAAACAAGAGAATATTGATGAGGGAAAAGTTAAACAGTATCTACAGAATGCTAATTTACTGAAGATACCTAAAGAGACTGAAGAAATGCTAGAAAGCAATATAACAATGATGGAATTAAATGAAGCATTTAAGAAACAAAATAATGGGAAAGCACCAGGTCCAGATGGGCTTCCGGCAAAATTCTATAAAACATTTCAAGAATCATTGAGCACCCCACTGTTAGAAGTTATGAATGCAAACTACAAGCTTTTGCTGATGATTTAGCTTTTATTCTGGAAGACCCGTTAGCAACAGCTCCAAGGCTATTGGAAAAGATAGAGACATATGGTGAGATGGCTGGTTTGAAAATAAATAAAGATAAAACAAAGATTTTGACAAAGAACATGCCACTGAGACAAAGAGAAGAACTGGCAGACCTTTTGAAAATCCAAGTTACAAATAAGATTAAGTATCTGGGGATATATTTGACAGCAAGATGTAGCACATTAAAAGAGAATTATGTTAAACTCAAACAACAGATAGCTACAGATTTGAAGAAATGGGAAAACTTACAATTGTCATTAATAGGGAGAATTTCAACAATCAAGATGAATATTTTACCCAGAATTTTATTTCTGTTCCAAACAATACCAATTAGGCTTGGAAAAGATTATTTTGAAGATTTAAATAAAATCATGTTGATTGTATTACCAAGCTGCAAGTTTGATGTGGGTCAAAGAATGGATAACATTAAGAAAGCATAGATTGTTGACATTAGAAGGGCATGATTTGCTGTTGGGCTGGCATGCTTTTTTATGGTATAAGGGAACTAAAACACAGGGTTATTTTAGAAGACATTATATACGGGAGTCTTTGTGGTTAAACTGGGAGAAGATAAAAAGACAATGTTATTTGAAAATTCCAGTTTGGTTATTGACTATTGAAGCATTTTCCTATCCTATAATCTATAAGAAGGAACAAACAGATATGGGGAACTATTGGATGAAAAGGGTGAACTTAAATTGATCCAAAACTTAGAGGAACCAAGGTATAAGGATGAATTGGTTTTCATATGCGCAAATACATTCAAGGTATGATGAAGATTTTAAAACAGAGGGATTCTATGATAAACAGACTGATTTAGATAAGATCTTGATGGGTACTGATGAGAAGGTGATTAAAAAATTATATGGTTATTTACTGGGAATTAAATTAGAGGAAGAACAAGTTAAAGAAACTATGATTGTTTGGGGGAAGAATTTTGGATATGGGATTGATTTAGAGAAATGGCAAAAATTGTGGTCTCAAAATTATAAAATGACAATGTCAACAGCATATAAAGAAAACTTGTATAAGATGTTTTACAGGTGGCACTTTCCCCCGACAAGAATAGCAAGAATGTTTGAGAACAAATCTGAAAAATGCTGGAAATGTAATCAGATACCTGGCTCATATTACCATATGTGGGGACTTGTGAGGACGCTAGAAAATATTGGACTAAAATTCGCATGTGGTTGGAAAAAATGACAAAGAAACACATAGACTTGAAACCAAAGGTCTTCTTATTGGGAATTTTACCTGATACATATAGTAAAGATTTGAAATACCTGATTGTAAATGTATTAACAGCGGCTAGGATTGTATTTGCTAAAAATTGGAAGAATGAGAAAATACCATTACAGGAAGAAATTATTAAGAAAATATTGGAATGTGCTGAGATGAGTAGATTGACATTTGAAATTAGAGAGCAAGAGGATAAACAATTTTATGAAATTTGGGATCTTTTTTATCAATGGCTAGATAAATAAAATACGATAATAGAATATTTAGAATGCTAGACAGTAAGGAATATCTTTATTTTGCTTTACTTGCCTTTGTTATTTGACACTATATTTATAGAGGGTTTTTGGGATTGATTTGGTATGATTATATGATTTGTTACAGAATAAATTGTTTAAAGTATTGTTATCTCATAAAGCATGAATGATTAAAAGTATAGTCAAAAATTTCTTTTTTTTAGTGATATTAGGATATATAAGTTTGGATTGACAATATGAGTTATGTAACATAATTGTAATTGAGACAAAAAAATGAATGCACAAAACTGATGAACCAACCGACACACTGGATGTACATATGAGAGTTAATGTTTTAATGTTTTGTTTGTCTTGTTTGTTTGTAGAAAATTAATAAAATTCTTTTTTAAAAAAAAGAATCATAAGATACAACACAGTGATAGTCATAGGTTACTAATACGCAATCAAAACGTACTAGGAAAATAAATAAAATAATATAAATTGTAAAAATACAAGCAACACGGTTATAGTCATAAGTGGGAAGAAATAGGTAATATCTCTTCTGGGTTTAAGTTTAAGTTCTTGGTTTCATCATCATCAGTATTATTATTATTATTATTATTATTATTATTATTATTATTATTATTATTATTATTATTATTATTTAAAAGTTCTTTCCCTGCTGTGGCCGAGGGCCCTGGTGACAAGTTCTACATTTACTTTTTTATTTTTTTTCCTTTTTTCTTTTCATTAAATTTTATTTAGTTTTCAAAATTTAAAAACATAAAATAAAACTTTATGTAACATCAAGACATCTTTTACATTTCCTTATCTTTCTATGTATATATAGAATTTATTTATTATACAATTTCAACTTAATGTATAAATAAATGTAGATAGATATGAATATAGATATAACTATTTATATAATTTCTTATTCTTTACCTAATTGTCATTTTGATTTATTTTTATTCTTAAATCGTTCATAACAGGCATCCCAGACATTATAATACATTGACTCTTCTTTGTCTCTTAATTTCATTGTTATTCTGTCCATCTCTGCACAGTCTAATTTTTTTTTTATAACAACATCCTCTGATGGCACATTTTCCTGCTTCCAAAATTGTGCGTAGGAAATCCTAGCAGCTGTTAAGATATGTAGCATAATGTATTTGTCTTTTTTATTATATTTTTTTTTTGTTATTATGCCTAATTGAAATAGTTCTGGTTTGGGTTCAGTTTTCTGCTTTGTTATTTCTTCTAGCCGCAATATTCCAATATTTCTTGACCTCTGGGCAGGTCCACCACATATGAAAATAAGTACCTTTTTCCTTCTTACACTTCCAATAGCTTGGTCTTAGATTGAACATTTTTGCTAGTCTAACAGGAAGAAGATGCCACCTATGAAACATTTTATATAGATTGTCCCTGTATGCTGTGGACATAGTTAATTTGTAATTCTTCATTTAGATTTAAATGTACATTTAGATTTAAACGTAGTTCTACATTTAGCAATAGCGCTTAGACTGCTTCATACAGTTCATTTAGTGACCGTTCAAAGTTACAATGGCACTGAAAAAAAGTGACTCATGACCACAGTTATGACTTTTGCAGCATCTCCATGATCATGTGTGATCAAAATTCAGATGCTTGGCAATTTTCCCACACTTATGACCATTGCAGTGTCCCGGGGGGGTGGATGTCACATGATCCTCTTTTGCGAACTTCTGACAAGCAAACTCAACGGGGAGGCCAGATTCACTCAACGACCAGATTGCTCACTTACCAACTGCAGTGATTCACTTAATAACTGTGGCACGGAAGGTTGTAACACTGTTGTGGTTAGCCAGCAGCAATGAGGAAGATGTTCCCGAGGAGCCTGTGCTAGGTGTGAGTGAGAGCAGGATGATTCATGAAAGAGCAGCACAGGCAACTCAGGATGCTGATTAATGGCCCCTCCCTCCAGGGAATATAAGCCTGGTTTCAAACGTTTTTTGCCTTTACAAAAGGTAAAAACATTCAAAGGATTCAGTGTTGTGAAGACTCTGGTTTACTTGAGGACTTCTGCCAAGTTTTTTTCTTGTTGGACTAATTGGCTGCAAGCCATCTGTTATCTACAAAGAGGTTTATTTGTGGATTAAAGCGGTGAAAGTTTGAGTTTCTGAGTTTATCTGTGTTTGCTTTCGGGGAATTTGGCTGGGTCAGAACAAATATGGGGCAAACCTCACTTAGCAGATGTCTCACCGAACAACAGAAATGTTGGGCTCAATTGTTCTCATCAGCTGAAGACTACCTGTATTTTCTATACATTTCTTGCGAAGGGTTTTTTAAAAAGGAAAATCTGAGGAGGTTTATTTCCTAAGGGAAGAAAGCTTATTACAAGCTCGCAAGATGCTGCAGGATTTCATGGGGGGCCTTGCATTTTTATTTGAAGTGATGCCAAACGTCTCCCTCCCTAAGCCAAGCTCCTCAGTGGAAAAAGTATGATTTGGACAGATGTGAATTCTGGCAGTTTAGGGGAAATACGTCTTTTCCCTCCCCGTGATTCGTGAAAACATGCTAGTATTAATTAAGCCGCATGAATATTAAAAGGGTACCTTTCATTTTCCGGCTTTGGCCGCGTGCATCTCTCTGTTCATCTCCTTTTGCAGAATTTTCAGTGTTTTTAACATCAGACTGATGTTAGGTATAATTACTAACTTTGCACCAAAATTATATTTGACATGGCTTGTGTGGGGAAATTAGAGCATTTCAGAGGCCGCAAATTCACCTGGGAAGACAAGCCAAGTAAAGACAAGGCAGCATAGAGTGGAAGTAATTTGAATATTACATGTGCCCTCCTGAAAATGCCAGAATCACTTAAATAGCTAGAAAGGATATTTTCCCTAATTAACCGCATGTGCTCGATGGTTCATCACAGCACTGCAGAGATGGAGGTGGACTATCCAAGCAGAGATGGCACACACACACACACACACACGCACACACACGCACACACGCACACGCAGGGGGCAGTGGAATACTGACTGGTGGGAGGGAAACACACACACACACACACACACAAATTGTGATGAGTTAATTGCCACCCCTGCAGCTGTTCATTCTTCCAAACAGACATTTGTTTCTGCAGGGGAGAAGTCACGCTCTTCTAGCATCATAGTCTTATAAGTTGAAAGAAAACATCGCAAAGGTATTGGGTCAGACCAGCAAAATATTCAGAGGTGGCAAGGAAATGTAATATCATGGGTTTTTGGAGGAGTCTTAAGGGCAGTAGAACAGCAGAGAGACCAATCTGATCCACAGGGGGGGGGGGGAAATTCCTTAGAGAGCCCCATTGCTAAAGTCTACTGCTGATAGCATCACCACGTTCTCCTATGGCTCTGAAACATGTTTGGTTTTCTCAAGCCCCTCCCCCACCCCCCTTGTGGCTTTGAGAAAAACCACACCAAGATCTTTGTGCTCCTTCTAATGCGAGAAAATCCACCTGCAACGAGTTCCATCTCCCTCCTGCCATTACAACTCCTGTGGTTTCCAGTTCGTTACATATTCATTTTCTAATGCAATTATTAGCTTGTGGGGAAAGGAAAAATTAATAAAGAAGCTCTGATTAGCTCTTTACACCACATTGTTGTTGTTTTTTAAATGAGGGGGTGGGTTAATTGGGTTCAAGAAGATCCTTGTGGGCAATGAGTTATTTTTTTTTGGGGGGGGGGGAGGAAGAGAGCTGGTTACCGGTGCAGCAATTGGGAATAAAATGATAACAATATTAAGCTGTGTGCACGTATAAACATACATAGTCAGTTTGTACCAAAGTCTAGGTAGGGGATCTTCTGAGGTTTGACCAAGGGCAAAATGAGTAATTTCAGGAAGTCCACACCTATTGTTCAACCCATTTGGGGCTTCCCATCACTTATACATCAGTTCAAACATCTACAGAACTAGCCATCCACATTTTAGCACAGGAATTTCTGCAACGCTTCAGGTTTTGTGGTTCATTGCATTACACACAGCCCCCTGTCAATTGAGTTAATTCCACAAACTTTCAGTTCACTCTTGGTCAGCATGTCATGCCAACATAGTTTACAGGAGTTGCACACAACTTGTTCTAATTTCCAGTTTCATAGTGGAGGTCTGGCATCGAGATCGCTAAAATGAAAAGCGCCTGGGAGTTCCCCCCCCCCAGCCCCGGCCCTTTTAAAACTGAACCAAGCCTCATCCAGTGTCCCACAAGCTCTGAATGAATCCTAAAGACCCGGGTGCAATCAGGCCTCCGTGTTCCAGATTGCCACAACTAGGCAAAGCCAGGAGGGTGGGTGTTGGGTGGTGGGGAGATGCAGAAGCAAGGAATTCCAGGCAGTTCTTATTAAAAATTCCTCCTCCTCTCTCCCCTTCTCATAATAACCCATGCAACTGCTCACTTCTATCCCTGCAAGAAAAGGGGAGGCGGGGAAGATTAACATCTCCTGCCAAATGACATTCATGAGGTGTGATTATGGGTGATAATTACACTCTTTGCCATAGGGGCTCCCCCTCTTCCTCCAAAGAAGGAGTGTGTTTGTTGTTTCCTTCCTCCCGCCGAAGACACCTTCCGTCCTATACCTGCTACAGACCAAAATTTCAATTGTCTGTGGGCTGCCTCTTCTTTCTGAATCTTTTCTCAGC
Organism: Hydrophis major; assembly: GCA_033807585.1. Lineage (NCBI taxonomy): Eukaryota > Metazoa > Chordata > Lepidosauria > Squamata > Elapidae > Hydrophis > Hydrophis major. The sequence goes on from CM066342.1 coordinate 10,923,253, forward strand.
CTGGGCCTCCCCAGAAACGCTTCACCTTTCCTGAGAAACTTTTGGCAACATCATATTTTAAGATAGAGGGGAAATGTGGGAGATGGCTGCAACTCTTCTCTCTCTGCTTTTGGCTTGGCCCACGGATGCCCTTCTTCGATGAAATAATTTTGTCCTCTAGCATAAAATCCCACACATAATCATTGCAACTCTCCTACCCTTAATGTCGATCTTCGAAAGCTGTATTTAATGGCCTATCTAGCTCCTTGGAAAAGCTTGTTGGATTATTTTTTGTGCATCTCTGAAACCGATTATTTTATTCTGGGTTAACTAGACCTCCCATTTCCAGGTCTGGAAAAGGAAGGGAAAAAAAATAGAACCCTGTAATAATATGAGTACTGACTGTTTCAAACAATTAACAAATATTCAATTTGTTGCATATTTCTTATCTCTATCAACAAAAAGTGGAAACAACTTAAACATAGAAATGTAATTTGTGGATGTTATATAAGAAACAAAACATTATTTTTACTAGCTTTTTGGTTTTTCACTTTTCCTTCTGGTTATTTTCAGTCAGGTTGCAAGGATGACAAAAGTGAAAGAAAGAAAGAAATAGTCACTTTCTCATGTTGGATGCAAAAACGTGCAGTTTCCACTTTGCAACACTAGATGGCAGCCGGAACCCTTCTGCAGCAGTGTTTTGCAATTGAGATTCTGCTATCTTTAAGCAGTTTCTGCCGACTGTGGGCTTATAAGGGGAACTTTGTGAATGGAATTCACCCAGCACACTGTTTTTTAACACCACCGTTTAAATAAAATTTATTAGCGTGTTTAACCAAAACGTTTTGCTGACCTACATTTTTGAAACACGAAATATTCTTGCTTTTTAGAATTAGGCTTTGCTGTCATGTTACACTACTTGTGCTTTCTATTGGATTCCCATTCATTTCCAACAGCCAGTTCAAAAGGCTAGTGCTAACCTCAGTGCTTTGAGGCTGCAAATTTGAGAGAACGATTCTTCCTAATCACCCTCTAAAGTCATCCTCAGTTGCTCTAGGTTTTCTCCAAACTAAATCCTCCAAACTGCAGTGGAGGAATAATCAGGGGGCAGGACTTTGGAATCCCCCTGTCTTCCTCTGCCCCTTGGCCCCTACTTGTTTAAAGACCCTTGGCGTTGTTCTGAATTAGGGCTGAATGTCTTGGTACTAAGGTTTTCCTAACAGCCTATCTTGAATGAGACATATGGTATTAAAAACCTGCAAATTATTCTTTGGCTTGGCTCTTTTTCCTGAACAGGTTGTTCTTACAGCAATCAGCCATTTGAATCCCCCCCCCTGCCCCCCAGTTCCTATATGACAGCATTAAAAATATCACGACGTGAATTTTTCCTCACAGTATTTAGCTTTATGTTCATCTCCCCTTTGCCGATATTTTTGGACATTTATTTGCCAAAGCCAGCGATGCATTTTAAAATTAGATCATAAGTTTTCCAGGTGTTTGGGGGCAGGTTGTAAACAAGATGATCAGTGCAGTTAAAGAAGACATTTGAGTTGTTCTGTCCAGGTTTGATCGTGCATTTTTACCAGTGTAAAGGTAACTTAGCACTTGGGGGATGGATCCAGCCTGAGAAATAATGGATTTGCTCTGCCCGTTTGAAAGATCTGTCAACCATCCATCTTAGACTATTAGTGAACTTTCCAAAGCTTATATAGGTTGCATATATGATATCTTGTAGAACAGCTTGCGTCTCCTATCTGTTCATTGTTCCCTGACAGATTTGCGATAGTGTGGAAATTTTATTAAAACGGGGAGGGGGAAGTTGCTGTGGGAATCTTAGGTCAGGTTTATTACCTACAATGTTATAATTGCTTAAGCAACTGAATATTTTGCTTATCCATATTTTTGTAACTTTCCTTATATTTATTGATATTTTGCCCCTCCCTGGAGCCTTCCCAAATGCTTGTATCTTTCTAGTAACTCCACAGTATGGTTTCAATCATTTTTGTTGTTTCGCTCATACGATGATTTCTTATTGAATATTAGAAGCCATTTATTCTTTTGTGATTGCATTCATTACATGTATTATCTGATCTGTATTTTAAAAGATGTAGAATATTTTCCAGCGATGTACAACCCAGAGTGTCTTTATTCTGCAATATTTTTCTCTCTCTCTCTTTAAATCCTTTCCAAATTAGCCCTTTCTCCCTTTTTGCTCCCTCCCTGGCTTCCCTCTTCTCCCCTCTTGCCATGTGAAGTAACAAGAAACCAAAACCTGTTAAAATGCGGGGAAGACTTTTGCAAGTCTCTGCTTCTTCCATCGTTCCCTCTAAATACCTTTTCTGATTATCTTAGTGGGCAACATTTATATTAAAGCTACTCTAGCTCACTATCCCCATATACTTTATGGTTGTTGTGTAGCGTTAGGGTTTTTTTTGTTTTTTTTTTTGCATTTTCTTTTTAAGATAAAAATGACTGCTGATGCTTATGCCCCTGTAAATACATTATGTATTATTTTGTTTTAAGCACTGTCTTTTGCAGGCTGACAGTAACAATAAAATGTGAGGATGGGATTTTTAATAAAGACAGAGTAATGTTTCCATGCATGCCACCATCCCAATCATTTCCTCTCCCCCCCCCCCTTTGCTCTTCTAAGCACTTTTCAAGAGGCTCCTTTTTATATTCCAAATAAAGTCAGAGCAAAACATATTCATTTACTGGAAAAGAGGGTTGTTTGGGTGGTTTCTAATATCTCCTCCTCTTTAGAGTATTTTGGAAGAGAGCTATTTTGCCCTTTTGAGTAATCTGGTGGTGTCTTGTTTCCCCCCCCTTCCCTCCTTTGACTAAAAATCCTTCATATTCAAAATATCACTAACAGCAGTGAAAATAGAAATAGATCTTGTAATTTAACCAAAGCTTTACAACTGCCCTGTAAGGCTGGCCATTCCCTTTGCTTCTACAATATACATGATGTTACAAGATATACAAGTTGCTGGATCTTGATTCCCCCCCCCCTCTCTGCTGGTTTCCTATCTCTTTGTTTATGTCTATTCCTTTATTTTGTTACTTGTAAGCACCTTCCTGTATTTTCTGTTTAAAAGCTGGAAAAGGATCTGGTCTGGTAGAACTTGCTCATCCTCTGGGGGATTTGGAAGCTTTCAGAATCTGTTTTCCATGCTTTAGGGATCTTAAAATTTCGGGATATCCTCTTAGTTAACAAACAGAAAACGATCTCATTATTACTCCGATTTAATAAGAGAAATGAAAAAGGCAGGAATGAAATTAGAGGATGGAAGGAGGATAGGAAAATAATTCTTCCATGTAACATCTCTGTTAATTATTATTATATTATTATTATTATACAGCAGAAATAATATAATACAGCAGAAACCAGGAGCCTGTGAATTCTATTCCCATCCTGGCTGAGTGACTTTGAGCCAATCCCTCTCTCTAAGCCCAACCCACCTCACAGGGTTGTTGTTGTGAGGAATATAGGAGGAATGCTAGACAGGCTCTCCACCTTCAGTTATTTATAAAAACAATAAAGGTGGGATATAAATAAATAAATAAAAACAGGGCCCGCAGGTTGCATCTAAAGCTTCAAGCATGCAAAACAGCTATAATTTCTTATTTGTGGTTTTTGTTTGAAAATACTTGCAAACTTTCAAGGAAGTCAGTAAGATTATCCCAGTGCTGCTTGTGGCTGACTCGGCGAATTCCTGTGTTGGCTTTCTTTATTTTATGATTATTGGCCAATTGGTTCAATCAATCAATCAATCAGTCAATCAGAATAGAGCTGAAAGGGACCTTGGAGGTCTTCTAGTCCAGCCCCTGGCTCAAGCAAAGAGACCCTACATCATTTCAGGCTGGTGACCATCCAGTCTTTTCTTAAAAACCTTCAGCGATGGAACCCACAACTTCTGGTGGCAAGCCGTTCCACTGGTTAATTGTCCTCCCTATTAGGAAGTTTCTCCTCCACTGAAATTAATTTAACTCTTCTCTCCTCCATTGAAATTAATTTAACTATTTTTTTAACTGTCCTGTGGCTAGTTGTCTGGGGACAAGTTGGCCACGGCGAATTCTCCCATTCCGGCCCTTGGCCATGAATTACTGACTGCAATTTAGAGTGTATCACTTTCTGTAGAGTTATGTGCGCCATCATAAAAGTAGGTTTAAGTGTACTTTGACAGCTTATGTGACTCCATCCAGTTTTCGTTAAAAAAGAAAACGCCAACCCCTTTCATAATCTTGTTTCTCCATTCCAGTTACCAAAATCTGTTGATGGCCACCCTTTTTTTACACTCATCCTGAGAGCAAAAGGCAAAGAAACAAAAAACCTTGCCATGCAATTTCCAACCAAGAGCTTCCTTCCTATTTCTTAGTATATATGTGTTTATGCGTGAGTGTGCGCGTTTATGTGTTTCAAATAAATAAAAAAGGCATTTGTGTTTTGTGCACGAAGCACTTTTGAGGACGGCAAGGGGCCCCTATAATATGGAGGTTTATAACCTCCTTGGCTAATGCTCCCTGACACTCTGTTTTGATATCATTACTACATTATACCCACCATTTTTTGAGTGAAAAAATACAGTACTTAGAGAGTCGAAATTCATAAATAAATTCATGTCAAACCGCACTTAATATTGATTTTGTTAGTGTTCAGATTCAATAATAAGGTACTGCGTGCATGAATATTTAAATATAATCATCATTTCTGCATCTCCTAATGGCCTGTGCTCTTCTACACTCAATTTAAACACAATTTAAAAACTATAATGTATTGAAAAATACTAGGATTTAGCAATAAATCACCATTGGGTAACTCCAAGCCTTTTATAGGAGGGCTGAATATCAGCCTCTCCAGGGGCTGCACAATTAGATTCATGTTTTTAAACTTCTCAATTATCCATATACCATAATTTTATGTGAAAGTTTCTTTCCTCTTCCATGCTGCCCCTTTCTTTACCATTTCACCCCCCCCCTCCAGATTCCCTCCCAGTAGGTAGTAGAGAAATTGCTAAGTGTTCTTTTAGCTGGGTTGGTACAGTTTTTTGTTTTTTTTTTAAAAAGAAAGAATCAGAGGTCACAATCTTTAAATTGAATTAGAGCATAATCCGTGGAGGGAGAGTAGAGAATGCTGACTCACTCGCATTATTTGCCAGTGAAAAGGGGGAAAAATATATCAGCGAAAGAGATAAAATGACTCAAAACAAGCTTGTTACATACAGCACATGAATAGGAATCTCACACACCCTCTTTTAATATTTATTTAAAAAGCCATTTTAGTCTGAATTAAGGGCATTTCAGGGAAAGTTGCTTCCAGGCAGGACTTTATAGTGAGATTACCTGTGGAAGAGAAATACCTTCCTCCCAACATGGTCAGTAAAATGAGGGACAACACCTACTCTTTGGTCCCCAATGTACAGGTAGTCCTTGACTTACAACAGTATGTTTAGTGACCGTTCAAAGTTAACAGTGGCACTGAAAAAAGGGGCTTATGTGTCAGGACTCCAGACAGCCCTGATTTACGGGGAGCTGGCTTAAGTCTTCGAGATTCAGGTAAATGTCTGCATTCCAACAAAACTCCCCATTCTCATTCAGCACTCAGAAAAAAAGTTCATCCAAGTAAGAATTTTATGAGAGAAGTCATATTGGCACATCTGGGAAAACCCGAATCTGAGAGTTCCGGGTTTTTCCCTTCCCAAAAGAGAAATCAAAGATACATCCCTGCATCCGTCAGTCCATCACATGGCCCAATCAAATCTTCTTCCCAACTGGAGACATTCCCCCCTAGTCACTCCCCTCTAGGTGCAGGGCAACATGTCCTTGGCTCTCTGAGAAAGAGTGTTGTTGTGTCTAATCTTCCACCGCTCTATGAAATCCCCCCTCGCAAATTCCCAGGCACTAACTGCGGCAGCCTCAGAGCTTCTGAGTAAATGTGGCCTTCAAGGCTGACATTATGACTGCTTTTCATACTTAAGACCACTGTGGCATTCCCTGTGATCACGTGATCAAAAAATCCAGGTGCTTGGCAAGTGACTCATATTTGTGACAGGGTCGTGTGATTCTGCCTTGTGACAAACAAAGTCGACGGAAGCCAGGGTCACCTGACATCCTTGTTACTAAATTAACACCTGCAGTGATTCACTTAATGAACGTGGCAAGGAAGGTCATAAAACGGGGCAAAATTCACTTAGCAAATATCCCACTTAGCGACAGAAATTTTGGGCTCAGTTCTGGTCGTAAGTCAAGGACTACCTTGTAATTGGCAGAGTTGATCCCAGATCTGTGGAAAGCCTGGGCAGGATATTTTCTAGGTATTCTTTGCTCTGTACTGTTGGTCTGTCTCCACCATTCTTCTGTCAATAAGGAGGGCAAACATACTTTTCCAAAACGAGAAGGGCATTTCTGGAGACCCTTTCAATCTCTCACAGGGTCAATATCCAATGCTTCCTTTCTCTGTTGGAACGTGGAAGACTTTTTAGAAATAAGCAGCCTCTTGAATTTGGGGTTGGGTGAATAATCGTCATTAATTTGACACCGCACTTCATGAACTTAGTGTTGCTGTCACTGAGAAAGCTATATTACTTCTGCTGTGTTAACTTTATTTTTTACTTTATTGTCTTTGCACCTCATACAAGAAATCAGACACCATCTTCAGTGCACATCATGACCATGAAAATAAACACAAACACACATCCTTCACCCTCCACACATTGAATTGAAAACCTTGACACCACACCAACATTGCACTATACAGTAGAATTCAACAGAGCCCTGGGATAGAAGCTGTTTTTCCGCCTATTTGTTCTTGTTTTTATTATTCTGTACTCTCTGCCAGATGGTAATAGTTCAAAAAAAAAAAAGGGAAATTTGAAAACAGCATCTTTTCAACTGAGCCTGTGACTAAAATAGTTTCTGTGGTTTAAAAGCAATTTTAATAACATTTCTGCAAAAAAACAAGCTATTGACATTTGGACTCTTTGAATGACCAGTTGAAGGGGCGACATTGCAAAAATATTAAAAGTTGAAATGTCTTTGAGTATTAGTACCTCAGGTTGATAGTTATGTTGTTGGTTTGAGCTCTGAGCTTGGCGATTTGGTTGCAAATATTTCATCCTCATTCGAGGAGATATTTTCATTTTGAATATTTGCAACCAAATCGCCAAGCTCAGAGCTCAAAGCAACACATATTAAAAGTTCCTTGGGATCATATATTATCTTTTGGGTAAATCTATCAAAAATAACTTTTATTCCAAAAAAAAATAGTGCCAGAAGAATCTTAGATGTTTTCCATTTCACATGACTGTGAAAATCAGACGGTTACTTCCAAGTGCATAGTTAATTCAAAGTGAAATTTAGATGTGCCTGTATCTGTCAGAATTGAGATAACACATCTGTAGCTTGAATTCTGGTAGCAGAATTAATGGGAAAAAAAATACTTCAGGTAGAAGATAAAGCCAAAATCTTTACAATCTTCACAAATTTCTGCCTTCCAGGTATGTTGAAATGCATCCAGAAGAGCCAATTGGCTGCCTTAAGATGAATCTTTTGGCCCTTGGAGACATTAGGGCCTTATTGCAGCCCAGTTTTCCCTCTTGTCTCTGACTGTGATCTCTGGAGATTCGAAAAAGGCCTTTTCTAACCCTGTGTTGTAATATCCTTCAGATCAGATTGCTAGTATTGAACCTGAAACCTTCTGTGAGCCCAGCGTATGTTCTGTTGCCAAGCACAAGCTGTCAATCAGCGAGAGCGAAATTTACCCACCGGTGACACTTGAACTGGTAAGCTAATAAATCAGTCTGTCAACCTGAAAGACCATTGCCAATGACCACTGTCCTCCAATTTTGCCCTTCCGGCAGGTCACTAATAACTCGGGGGTCACGTTTCAGTGTGCCACCATAGTGTGTTTCCCATTTCCCTTCCCCCGGGCTGCCCTTGAGGTTCTAAGGAAGTTCCTCTTTGCTTTTGAAATTGCGGCTATGAAAAATTGATCGCCCTTTGTTACAGCTTTACTTCTGTCACTTTCCATCCCAAGGTCTGTTTTTTATAGAAAACAAGCTACATTCATCAAAAATGACAGAACACAGACTTAATGTAATCATGTATGGAAGCATGAATTGCAAATGTGGGACACAGGCACTAAAATGTATTTTCCATTACTGCCATAAAATGAAATAATCATGAACATTTTCTCCACAAATGAGAACACACGTATACCAACACCTCTAGAAAGAAAAAAAAAACATAGGGGGAAAAAAATGCTACTCACCACCTACCCTATATCGGTCAGTGTGTAGTAGCACCTTAGAAGATTCTATTTCGTAGGAATTGTGCAAGAACTATGTATCCATGCTTGGTACCAGAAGCAAAGACATCCAATGCGTTCCTGCTCCACAAACTTTTTATATGCAGTCTCGACCTGCTATCCCTTGATTTACGACCACAGTTGAGCTCCAACATTTCTGTTGTAAATCAGACATCCAGCCCTTGCTTATCAAGGGAGACCAAGTGGAGCAGGTAGCCAGTTTTAAGTTTCTGGGTGTTATCCTAAAAAAGGACCTGATATGGGGTGCTCACATTGCAGCCCTGGTTCAAAGGGCCCAGCAGAGATTATGCTACCTGAGGCTTCTCAGAAAACAACAACCAAATGGAAAACTGCTGGTGACCTTCTACCGCTGCACCAGAGAGAGTATCTTAACTTACTGCACCTCTGTATGGTTTGCCAATTGCACAGAGGCAGATAGGAAAGCACTCCAGAGGGTTAACATCATTGCTCAGAGGATCATAGGTTGCCCTCTCCCCTCTTTGGAAGAGCTTAATAGCTCCTGCTGCCTTAAGGAAATTCAAAACATCCTCAAAGATCCATCTTATCCTGGGAACCTTTTTTTTGAACTATTACCATCTGTCAGGATAATAAAAACAAAGGCAAATTGGCTGAAGAACAGCTTCTATCCCAGGGCAATGGCTTTGTTGAATTCTACTGCACAGAGCAGTGTTAGTGTAGTGTCGGGGGTTTTCAGTTCAGTGTGCGGAGTGTGAAGAATGTGTGTGTTCATTTTCATGGTCATGATGTGCACTGGAGATGGGTGTTTGATTTCGTTGTATGAGGTGCAGTGGTGCAAAAGGGCGTGCATAAGTGTGCCATGGTGCCTACCGTCCCTGTCCCGTTGTCCCCATTTATTCGTACCTATTTCCTGTATTCTTACTCATGTTTATACTAATACCTTGTAAGCGATTGCCAAATCAAATAAATAAAATCAAATAAATAAATAAATAAATAAAATGGACGATCAAGTAAACTAAACTAAAGTGAGACATCTATTAAGTGCGCTTTGCCCCATTTTACGACCTTTCTTACCACCGTTGTTAAGTGAGTCACTGCAATTGATTAGTTAGTAACAAGGATGTTAAGCAAATCTGGCTTCCCATGGGCTTCACTTGTCAGGTCACAAAAAAAACCCAAACAGCTGGATCACATGTCCTTGGGACATGGCAACCGTCGTAACTATGAACCAACTGCCAAGCATCTGATTTTGGATCACATGATCATGGAGATACTTGCAAAGGTTCGTAACTGCGGAAAATAGTCCTAAGTCACTTTTTTTTTCAGTGCCATTTTAACTTTGAATGGTCATTCAACGAACTGTCTTAAGTTGAGAACTTAACTAATCCCCGGGGGTTTTTCGTGGGTTATAAAGGAAGAATACTCTGCTGTGCAAAGGAGATGTATTACTGGGGTGTATTACTGTTTAGCAGGCAAGAGTGATGTGCGCCCCACATGTAAACTCAATAATCATGTCATTTTACCTTCCGAGGTCTGTAAAATGAGGACCCAGATAGTTAGGAGCAAAATGCTAACTCTGTAAACTGCTTAGAGAGGGCTGTAAAGCACTGTGAAGCGGTATATAAGTCTAAGGCTATTGCTATCTTTCCTTCCTTCCTTCCTTCCTTCCTTCTTTCATTCCTTCCCAGTGGTTAGAATGCAGTATTGCAGGCTAACTCTGCCCACTGCCAGGAGTTCGATCCTGACCTGCTCAAGGTTGACTCAGCCTTCCGTCCTTTTGAGGTGGGTAAAATGAGGACCCAGATTGTTGGGGGCCATAGGCTGACTCTGTAAACTGCTTCGAGTGGGCTGCAAAGCACTGTGAAGCAATATATAAGTCTAAGTGCTGTTGGTATTCTGTTACCGCTTTACTTTTTTCATCCCACCCTGCTGCTGGGTGTTTCCCATAGCCACCACTAGGAACACTGATGATCAATATGGAGAATTCCAATTTCAGAGAATCCTTCCTCGGATAGCATGGAGGAGAAATTGCATTAGAGTCACTTAGCTTCTCACCAAGGCATAGAAGCATCCCCTTAATTTATCTGAATTCTTTAAGATAGCTACCCACCTTTGTATTTCTATTTGGGTGCACATCTGTAGCAATAATCTTCGTCAGGCGATGAACTAAATGACTGACTGACCTGAGGAACAATTGTCGGTGAGTTAAAAAGAACCCCAGTGCACTTGGAAAATGGAGAACCAACGTAATATTTGTCACGACCAGCAGGGGGCACTGAAGAAAGAGTTTTTACAGTCTCAGTGGGTTGGCCATATATATAGCCTTGGGCACCAGTGGAAATGGAGCAGAGAAAAATGGCATTTCCAGTCCTTTCCAAAGGGTGTTTTTCTCCTTCAATGAGAACCGACTATAACAACTGCACAAAGCAAATAGCTTCAACACTCCAAAATGAAAGGGAGGGAGGGAGAGAGAGAGAGAGAGAGAGAGATACACAATCTGAAAAAAAGATTTTTGACACTTTTGTGTCATTCAGCTAATGGTGGGAGAAGGAGAAAAATGTTCCCACTCTGGCACATCTTCCAGATACCTGTCTGTAGCTTTTTAGCTGATCTTTGTTTGGCACTCAAAAGTTGGAACCCGAAGCGGAAGGGCTGGTTGGTAATACGCTACTGAAGACACTTTTAATTTTGGAGAGGAATACTTGTAGATGTGTAAGGTTTTTCTCTAGATTATCTCTGTCCCAGTATTCAAATCAGTGGCGCTGCAATTTTGCTGGCTAGTTACTTCCTCCCATTCAGGCCACTGACTACAAAAACAGAAGCCTTGTCTGGCAATCTGACTGGATTCCTGGAAACGAAAGGGTTTATTTGATGTGCTGTTTGAGACCGATCCACGGTGGCTGAAGAGACTTACGCTTCACCAAGCTGAGGTCTGGACCACAATCATTCCTACCACTTGGCCTGATAAGGAGGAGTGGAAGCCAGCTTTTCCTCTTTCCTGCCAACCCTGCATTTATCTTTAGGTCTCCAACCTTTTGGGCACCACCAGGGATCATCAGTTCCACGGAAAGAGGTTTCTTTCGTGGAACAGAGGGAGGCGAGGCTTCGCGTGCTGCCTGCATTCCACAAATGGGGCTTCATTTGTTTGCATGGCCCAATTTCTGGCATGCTGCAGCCCAGGGACTGGGGGTTGGGGACCCCTATAAGGAGCTGTATCTTTTCTTTTATGTACACTGAGAGCATTTGCACCAAAGACAATTCCTTGCATGTCCCATCGCACTTGGCCAGAAAAGAGTTCTGTTCTGTTCTTACTCTTACTCTTACTCTTACTCTTACTCTTACTCTTATTCTACTCCTATTCCTATTCCTATTCTATCCTATTCTTATTCTATTCTATTCCTATTCAATTCCTATTCTATCCTATTCCTATTCTATCCTATCCTATCCTATCTCATTTCATTCCTATCCTATCCCACCCCACTCCACTCCTATTCTGCTCTAGTGGGCCCTTGACATTCACCCCAATTGGAGTTTTTTTAATGGTAAAGAAATATGTAGTCAGGGCTGCATACATACAGTACATATGTATTCTTACTACATAGTGTCTTGCTTTCCAGAAGGGGGCACTTTTCTCCCAGGAGAGAGAGAGAGAAAAAAAAGTTTTCTTATATTCAATCACTTCTAGTCTTGTACACCTGGGCACTTTTTTTAAATTTCCTTGGCCAACTTCAGTTGCATAGTGCCAGCACAGAGTGAAATATTAAGACAGGCACCTGAAATTCAAAGTGTTTCTTTAATTAATGGGTGGATGCCACAAGATGATCCAATGCAGCTCTTAAATTAATCTTAATTACATGGATTTTGAAACTCTCGCATTAGCCAGCTACACAAAATATGTATTTCATAACCTTAGAAATAGGAGAAAAAGACAGCAACAGAAAAGTCAGCTGATGATGTTATCACCCTCTGTGGCTGGGGGTGTAAGTGTCCTTTGGGTGTGTCTAAGATCTTATCTGAAGGCTCAAATTAATTTGCTCCTGTAAATATCAAAACAAGCTGCCCCCCCCCCCCATTCAGCTAGGGCAAAAAGAATTCTCAACAATAATTTCTGAGTTTCTGCAACTTTTCTGTGATGTTTTACGCTGATGCAGTTGGAAAAAAAGTTTGGAAAATTTCAGATAGTTTGGTAGAAGTTTTAAATTTTAATCCCTGCACGCTTTCAAAATAACTTTTAGCCATCTGTCCACTGCAAGGTGATTTAATGCGTACCAGTTCTCTCGCTCTTAAATCTGTGTAGGTTAATTGCCTATTCCCCACCCTCACATCTCAACCAATTCTGCCCTGAAGCAAAATGAGGCTGGCTTCAAGACTGGATCCTGGACTGCCTCCCCCACGTCAAATGGATTACTATCCAGAGAGTTGGAAAGTAAAAGGGGGTGTTCCAATTGCCAGGGTTGAGGTGAGATTCATGTAGTAGAGCAACATCTAGTTGACTTTCGCTGAGCCAAAAAAACACTAAGCTGAGCCAGGCTTCTGTAATATTTGGACAGGAGACCACAATGAAATGCAAAGCTAAAGGCTAGATGTAGCAAGTCAGAAACAATATTCTGAAGAAAGCTGAAGGTGTATCTTTAGTATTGCTTTTGAGAAATTTCGTGGAGCCAGCAGAAGCTCTTTCACAGAAGTGCCTTCATCTTGCTCATCAAATAACTTAGGCCAGCCCTACAGTTCTCCCTCTTCCCACCTTGTTCATCACAAACTGAATCAAGTAATTGGCCTTATTTGGGCAGTCCAACCGTTCCCCAAGATTCCCATCTGCCTCATTTCATGCTTTAATATTAACTGTTTTAAGATTTGGAGACAAAGCCTATTTTGGAACATCCATTGAGTGCAGGATCGATCCAGATATACATTAGTCTGCAGGATATTTCTTCCTCTTCTCCTCTTCCCCTTCCCCTTCCCCCCCCTCCTCCTCCTCCTCATTATTATTATTATTATTATTATTATTATTATTATTATTATTATTATTATTAAATCTTCCATTTGATTCACAGTCTGGAACTGGTAAAAACTTAACAGTTCAAATCCTAACCAAGGACCTAAGAACTGCTAAGGTAGATTATTATTATTATTGTTGATTAATCTGTAGTGAGATTCACAGCCTTTGGGGCTGGTTGGTAGCCCCAAAGTATTATTGGTATTAATAATAATAATTTTTTAATTGAATACTTATTAAAATATTGGACAAAGTGTGACCTTTCTGGCATTGTCTTTGCCATACATACTATAACATAAAACAAATAACCTTCTACTTACCAAACATTGCTAAATTTGTACTATTAACATATCCAGTATATTCATTTATATTTACAACCTCATGTTTTGCTATTTTTTTACAACAGCAAAATTGTGTTCACGGAGCTCTCAGTAGGAACCCTAATACAGTGCCCCCCCCCCCCCACAAAACTTTGGGGCACCAGGGACCAGTTGCATGGGGAGAGGTTTTTCCATGGACCGGAGGGAGATGTGGGTTTTGTGTGCTGCCTGCATCCCAAGATGAGGCTTTGCTTGTTTCCATGGACCGGTTTCTGGCACGCCACAGCTCAATGCTGGTCTACGGACTGGGGGATTGGGATCCCCGGCCCTAACAGTTGTTCTTCTTTTGAAAATGTATCTGCTGTCCAAAATTAAAGATGCACTTTACCTTAACTCAGTGTCACAAAAGCTTTTGTGGCTTTAGCAAGATGGGTGGGCATATATATATGCGCTAAGCTGCGCGTTCTGACTTGATAGACGTCAGTATAATGGACAGGATTTCTCCTGCTGGAAGAGGTGGAACAAAAGACTGTCCTTTTGGGATCTCCCAGAGTATTAGCCTTTGCCAACTCCTAAATAGATTGTGGAGCATACAGATAGATCCCCTGGGAATGTTCACCAGAAATGCGCTGATTCACCTAAACAGCCTCTGGACAGCCTTTAAGAGAGGAAACCAAGAGGCCCTCTGGTGCCACAAGGAGACAGCCTAAGGGACCAGGCTAACTGTATGCACACACCGCTCCTTCGAGCAAACAAACCTTAAATGGAGTTCCATTGATCTGCCTGGAAGCTGTAGGTTCTCATTGGTCTTTCCTTACAGAAAAGTGAAGCATTGTGTTGTCTGTGCAGGACTGTATTAACTCCGCATGTCCCGCAAATAGAAGACATATCAATAATCTAATTATTTCCCAGGGCAATAAAGTCAGCATTTCTTACAGTTAAAAAAAAAAATGGTGCTTGTTTTGTTACCAGACAAAACTATTCCAAAACAGGTTTAAAAACCAGGGCATCTCCAAAAGTACATTGGTCCCTCTACCACAGAGGTTGTGATGCCATATGATAAAAGGAGAGAGGGCTGTCCTGTGTTATAAAATTAGATGTGTGCGTGTGTTGATATATAAATGGGAGTCTGAACTACAGCTGACAGTCACCATTTCCTTCAGTAGAAGACTGATCTTAAAGAATACACATAGAAAGAATAATATGGTAGTTTCTACTTTTATTTAAATGAGAAAAGTTATTTATTGAATACCTGTTTCCGGAAGATAGACCACCACTGGGGGGTAGCAGGCTGATTTCAGACAAGTTGTCATAGGTGATGTATTTGAGCCAAGAATTTCATTGTAATACCTAGTTATCAGATAGATAGATAGATAGATAGATAGATAGATAGATAGATGATAGATAGATAGATAGATAGATAGATAGATAGATAGATAGATAGATAGATAGATAGATGATAGGCAGGCAGACAGACAGATAGATAGAACTCCTACTATAGGATTGTCTCCATATATATTAGAAAGATACTATACAAATATCAAGCTCCCAGAACGTTAAGGATTCGTGATGCCATCATTTTCCACAATGCAGGTTAATTTTCCCAATTCCCGTGATTTCTGAGCAAGTGCATAATGCATTTCCCCCCTAAAGCTTAACCTCTAATTCAGTGCTGCATGTAATTTCTAATATGCATTTTTCTGCTGTTAGAACTGCTATTACTTGTTACAAAGCTGGTTCCCATTTCAGTGAGAAAGAAATGGAAAATACCCTTTCTTTAGCAGTGAAGTTTCCATTGAATGAATAGGCTGCACATTACCTATCTAGTAGGTGAAGGTAATTAAAATTGGAGCGAAAAGAAAATATTGTTTTGCTGTAGTCGCTTAGAAGTGAGATGTTGCATAGCAATTCTTGCTAGATGTGGAAGAAATGATCCGGTCACAAAACTGGTTCTCGTGAATCTTATTCAAACTATTTAGGATAAATATGTCTGAGTTCATGGTGCTATAATTCTTCTACATACATTGTTCCTTTAAATAACTCTGCAAGATAGGCTACTGCTATTATTCAAGACTGGCCTTGAAGACTATCAATAAGTTCAATATACTTGCTATATTTTCCTGATCTTCTTTCAATACGACACACCGTCCTGAGAAACAGAATTGAAGGAGGAAGCTGAGGTGTTCGAAAGTAGTAAAACAGCCAAATAACTCTTTTGGATGGGCTAGGCAGCCTCTCAAATGCCCATCCGAGCCTCAGTCAAAGAGAAAGCTATCGATTGCCCTCTTATGCAGGCAGAAGAAGGAGCAGTGCGTTCTAAATTGCACTGAAATGCAGAGTTTATTTTTAACATGCAACTGGGCACATTATGTGTAAGGGGAAATTTAATTTTTGTCCTGAATATACTCAAAAACTATTTGCAAGGCAGCTTCACCGTTTTCTTCCTTCTTTCTTCTTATATATGCCCTTGTTTCTTTCCCTGGTATCTTTTGTGGACATTGCTTGTGAATGTTACTAAAACTGCATGTCCTGCTTAGGCAGCTGGACAAAACTGTATGAACCCTTTTAAAAATAGATGTGAATTCAAACAGCTCAAGAATTATGGAGGGGCAGCTCAATAACTATTTTTTGGGGGGGAGGGGGAGGAAATCTTAAGCTTTTCACCTCTCAAAATTGCTTTGGGTTCCAAAATATTCTATAGGTATGTAATTTCTTTCCGCCTGGTATTTGGCGTGCGTATGCAACAGACGTGTCCCAGCCTTATGAATCTTCCTTTTGTTATTTGTGTGGGCAAGATATGAGGTATGTATGAGGTGAAAAACAGCTGCTGTGCTTAATCAGACACCTCACCTGTAATTAAGGATTATAAGGAGGTGATCCTCCTGGAGAATACGTAGAGCGCCAAGTTTGGTCAGGGAGGATTTTTGGGGAATCTTAATTTTTATAGACATTGGAAATGACAAAGCCTGCCAGTCAAATCTGCACAGGAGTGGATCCCTTCACAACAGCACAGAAAACCATTTTGGGTTTCAAGGGCAGATAGACACACAGGTGAAGGCAGAGGCAGAAGCGTGCAGGGAAGGGCTTTTTCAAATATATCACAGCAGGAAAGATTTACGAGGGAGTAGCGGGCCCATTAATAGATGAGGAAAGCAGCTGAAATCAATGGCCAGTCTAAGTTGTCCTGAACTACTTAATGTTTTCTTTTTTAATTGGTTTTTAAGAAGAAAAATATATACAGCCAGCCTATGGGCCATTAGGAAGTAGCGAAAACCTTGGCACTTACTTCTTTGATGGAAACCTTGCGAGATAATACTTGGAAGAGAGTTGATAGCTACAAATCAGTACTGCAAATGGATATATGTCCAGGGTGCATTATACAGAGAAGGACAAACCCCAGAAGTACTGGAAGACTGTTGTAAAAAATTCAACTGTATATGCATGATTCTGCTCTGTTACAGAAATCGTTGGGCATTAACCCTTATTTACATGGGAAACAAGCAAATTTCTACTTTGCCTCAAAGGGCTGATGATTTAGGATCATTATTATCTTTCTCAGACTCACCGTATTGGGGTAGGTAGAGAGACAGTAAAATATTAAAGAATATTATACCTATCAGGTTATTAGGATCGTGAGATGGATGAAGAAAGACAATTCTTTGTTCCTCAACAGAATACAGTGAATTAGATTCCGTAAGAGTCTTATATAGGAATGGATCCATAAGGTTGAAAAAGTAACTGCTATTTTTGAAGCTAGTTAGAACAAACAGAAGGGGCACACAGGCATAGCATGTCCATATCATTGTATTTTTCAGTGCTCACTTTCATTTCATTTCAATACTTTCTCCAAAAATTAGATTCATTATATAATCTTGGAGTATAAAAACCATGAATTTTAATACTACAGTATCATCTGTGTAAGGGACAGACTTCCTCAGATATTTTGGGTCTGGATCTAATGCTTGATTAGTAAGCACCATTTCATGAACAGGCTTACAATATACAGCAAAAAAAAAATTAACACAGTGTAGTATTCAGAATTGCATAAAGGCATTCCGGAATGGCACGTGGTCCATCTTTTCTACTTACGCCGGCTTATTTCTACTGCGTCTTGCTCCATGTATAAAAAAGGCTTATTTATTCAAAAATATGGTGCAGCTACAAGCCACAGCAACTAAGATCTATCCTCCCATCCCTCCTAGCGCAAAAGTTTCACTGTGCTTATGTAACAATACAAATCTATGCCTGGGCCAGCTTTCTGTTTCTAATAGGAGCATAGGATGTGTAAACATGGAATTTTGTTGAAACTGCCTTCCTTTGTGTGTGCTTTCCCTTCTGTCAAATTACAGAGTCATAGGATAGGGTCTCCTTTTGCCAGTGAATGAAATTAATTTTCTTTTTATCCTTGACCGGTACATAGCTTCAGTGTATAATCCTAAAAGTTCAATCTTGTGTAATTGTCAGAGATTCACTCTGGCACTCATTAAGCTCCATTCCTGCATAGGGTGTCCCCTCTTTGACCTCTCTGATCAATACTTCTTCAGTCCAGTTCATGCATTTCAACTCACTAAATACATCCACAGCAGTGGCCTTGCCTCATCTCCTTTCCCGCTGCCTCTTGCAACCTTTTGTAAATGGAGCATTCTGACATTTGTCTTTAGGAAGGCTCTTGGGTTGGTTAATGCCTTTTGAAATATATAAGGGAGAGAACATTTTATTAATGAGTATGTAAGACTGAAGCAGTTTTAAATCTTTCATTTGCAAAGTGTGCATTTGAATATTTCAAAATTACCTATCAATTAATTTACCAGTAGTTAATAATTATGAAATTCTGCCCCAGTTTCTTTCTGACCCTCAAGTATGTCTTCTTATCAAAAGAGACTCTCGTTTTCAACCTTATTTTGCTTCCAATCCTCTTTGGCTCATCTCTTTCGAAACGACAAACAGAACAAAACAAATGTTTGGTTCTATCATCTTCTTACTACAAGGCCTAGTACAGGGGTCTCCAACCTTGGCTCCTGGAAGCCTGGCGGACTTCAACTCCCAGAGTTCCACAGCCAGCTGGCTGTGGAATTCTGGGAGTTGAAGTCCACCAGGCTTCCAGGGGCCAAGGTTGGAGACCCCTGGCCTAGTAGAAAGCATCTGGAGGAACACAAATGAAACTTTGTGAGTTGATATGAGAGCATTAGAGGATGACAAATAAAACTTTATTTAGAGTGTGTACAATCCAGGACCAGGAAGGCAGAAGATCCATTTCTTGGAGAACCATCTTAGCTGATGTATCTTGGTGCTTCTCTGTTGACTGAGGTTACCTGCAGTGTTGGGTTAGTCACCAAAAGAGGGTCCACACCAAAGACCCGCCTCCTTGGTCACCCCCTTGTGAAGGATCCAGGGTAATGGATTTTTACTGCCCTAAACAAGGCTGAGATTTGCTAGTGTGTAAGGATTGTTTTGTATTCTTGCCAATTTTTATTCTGCTAATATGGCACCATTTGGTCAGGAGCTGTATTCAGATGTATTTCAAAGGGTATATTAACCTAACTTATTGGCTCTTTGGACATTTTGGCTTTAAACTTCAAATGATGGCTTCAGGAATTGACATGCCTAGGACATCTGCCAATAGGCTGCTTGACCAATGCCAATCTTAATCACCAAATTAAGAGACAATGAGAAGAATACTGAGCCAACCTGAAGGAAGTAAGCCAAAATCTTTCACACAGGGACTATTTAACTTTTTTTTTTATTTGCCATCTGATCTTAGTAGGACATATCCATGAGTTTTGCCGAACTAGTTTTTAAATCATGGTTAAAAAAGAGAGAGAGAGAGAGAGATAATTCTTCTACTTTTGATGTTGCATCAAAGGCCAATTTCTCCTTCCTTTGTTCCTTGCTTAAAACGTTTTAGAAAAAATTTGCATTCTTTCTTCAATTGTTGTTCCTTTTCAGCCGGCTAAATGATGATTTTTAACTACTGTGGTTTTCTTTGCTTCCCTCGCCCTCCCCACGAACTTGCAGAAGATTAAATTCATCATTCATTTTTTATGGTTTTATACATAGTGGTGTTTTATGTTTTCAGATAGACTGAGGTCATACTTTTAAGGAAAAAAAAAAAGAATGTTCTGCATTTAAATTGAAGGCAGGTCCACTCCATTAAAGGGAAATTATTTGGTTCACATTAAAAGTCTTAAAAGTGTACAAAATAATATTCGAGTAAAAACTGAGAGATGTAATTGTATGTAATATCATAAAATAATCAATATGGCATTACATTATTTCTCACTTCTCCGTTACAGCTTGGGGAGTGGGATTAGCTTTTGCATATTGATGAGGTGAAAAGGGTCACTCTGGAATCTAACAGAGGTGGATTTCGTGGTTATATTTGAACATAAGATTTTTTTTTCCTTTTCTTTTGGTGAGAGGGATATCATGGTGGCTGAAGCTGATATTGAGGTAGGTCTGTTTCTGAATTTCGATGATCCTATCAGAAGGGACTGACCAGAAAAACAACCTTGGATTAGCCACTCAATTGCGCACCTCACGGAGCAAAGCAAATGTTTGCTTGTCAACAACAATAATAAGCAGTGAAGGGACATAAGTAGCTCCCATTCATTCCTGTCACTTATAATTTCACTTCCTTTCAGGCCTAGCCAAGTTATTGGGCTGCCCAGAATCGAGCAGCGATTGGTATCTTCTCTTCTCTTCTCTGATAAGCCAAGGGATATAATACCTATGAGACTGGCCACATGATTTTGGCACCCGAAGTAGAAAATTTTGCAAGCTCTTCTTTCCCCGCTGCAATAAAAATAACTTTAAAAAAAAAATAAAAAGGCTGTATTTCCTGACACCTACTTTCTCTGCAGTGCAGAAAGTCTACAACAGCTTGATTCCCAGGTGCTTCAGTTGCTTCTAGGGTTGCCTTCTGTAGTTTATGGTTTCCAAGGCAAACCCAGAAAAATACTCCTTTTTTCCACCAATCCCTCTGAAGAGAGTCAAGGAATTAAGTGAGGGAAAAAGCCAGTTCCACCTGTAGTTCAAGAGCTGTGAGCCCTTTAAGGCAGGTCAGGTGAAGAAGCATTTCAAGGATTCTTGGAATACTGGAATACTAGCATTAATATAGCTACGTCAACAGTTCTTTAAAGTTTGTCCAAGTTCCCATCTGTACCATCTTTTACTGAAGAGAATCAAGGCAGTATTATTTTAAGTTTAGAAAAGTTAGATGAAAAAGGACTTCGTTTCCATATTTAATCCAGCAGTGATGTTTTGTACTCCTGTAAGTGCAAGCATTAATACCTAACCTACTTTTAAAAAGACAAGCATTTATCAATTCAGAGGAAAAAGAAAAAGAACCCAGGCAAAAAAACAAAACCAAAAACCCCACCTGCATCAACTGCCTCACTACGAATCCCTTTCACATTGTGGGTTGCCCTCAAATTATGGAGTTTCAAAGTGCCGATAATGAACCTCACGCATATCTCTAGCATGAATAATAAGGAATGAGCATAATATATTTTAATTTTTTTTTCTTTAATGCAATACTGCTGCAGTACTCCACCCAAATAAATACAATTATCGAAGAGACCTTTTTTTTTTTTTTTCAAGGGAAAGGAGATCATTGCTGGAAGGAAAATGTTGCAATGAAGCTTTCAGGCAGCCCATTTTTTTTTTTTTTTGCCTTCGCATGGGGTGGTTTCTATTTCAAATCTCTCTATCTCCTATCAAACTATCCTTAGGTGGCCTCTGGTTAGCTTCTTTTGGTCTCTGCAGATTGCCCTGGCTCCTTGATAACCAGAGTAGCCTCCTTTTGAGTGTGATATTCCAGGTTTTCAACTGTCTCGATCGATTGCTACGTCTGTGGCAACCTCAAGTCATCTTCACAATGTGGTTGGGCATTATGACAGTTTCTGTAAGATTTTGCAGGGTCCTCCCTTGATTTCATTCAACAGAGCCTGTAATTTTCAGAAAATAGAAGCAGGTCTTTTCCTGGGTAGAATGCATTGGTGAACAGTGTGGGAGTCAAAGCATCACCTTTGTAGCACTTCGAGTGTTTTTGTTCTTTGATGCTGAAAGCTGCCTTGGAACAATGGGTTGAAGATACTTGCATGCAGCATGTTAGCTGAGTGGAGAAGGATAGGTCACTGAAGTCAGGCCCTGAAGCAGGAGATAAACTAGCTGGTTGCACCTTGGGGAGATGGCCATACCAGTCCAGGTCTCCATTTAAATAGAGATCTATATTTTTGATTGCAACCAAGCAAGCCTTTGAAGGCTCCTGGGCCCATTTTGGGCCCTATATGGGTCAATTTCATGGGGGCAGGGAAATGGAAAGACAGGGAATGAGGCTTTGTGATTATTTATTTTTGACTTCGTAAGATACAGCCATGAGCCGTGGTAATGCAGTGGTTAGAATGTAATATCGCAGGCTAATTCACTGCTCACTTCAGAAGTTCATTTCTCACCAGCTCAAGGTTGACTCATCCTTCTGAAGTTGGTAAAATGAGGACCCAGATTGTTGGGGGCAAGAGGCTGACTCTGTAAACCGCTTAGAGAGGGCTGTGAAGCACTGTGAAGCAACATATAAGTCTATTGCTATTGTGCAGGCAATATTTCTGCATGTCATCTTTTGTTACCAAAAAAAGAGAAAACTTGGATGGAGCACAAAGGTTGTTGCTTTAGAGTTTGCAGGCTGGGGAAACAACTATAGCACAAAATGGCAAAGAGGTATTTCCAGCCATATTTTCTATGGCTTGGTGACATTCACACATAACATTTGTGTGAGTGGGGGGGGGGATCTCAAAAGTGAATTGAATAGTTTTGTTAAACATTGGGGATGAATTCTAGATGCATGGCAAGTTTCACTTAGACTCTGATCTTGTTGCAGATGTCCCCTCCGCTACCTAGTGGATCAAAAGAGATGGTGTGCAGGTAGATGAGAGAATGAACTTATTGTGGCCCACCAGTGGAGAGCAGAGTTGGCAGCAGATTCAGACAGTGAGGAGGTTGGGGAGGAACATGAGCCAGCCCTGGAGTCTGGGGAAGGCTCTGATGAGGGCTCTGCGTCGGAGGCAGAGATGGGGCCAGGGCCGTCCGACAGTTATCAGCTGCCTTCAGAGTAGGACATCAGTGGGGAAGAAGAGCAGCTGGAGCCTGTTCCCCATGTGCTCATGCACAGAGCTGCCAGAAGAAGGGAACAGCTAAGGAACAAGGGTTGACTCAGGAGTAAAGCCACAGGTGGACAGTGAGTGGCCCCTTCCAGAGGGAATAAAAGAGGAGCAAAAAGGGAGTGCGGTTTTGCAGGAGACAATTACTTCATTTGGGGGAAGATCTGTTCCTGCATTCTTGCTAAGTATCGTCTGCTACAGTGTGGCATCTGAAAGATATCAGCCTGGCAACTCTCCAAGCCTGATAAAGGTCTGTAATTGGGAAATATCTTGAAAGACTGTTGGCCAGAACTTTGCTGGAGAGGAATTCACTGTAAACTAAATAAAAGGGGTTTATTGGGATGAGAAGTTGGTGTCAGGCTGTTGGGAAGCCTAGGTCAGAACAGAACTTCTGGGGAGCCTCAGAAAGTTTCTGAGGGTTTTTAGCAAATAGGAATGTGGCAGAAGACACTAAAGTTGGTATCCACATAGAGAAAGCCAAGCTTGGGTGGGGCGCAGCAGGGAACTGTTGGGGTGTAACTCCCAAGTGTAGGCGGAAATGGAGCTGAGAAGAACAGCAGTACGGAATATGTATTGGGATCATCCCAGGATAAAACAAAGCTTAATGATGCATGAAAGAAGGAAAGAACAGAGATTGTGATCATCATCAAAGTGCAGATCATGGTAATAAATTCGTGGGATTTAGTAATAACATTCTACAGGTCCATTTTGATAAGAAAACTAAAGGCTATTCCTTATGGAACACGTCAAACAGGGATACTGATGGTTCAATGACAAGAGTCCTAATCAGACCAGAATTGAGGGGGATATTAATTTAAACTCACATCCAGGCAAATCTTTCCTTGGCCAATCACTCTCTTTCAGCTTAATTGACTGTATTGGTGTATTCTATTGGTAAATTCGGGCACCTGGAAAAATACGGCATCTGTCACTTAATCCTCCTGGGAAAGATTGAAGGCAAATGAGGTCCAGGCAGAAGAAGAACATTGTGGCTTCAAAATCTAAGGGACCGTTTTGGACAAAACTCAGCGGCCCTTTTTCATGCCGTTGTGGATAAAAATAGGAATGCCAACATGATTGCCAACATCTGATGACGGATATGGAAGAAGAGGAAGAAGAAGAAAGTATATTCTAGAGACAAGTGGTTGGGAAGACCATCAAGCAACATTTTAAAAAGGGGAAATAAAATTGATGATAACTTCATTATTAGTATAATTTTGATGGTTCGTGGATTACGTCATCAGAGTGAAAAAATAGGCGAATGGATTCTTAGTGAACTTCTATATCCAGTTCCATGATTTAGAGGCAAATATGAAGCCACCCTTACTTTGCTTGGTTAAGAAGTCTCCCTCCGTCTGGTCTGAATGGAAGATTACCTGGGAACCTTCCTGTTCAAATATCCCTTAAATCAGGGTCTCCAACCTTGGCAACTTTAAGACTTGTGGACTTCAACTCCCAGAATTCCTCTGGCTGAGGAACTTTGGGAGTTGAAGTCCACAAGTCTTAAAGTTGCCAAGGTTGGAGACCCCTGCCTTGGATTCTATGGAGGAAGCCCAGAGCTGATTAATATAATGTTCATTCTCATACACTATTCGGTTATTTACATAACACACTGCAATGTTCTGGAGAAAGAGGCCATGAATACGCACCATTTTATTGTTCCTTTGGCACTCCAAGGAAGCCAAATGAGGCTGAATAAGCTGAAACTCAAATTGAAGGATAAGAATGGAGCTGCGAGGAAGTCTGCAGTTTTGCAGTGTTTTAGTAATCCCAGATGGCAGCAGTGTCAATAAAATGTATTCACGTAATTCCACTCCATGCATTAGCGGCAGCGGTTCCTCAGCTACCCAAACCTGGCAACTTTACCATGATTACCATCCCAAATAAACTACAACAATCGCTTTAAATGGTGCCAACAAAGAGGTAGAAAGCAGCGTTCAAATTGAAATGTGTTTGAATGTCAAACCAACAGCCCAGCATTCAAAAACTCTTACCAAAAACGAATTGTGCCTATGGGAAAAAGGTCGGGATTGATTGCCAACAGTTTTCCCGGACAAAATGTAAGGTTTTAATGTTGACTTTTATGGTCCTAAACATCTTGGAATCATACTATTTAAGGGACCATGGATCTTATTGGTCTCATTCGAGACAATGCTTGTATCCTTATGATTTATACTGACTGTTTCCTAGTATGATTGGATTGCTTATTGTACCCTATTCTTGATGAATGTACCTTTTCTTTTATGTACACTGAGAGCATTTGCACCAAGACAAATTCCTTAGGTGTCCAACCACACTTGGCCAATAAAGAATTCTATTCTATTCTATTCTATTCCTATTCCTATTCCATTCCATTCTATTATCACTCTGCTAAACAACTAACTCCCACAACAATGTCAAACTATTTACCAAGACTGTATTACTATTATTCTTCTCATCTTTCCTATTACCTATCTCCTTTTCTACTTATGACTATAACCTTGTTGCTTGTATCTTTGCAGTTTATATGGTTTTATTTGGTTCCCTAGTATGATCTGATTGCTTATATAGCATCCTATGACTATCACTAAGTGTTGCATCTTATGATTCTTGATGAATGTATTTTTATGTACACTGAGAGCTTATGAACCGAAGACAAATTCCTTGTGTCCAATCACACTTGGCCAATAAAGAATTCTATTCTATTCTATTCTGTTCTGTTCTGTTCTGTTCTAAATTGAGACAATGCACCAGGAAAAAATGTGTGTGTTTTGTTATTCAGAGTTTGAATTTCTGCCACCCCTGCCCTCTATTTGTTTTCTGCTGTGTGTAACTCTCTAGTGTTAGTGATGTGGATAGCACAGAGACGGACCTTCCATTTATTTTAAAATTTAGTTTTCATTCTCACGGCCATAGGTCATGCTAGCTTGGGTGATTGGAATGAATGTCCCAAACACTGGGCTGTGGAGGGAGGGAGGCGGTGGGGCATCGGATTGTCCTTCCTTGGGTTAGAGATGCAGAAACTCGAGTTCAGATTTCAGTCAAGTGTGAAGCTCATCTTTCCCACATAATCTACTTCACAAGGACAATGTCAGGATAATAATAAAGTATATAACAAAACGAACAATAGATCCCATTTTGCAAACCATGAGATTGACACATAAAGTTATATAGGATGTAGGGAATTCAGTCAGCACCTTCTACCTTGTTTAACCTCTGGCCTTTCACTCTGCTTTGTCCACACACCATACATTAGTCACTTCTGGCTTGTAAGATTCTAGAATTGTAGGATGGAAAGTATTGGGACTGCTAGTATCCTAACAGCAGATCAGAATTTGATCCTTCCTCAGCCGGTGGTGGTGTTGTTTAGCAAAATCTCCAAGGTACCGGTGCATAGTGAGGGCATGTCTCAAATACAAGTTGCAAAAAACACAACTTCTCTGCAAACTCGAGAAAAGCAGCAATTCTTCGGTTTTTATGAACAAGGCTCGGAGTGCTACAGGCCATTTTGTGTAGGCATCAACCTGGATGTCCACAGATTGCTCTTGTCAGTTTTGAACTTTGTGTTATGTGCTGTTTTCAACCACAATCAACCCAAGACGTTGCCCAGAACAGCAAAGGCTGCTCATCTACCCCAAAGCAAACTGTGTAGTATTCACCATATTTTGGCAGCTCAGATAGACAATTCCACAAGCACCTGGAAAAGATAACTAAGTAAACAATTACCTGTTCCTTTCAAGATTTCTTCAGACAGCTGACTGAAGCATTGTTCTCACTCTGTTTCAGGTTGAGCTGAAAGGCCTCAGTTCCCCAGTATCCTCAACCATAGAAGACATTGGTCCAAAGAGTTTATGGGGGGAGGGGACCAGGAACACAAGCCATCCTTAACTTATGACCACAATTGAACCCAAAATTTCTGTCGCTAAGCCAAACTGTCATGCCCTTGTTAGAGTTGGACTCTGAGGGAGAGGAGGAACAGCCAACAGGGAGTGGAAGTGTGGCTCCGGAGGTTGTGGAGGAGGCTGGGGAAGGACAGATGTCAGCTGGGCAGTCAGACGAAGAACCAGGCCCATGCCCTCTGCATCCTAGGACACACAGAGATGAACGGAGAAGGAAACAACTTGGCTTACGAGAGAGGAAGTGGCCATGATCCCCCTCATTAGTTGCAGCTGGGGAGAATAGTATATAAGAGAAATGGTTAAAACACAGTGTTACCAGAAGCAAAGCGTGTTTTATTCTGGGCTGAAGTTATCTCCTTGAAGTTGGTAATTACTTAACCTGGTCATTGTAGTTTGTTTTAGTTTTAGTTTTTTTAAAAAAAATTTATTGGTTTTTAAAAACAAACAAAAACAAACAAAACATAAAAACATCAAACTATCTTCCATATGTGTACATACAGTGTGCCGGTTGGTTTGATTGTTTTGTGCTTCCATTTTGTAGTCTTCAATTACAATTACATTGCATATAATCTCATATTTTCAATCAAAAATTAAATACCTTATTAATCAATCATTTGACTATTATTCATTCATATTTTACAAGATAATCATAATTTAGTTAGTTTATTATATAACAGTTCATATTATCATCCCAAATCTATCCTAAAATCATTTTGTAGATATAATAAGAAAGAAGTACATCTTTATATATTTATTATTTCCTAAAAGTCTACATATTTCATTACTGTATTTTATTATCTAACCGTTGATAGAAAAGATCCCAAATTTTATAAAATTGTTTATCCTCTTGTTCTCTAATTTCAAATGTCAATCTGCTCATTTCAGCACATTCCAATATTTTCTTAATGATTTACTCCTGTGATGGTATTTTCTCATTTTTCCAGTTTTTAGCAAATACAATCCTAGCCACTGTTAATACATTTGCAATCAGGTATTTCAAGTCTTTACTATATATTTCAGGTAAAATTCCCAATAATTTTTTTTCCCAATAAAATTCCCAATAAAAATATCTCTGGTTTCAAATCTATATGTTTTTTTTGACATTTTTTCCAACCACATGTGGATTTTAGTCCAGTATTTTTTAACATCCGCACAAGTCCACCACATATGGTAATATGAGCCAGGTGTCTGATGACATTTCCAACATTTTTCGGATTTATTCTTGAACATTCTTGCTATTCTTGTCAGGGGGGAAATGCCACCTGTAAAACATCTTATACAGATTTTCTTTATAAGCTGTTGACATTGTCATTTTATAATTTTGAGACCACAATTTTTGCCATTTCTCTAAATCGATCCCATATCCAAAATTCTTCCCCCAAGCAATCATTGTTTTAGGTTTTTATTTCACCTCTATCAGCTCATTAAGTTCGGACTGTATTGCTTTCTTTTGAAGACTATTTTTGAGTACATTTTATCTCCAACTGAGAATTTTTGAACAGTGGGGCCAAGTTGGAGGCATTAAAGGACATTTATTTATATTTTGGATTTTGTTACATTTGTGTTACATTCCGGGTCACCACACAGACAGTCGTTAAGCGAATTTTGCCACATTGTCTTTTGCTACCGTTGTTAAGTGAATCATTGCAGATGCTAAGTTAGTGACATGGCTGTTCTGTTTTCCCACTGACTTTACGTTTCAGAAAGTGGCAAGAGGGTATCCTGTGATCCCAGCACATTGCAACCATCATAAATATGAGTTAGTGACCAAGTAAATGAATTTTGGTCACGTGATGATGGCAGTATTAAACCAGTTGCAGCCCACCACTGACTAAGTGTGAAAAATGGCCATAGGTCACTTCTTTCATTGCCTTTGTTACTTTGAACGATCACTAAACAAATAAGTTGTAATTCGAGGACTACCTGTATGCGATGGTTTGCTTGCTGGTTTCAAATAGAGTTGAATGGCTCCTGGTTATGGAAGCGGGCTCTTTTTCCCCCCAGTGTATTTCTCAAAGGGGAAAAAAAAAAGATTTAATTCTGGACCAATCCCAAAAGGCCATTCATTTCCTTTCTGCTACCTCCATTGGCAAGAATAGTTTGCCAAATGTATTTTAACTGTGGCTGTTTCCCATTCATCTCTCCCAGAGTTGTAGTAATGGACTAGAATAGATTACATCCAGATCTAACTTGGCCCCAGCTACGCTGGCACTATATTAATAAGAGAATACAAAAGGAGAGCCACCTTCCTGTAAATGAATTGTTGATAGGCCCCTATTAAGGTCTTGCAAACAACATTACAAAGAACATCTGGATTTCTGGTGGGTTATAAACTCAGTGGAAAAAGGCAACCTGTTCGTTCTAGTACATTTAATTTCAAATAGAACTTTTGTTTAATGTCGCCAGTTGCTGCTTAGAAACACAACTCATTCTCTAGATTTTCCCTTTTGGACAGTTCCTGGTCTTAAGGATATACCTCTCCCATTTTATAAGTTAGGATAAGTTTTTCATGCAGGCCATTTGGGGGTTTTTTTGGACAAAGAATTGGAATTATTTAAAGAAGGATTGCCACTTGTGATCTATGCCATTTTGAGTTCTGTTAAATCTTTCCTTTCCCTGCTACCTCCAGAGGGTTAAACACTAGTTACAGACCTACAAAGCTAAACAAGGATTTTCCCAATGTGTTCTCAGAATACCGTATAGAAGAGAATGTTCCCATGACGTAAACAGAAGATGCAAGACAATTTGATCTGTTGCGATGGAATGTACATTAATCCCTCAGCAGGTTTTTTGCTACACTTCAACATACCTGAAATATGAAAATAATCTACTTTTTAACCTGTGTTGAAATCCCAAACACAATTGTGAGAAAACAGTCTGTCATTCAACATGATCAGAGCTGACATTCTCGTTTTTTTTAAAAATGTATTTGCTCGTTTGTTTTATTCTGTATGTTATTCTTAACATGCAAGAAAAACAGAATGTATTGGAAAGAGGTACTAAACAGTGAAATATTCATTTTGTGGCAGTGGATGAAAAATGGAAAATCCGTGATGACTTTGATGATGAATAGGGTCAGATAGGGAGAGTCAGGTGGAATCTTAGTTACTGGAAAAAGAAGGAAATGAGACTAAATCACTTGTATCTGCTTTCCTCTTAAGCGTTTAGCGTTTAGCTCACAGTTTCTCCTAAAAGGATCTAAAGCCAGTAGGTGTCGCCTTTGTTATGCATTATTCATTCTTTAAGACAAGTTATCCCTTTCTCCGCTACCTTTCTCCTCTTTTCTCCCCCCACCCGTTTCAACTGTAAGAACAGTCTGCCAAGGATATCTGGTACAAGCCATCAAAATATTTTGGCAGCTCTGCAAAGTGACAGTTTAAATGAACACAAGAGGGTTTTTAACCATTTATAGGCCAAAAGGCAGCATAAAGCTTTGCCAATGCAAAACCATTGGATGTTTGTGGATTGATTCCTCCTCCCGCCCCCTTTTACAACAGACAGTTGGACCCTCTGAGAAAGTCCTAGTTGTGCTGATTTTGGTGGAGTTACTGTATTATAAACAGCCTAACTTATTGCAGATTTTTTGTGTCCCCCCCCCACTTCTCTCCCTTCTTCATTTTGTAATTTTTCTTTCCTTTCCCAAACCAAATAGCAAATCAGGATTACAGGTTGGGAATTATGAGACTGCCACCTTTTTTGGGGGGGGGGGGTGTTGCCAAATAATGAGGATAATATCCTGCACCTTTCCTTATTGCTTTTGTGAGGGACCCGTGGCACAACATAGCAAATATGGTATTTGCCCATTCATGGCTTGGTGGGCTGCCTTGGGCCTTTGCTTTGTGCATATTGTTGGTAGGAGCAAGAAACCTTTATTGGAAATCTTAGGAGGAGTTGCTGAAGGGGTTCTGGAGCAGCTGCCTTGCTTAAATTTAACCATTAGCCTGCCCACCCCAATAAGGTTATACTAATGTCATGGTTTTAGAGCGTGCGGTTTCCTAGCCATCTGAAGAACTGCCAGGGGTAGAATTTGGGGCCTTCGGCGAAGCATGGACTGTGCCACCGAAGTATTCACTCATGTAATTTGTAAAGATCTTAAGAAACTAGACCGAGGCATCCTCCTTCCTTGAGATTTCCCCATTTGAGGCTGGGGAAATTTGCTTTGCCAATTTGGCATTGCCCCTGGTATGAAAAGTGAACTGAGGCTATGAGGCGCAGGGTTAAAAGCAGTGGAGCATCTGAAAGGATGAGCTAAAACTTCCAAGAAAGAAAGTTACATGTCTTGCAGAAATTGCAATTCAGTGTTCAAATCCTGTTCTGTATGAAGATGATTCCAGATTAAGTCACTGGTTTCTCTAATTAGTAGATCCCGAGAAAGACTGGAGATATTAGTGAGCCTGTTTTAGGTTATTGGGACCTGTTGTTCAACTATATAAATCAACTGCTTCTCAGCTATTGTTAATTCAAGCAGCCATTGGTTGAGATAATGTAGTCTTAACACAATGGTGGCTGAACCCCACTCCTTCTTAATTTCTCTTGCTACCTAAACTACTCACAGTTCAGCTGATTTCTGGTCTGGACTTTTTGTTAAAAGTTACACCCACCTTAAGCTTGCAAGTAAAGGCAGGAAATTAATTTTTAATAATAATAGAATAACAAACATTACCACAAGAATAGGTATGAATGCTATGACAGTTGCATCAATCTCTCAACTATTGCATGCAAGCTGAAAAAGTTGGTATCTGTTTATTTTATTCATTTAATAAATTTGTTTGCCGCTCATTCTTGCCGCAAGGTGACTCTTATTGATGTGTATTGCTGCAACAACACCTACCTGTAAAAGTTAAGTCTGTTAAGAGGAAATATTTACTAAATACTCAGGAAGGAAAACATAGCAAATCCAAAAGTCAGGACCAAAATCTGCAGGAGTAGATCAGTTATTCCTTTATCTTATCCTGATATTCGTAGTCTTGAATATAGCTCCTTTGCTTCCTATCTATCTGTTGATAGATTTTTCACAGGTTTATGGAGTTGGTGATGAGGTTGCCGGCCTATAAATATATAAGAACATAAACCAGTATATCTCTGTGGCTAAACCAAATTTTCTCACTTAGCAGATAGATGACCTTGGGCCAGTCCTCCTCTCTCAGCCCAACTCACCTCGCAGGGTTGTCGTTGTGGGGAAAATAGGAAGAGGAAGGAGCACTGGATTTGTCTGCTGCCTTGAGTTAATTTGTACAAATAATAAAAGGTGGGAAATAAATTAAATAAACAAACAAACAAACATTGTAAACATCCACGAGAACCGTTAGGGCGCCTTCAGAAGCATTTCTGACTAATGAAAGATTTCCATGGAAATAGCTCCCTATCAACGACCAGATCTCCTTGCTCAAGCCCTTAATAAAACTTTTCTGGGTATTAAATTAGAAATGATAGTTCCCATTCTCAAGAATTTTCCATTTTGTTTGGGGGGGGGGAGATTGAAAGGAAAATCTCTTCGTAGAAGAATCTTTCCCTTCTAATTTAAAAATCCACCCCAAGGGTAAAGGCAGGAAGTGTGTGTGTATGTGTGTGTGTGTGTGTGCGCGCACACACACATATTCTGTCCATGGCAATAAATAAATACATCCCCTTTTCTAAACCAATGATTCCGCTAATTCTTCAAACAGTGCCTGTGGAAGTTTTGTGTTTCGCTTTATTTTGAAATGGTGATTATTATCAACCTGTTTGGCTTAGTGGGAAGCCTGATTCGCTAGCCCCTCTAGCTGCAGCCAGCCTGTAGTTAACAGTCTCAGATTCAGAATCACAATCTTGAGTCAGATTTCACATCATTCACACAAAGACACATCGACGCCCCAGATCTGATAAACATCAATATTCTTAAATAACAAGGAAAAGGTCTGTTTTATGGGATTCCAGACAGGCGGTGTGTTTCCAAGCTCCTCCTGCAGAATCACGGGAAAATATACACTCTTGTCTCACAAGCAGGTTTTCTTCCTTGTCAAGTCAAAAAGCCCACTATTTTCAAAAAAACAAAAAAAACAAAAAAGGCTTCTTACGAAGAACAAGCTTGTTATTCAAAAGCCTGTGCATGGAAGCCATCTCTTCAGGGTTTTCTTTCTTCTGACAGTTTTCAGCAAACACATTCCTTGCATATTAGTCTATCTGCTGTGATGGTGACAAGAGTTTTGTGTCAAAGTGCCTGTTTCTTTTTGTATCTGCTGTAAGCATATATATATGTATGTATGTATGTATGTATGTATGTATGTATGCGAACTTGCAGTGGGGTGAAGAGTTGCCCTAACAAACATTTTATTAAAAAAACAAGAACAATGTATGTATGTAGCATTTAAAAGAGGGGGGAAAAGTTTGATTTACAAATAACAAACCATAGCAAAAATTACCTAGTTTGGCTTTACCAATTATGCTTCCAGTCTTGGATGTATTTTATGTATATATATTTTTCTCCCTTAGTTGGATTCCATTTCTTCTTTTTTCTCGTCTTTTTTTTTTAAGCATTTCCACCCTCAGCTCTTTACATCTTTGGCTACCAGATGTGTCCCACATTGAAGAGTTATTTCTCTTCCCTAGAGTGGAATAAATGCAATCAATATGAGTATTGCTCTCAGGGCCTTGAAATATTACATTAATGTTCCATGTGGTGACATTTTAGCTGGAATTTTCAAATACATTATGATGGTTCAAATTAATATTTATCAGATCAGCTTTTATATTTTGCAAAAGAGGGAGAGAGAGTAAGCATTATTAAAATACAAAATGCAGATGAACTCCAAAATCGATGGTCCATTTTACCAGCACTTCGCAGGGTTGTGTTTTGCTTTCTGGTTTTGTTTTAAAATTTATTAGTTTTACAGGCAAATCTATTTATTTCTCCTCATTTGTTTTTTTTTTCCACCCTCTCAGTGTTTTCCAATAGTTTCTCCTCCCCCGTTTATTATCTTGAAATGTAAATTACAGCATTAGCCAGTTTTCTTTAATTTTTTTCCTTTTCAATGATTAAATCTGTTACATGACATCTTTGTCCTTTCTATAAATTAAATCATCTTTCCTTTCCACCTTTAGCCACTGCCAGAAGCAATACCCTGATTGCTAGCAATAAAAGTCCTCACATTACACAGCTTTTATTTCCACACAAAGCAAATCCTCCCCCCTCCTCTTTTTTCTTTCCTACTATTTAACACAGCTTTGGGGTTGAGTGGTAGGGATAAATGGTACTTTTTTCCACAAGCAAAGAATTTTCATAAAGGAGATTGTTTGTGTGTTTGTCTTAGTTCCAAATAATGTTTTGTGGCGATGGTGAAGAACCAAGAACATGGATTATTTTGCTTGTTTGATGGGTTTTTTTTTTTCCATTTTAAAATCTTTTCTATCCTTACCTTGAGTAATTGTGGCAAAAGTACTGCTTCCGCCCCCCCTCTCCTCACCCCCCCCTCATCCCCCCCTCCTTAAATGCCACCTTGGAGACGCCTGGATTATAGGCGAAGCTAATTATGGATATAGGTTAAGGAAAAAAAAAAGTTGCATTTCCAATCACCTCACCTTTATTGAAAATGAAATGCCTTCACAAGCGAGGATTAAAAACTTGCATTCAAAGTTTGATCATTCCGGCATCTACCTTTTTTGGCTGGGTGGATACATTTGATGTTTTTTCTTCATATGTCAGATGCAACATAGAGAGGGAGAGAACTTTGACTGCTGGCTGTTCGTTTGGATGTGAGCATGCAAGCTTGCTCTTCCTATTTTCTCCCAGTGCTGATCTGCGTGAAAGAACGACAGGAAACTTAAAAAAGAAAAGAAGGAAGAATCGATTGTTCGACCCACACTTGAACTCGCCTGAAAGAGATAAAGCAGAATTTTCAATAGGTCTCCTGCCCTTTTCACCAGGAGGGAAAGAGGAGAAGAAAAACAAGGGATATTTATATGGCAGCAGCTGCTGAAAATAGCATTTCGGAGCAATAAAAAAAAAAAAAAGGCAAAAGAGGTTCAGGAGTAAAAGGGGGAAAAAAAAAAAGAAGGCAGAAAGTCACTTTTCTTTTGCTTCCCCAACCGATCTTGGAAATTTAAGCCTGAGTCCTATAGATCTGTTTGAAATTATAGTTGTCATTGAGAGTGAATTTATGCTTCTATTGATCTGCAAAAGGAAAATATTAAATGGTTTGGTTTTGATCTTTAGCTGACCTCAGGTCAACGGTAGTCTGAGATTAGTATTCATAGAATTCATCACCAAATTGTAGCCTCCATCTACTTTATGCAAACAGAAGGGGAAAAAAAAACAACATCCAGGGGTAAATACAAAGCAAAATGACAAACAATTTTCTCCCTTCTCTCTGGCCCCTCTGCCAAACGTACATATACCGGGGGGTGGGTGGGTGGGAGAGAGATTTGGAAACTGTAAATACAGCAAAAGATGCATGCAAGACAACATAATTCACAAATGGGTGAAGGAGAAAGGAATGCATACACAGAAAGCTTTAATGACACACAAAGGAGAAAAGTCATGATCTAAAATAGATTTGGGCATAATCAACTAAAGAAGACAGAGCTGTGCAATTCCTACCCACCCCCCAAACATGGAAATAAATAAACTCCTAAGCAAGACACAGATATAATCGAAGACAAGCGAGACAAAGGATTTTCTTCTTTCGTGAAAAGGTATCTAAAACTGAGACTCGGGGAAGGAGAGCCAGACCTGGTCAAATGTAGTTTTGTAAGTGTACAGAAATCAGGAAGAAATTATAAGAATAAAATTTGCGGAATAATAAAGAGATCTCATTTGTGGAAGTTGTGAAGACCCATTCACAAAATCCAAGTTGGCATAGGACAAGTGAATGAAGTTGAGCCAGCCATTCAGAAATTACCTTCAGCATGCTTTGTGATCAGCCTGGCATTGTTAGAGGTGCACAATGAAAAAAAACACAAGTTATTTACCGCAACTGCCTTGGATGTATATCAGAATAATCCAGTATTTTAAGGCCATGAGTGCAGGTGGAATCAAGGCTGTCCCACTTTTGATCAAGCATCCACAAACAAGACCTAAAACAAAATGGATCGACAACATCAGCAAATAGGGTGAGCCATATGGACTCAGGACGGGTTGGAAACATGTGCGAGAGGCCTTCGTCCTACGGTGGATAGAGAATGGCAAAAAATGATGACAGCGAAATGTATAGAAAGCATCGCAGGTTATCAATTCTTCACTGAAAAGTGCACGAAGGTCTTGACTACCCTTCAGATCTGAAAACAATCCCTGAGTCAGGAAGATTTCATTCTCACATTTTAAATCCAGCGCACTTTTAATTTATAACCTTCAGAAGTGTTTGTGTGTTGCGGATGAGCAAGCTTTTCTTTACCCAATGCTGCTAAGAAAATATTTTTTAATTATTTCTTGCATTATTTGGGTCACCCTCGAGTTCATTGTGGGAATCAGAAGAAAGAAAAGGGAGTGATAGAAATGGGGAGGATCATGTTACGCAGTTGTAGATCTGATATGTGACTCACATCTTGTCCCCTACATACAGCTTTCAGCATAGTATTGTCCAGGTGAACATAAATCATCCAGGATTTAGAAGAACAAAGTTCTTCTGGAACATCATCTCCTTTATGCCTCCATTTTAATTACCTGCTGTGGATGGAAAGCAATGTTTCTTCTCCTGTGAAACATGTATTTTGGCAATCTGTTCAAATTGGCCATTATTTTTTTCTCCTCTTTTCTCCAGGAATAAAGGAGCAGAAGGAAGTTGGACTTCCAAAATATTCTGATGTTTGCCCAAAGTTCTGGGAAAGGTGCTCAGGTGCTCCGCAGTTGGAGAATGTGTTACAATCACTCTATAATTACTGGCAACTCCCTAAAATAGTTAATTGCGTCACCTTGAATGGAAATGCAACCATCTAAAGAAGAATATTCTAAGCCAGAGCTCTGCTCTGCTGAAAGGAAACCCTCTTCCTAATTTACAGAGAGCCCCCAAATTCTTAAATGTAGTTTTCCCTGCTTCCACACCTCCCAAAGAATGGCTTTGGTTGGTTTTTTTTTTTCTTTTTCCCCCAGCCGCTGAAGAAAAGTGGGGGCAGATGCACCATGAGTTATTTTGGCTGGAAGAGGCAAGAATGTGTCAGCAGAAAAACCACCCGGTCAGCCAGAGAAAGTGAGCTGCAAATTGTCCATTTCTGAAACGACATGTTTCTATGACACTTGACGACTGGCGGGGCCACCTGTTCAGCCATCAGTCACTGAGAGGGAAAATGAAGCTTTCCTGAAAGACGGATTCGGAGGGACCCAGGAACTAAATTTCTCTCTCCCTCTCCCTCCTTCTCTAATTCCCCCTCTCTCCCTCCCTTCCTCCCTCTCTCTCTTTTATCCCTCTCTCTCCCCCTCCCTCCCTCTCTCCCTCTCCCCCTCTCTCTCTCCCTCTCCCCCTCTCTCCCCCTCCCTCTCCCCCTCTTCCCCTCTCCCTCCCTCTCTCCCTCTCTCCCCCTCCCTCTCCCCCTCTCCCTCCCTCTCTCCCCCGTCTCTCCCTCTCCCCCTCTCTCCCTCCCTCTCCCCCTCTCTCTCCCTCTCCCCTCCCTCTCTCCCTCTTTCTCCCTCCCTCTCTCCCCCTCCCTCTCTCTCCCTCCCTCTCTCCGTCCCTCCCTCTCTCCCTCCCTTCCCCCTCTCTCCCTCTCCCCCTCCCTCTCTCTCCCTCTCCCTCTCTCTCCCTCTCTCTCCCTCTCCCCCTCCCTCTCTCCGTCCCTCCCTCTCTCCCTCCCTCTCCCCCTCTCTCCCTCTCCCCCCCCTCTCCCTCTCCCCCTCTCTCCCTCCCTCTCCCCCTTTCCCTCTCTCTCCCTCTCCCCCTCCCTCTCCCCCTCTTTCTCCCTCCCTCTCTCCCCCTCTCCCTCTCTCCCTCACCCCCTCCCTCTCTCCCTCCCTTTCCCCCTCTGCTGCTCTCTCCCTCTCTCTCCCTCCCTTTCTCTGTCTCCCTCCCTCCCTCTCTCTCCCCTTCTCCCTCTCTCCTCCTCTGTGTGTGTGTGTGTGTGTGTAAAAGTACTCAACTCCAAATGTGAGCATCATTTGGGCACCAAGCGTACAAGAGCTGAAACAAAATAATGAGAGGTGCATTTATCCTCTCTTTGCCACAGGACAGGTGACAAGGGCAGTGAGTTTTATGCACCATGGCTGAAGCAGGAGCTCTGGGTCTATGAAAAAAAACGCCCTCCAGATGAGGGGTAAATTATGAGGTCCTCCAGACCATGCCTGCAAAGCCCCCTCCTCCATCACAGGTAGCCCTCGTCCGACAAGAATCCATTTAGTCACTGTCTGAAGTTCCATCAGCAACTTGTGACTGTTTTTCACGCTTAATGACCATCGCAGCATCCCTGCGATCAACTTCCAGATGCTTGGGAGCTAACTCACATTTATGTCCTGGGGTCACGCAATCCCTTTTTGTGACCTGATAGGCGAACGTCGATGGGAAAAAAACCAGAGGCATTACTAACTTAACAACTGCAGTGTTTCATTGAATGACGGTGGCAAGAAAGGTCATACAATGGAGCAAAATTCACTTAACAAATGTCTCACTCAGCAAACGAAAAAGTGTTGGGCTCACTGGTGGTCATATTGAGAACTTGGAAAGGCTTCTAAAAGCAGGGTTGGCCCCCAATCGGGAACCTCCTAGATGATTTCCTGTTGCAAAGCATGCAAGGGCCCAGAGCCGTGATGGTGAAACTGTGGCACTCGTGCCAGAAGGGAGCAAGCAGAGCCACTTCCACCGGCACACGAGAGGTCGCCCCAAAGAGCCCTAGAAAACCTCAAAATAGAGGGGTGTGTCTGCACGTGTACACACACACAGACACACAAAACGGGTAAATTTTGCAGGAATGCGTAGTAGAAGATATCATAATAACCGGGATTTCATTTTCACTGAAGATCATCCTGCATTCTAGCAAACGTGGCACAACCCTTTGAAGTCTCAAAAGTCAAGAACGGATTAGTAGCAGCACTTATAACCACCGCCGAGGCTCTTCCCCCCCCCTTTCCCAATTAAGTTCAAATTAAGTTAGGAAATTTCTCTACAACCACCCCCCTATGTCCCCAAACCAGACTATATAAAACTAAGAGGCGCTCTTCCTACTTCACCCCACTTCTTTTGGGGCAAGAGGCGCCTAAACTTGCGTACTTGGGTCTGACAACTAACTTTTCAAGAAGAAAATGAAAAGGAGGAATTGTTGACTGGCTGGATTTTTCCGTGCAAGCTTTTGCTGGCCAGGCCCAAAGAATACGCAGCCCAATGCGCCCTGGTCCAATCGCTTGTTAATTTCATCATTTCAGACTTTTATGGTTTTTCCAGTTGGTGCTGCTTTTATAAACAAGCATTTCGGTGACCTTCCCCTCCGGACATCAACGTTTTCAGCTCTGCAAGAATCTCAAGCTCTGAAAGTTTATAAATAAGCCTTCTATCAAGTTCCACAACAGGTGTGACCTCCCCCCCATGTCCTAAAACTGAACAGTTTTAACAAGCAAATAAAGACAGCTCAAAGCTCCCCTTAAAGGGGAAGCACACCCAGAGAGAACGGAGCGGTGCTACACTCCAGGTCTACCATTGCGAAAAGGTGGCCAGAGGGTGACCTGACATGCAGCTGGTTTTCCCCCTCCAGATGTTATGCTTTTAGTGATGTCCTGCCAGAGCTTTGCTTTTCAGTGTTCAGCCTTGGGAAAATATTTATTTCTTTTTCAATCTAAGTTTCCCATTGGCTCAGTGGGGTTCCCACTGCAGGTTATAAAGGAAGGAAAAATACCCCATCTCTTAAAAAAACCCCACGACAACTCAATGTAAGAGCAATGAGCAATTGAAACATCCATCAGGAGATCTGGGGATCAACCCTGTGTTTCTTTTGTGTGTGAAGAAGAGTACTTCTGCAATCTGAAACAGAAAAGCAGATATCCTGTTCCAAACATTTTACAATCTCTGTTTCTTTTGGCTA
This sequence comes from Hydrophis major, assembly GCA_033807585.1. Taxonomy (NCBI): domain Eukaryota; kingdom Metazoa; phylum Chordata; class Lepidosauria; order Squamata; family Elapidae; genus Hydrophis; species Hydrophis major. The sequence goes on from CM066342.1 coordinate 10,962,837, forward strand.
TGTGTGCAAATTGCCAGTCGATGTACAATGTCTTTAATGGGATGAGACCAATACATGAAGTCAAAGTAACAATGGTACCACGGAGCATCCAAGTTCATCTAAGCGAGAGGCCTGTGAGGAACAGGCAAGAAAAGGCGAACAAAAGCACCCGTGTTCAGATGCCTCTGAATATTAGTTTGATCCTGTCTAAAAAGAATTCAGACCTACTTCTGCCCTTTCCAGATGCAACTTGCCTGACAATCATGGGAAACAGAAGCTTGTCTGGGTACACCTTTGGCACATCCAGTACCCTTTTTTCTGTTTGCCTATTTTTCATCTTGAAATGTAAACCGGAAACTCCATCGCTCAAATCTCATCGGTGAATTTGCTATAATGTTTTGGGCAAACCTCCCTTTCCCTCAACTTCAGCTCTTCTTCTACAGTGTGAGAATATCAGATTTATAGATTAGCAGAGTTGGAAGGGACCTTAAAAGTCATCTAGTCCAACCCCCCGCCCAAGCAGGAGACCCTACACCATTTCTGACAGAGGGCAGTCCAGTCTCTTCTTGAAAGCCTCTAGTGATGAAGCTCCCACAACTTCCAAAGGCAACTTCTGTTCCGTGGATTGATTGTTCTCACTGTCAGAAAGTTTCTCCTTATTTCCAGGTTGAATCTCTCCTTGGTCAGTTTCCATCCATTATTCCTTGTCTCTGATTTGCCTTCATTCCCTTCCTCCTTTCCATTTTTTTTTTTTTTTTGCAGTGGGCAGGCTCTTACACTACAACCTGCAACTTGCAAATGTGAACTGTTAATTTGGGTGGAATATTTTGACTTGGCATAGGCCTATGGCACTGTTGTTCCATCCTTTGTTCGTACCTAAGAGTGAAATGAACTCACAAATACTTTGGCGTCAGAGAAGCCTGAAATAATGGAAAGAGGGATGAATGGATGGATAATAAATTGTTGTCTAAAAATGTGTATTGTGTATATGGTAGTATCTTAAAGGGTAATAACTTTAAGTTGAACCTCCTTTGATCATTCTGGACTTAAAATTGTAAAGAAGTGTCCTTCAAAAAGAGAAGAGTTAGATCTCAAACAACAGACCCATTTCTGACATGCTATGGAGGAGTTTTTTGGTCCTAAGAACATCCTAAGTGCTCTTCTGAGAACAATAAAAGCAGCCATTTGGCACATGGCATGTCCTCGTCCCCCTTAAAGTACTTAGCTGTTTTGCCCCAGAGACAGCTAATGATTTCTCCAACACAACAAGTTGCAACGATGGATGCATCATGCCAAAACTATCCAGAATCTGCATCAGTTGATGGGATTCATCCATCAGACAGTTACATCTTGTGCTCTTTTTTAGCGATATTTACAAGAAATCACTTTAGTCCCATTTCTTACATCTAGCGGTTGATGTTAGAATTCACTTATCGGCGAGGGACAGGCAAAATACGCTGGAGAAATGACGGTATTTAAAACAAGGCGTTGAAGCATTCGGTAACTGGTTGATTCAGCCTTCCATCATTTCAAAGTCAGTAAAATGAGAACCCAGATTATTGGAGGCAAGACTTTAAAAACTGCAAGACTGCTTAGAGAGGGCTGTAAAGCACTATAAAGTGGTATATAAATCTGATTGCTAGTCCTCCCTCCCTCCCTCCCTCCCTCCCTCCCTTCCTTCCTTCCTCCTTCCCTTCCCTATGGTTAGAATGCAGCATTGCAGGCTAATTCTGCCGACTGCCAGCAGTTTGATCCTGACCAGCTCAAGGTTGATTCAGCCTTCCATCCTTCCGAGGTCAGTAAATGAGGACCCAGACTGTTGGGGGGAGATATGCTGATTCTGTGAACCACTTAGAGAGGGCTGTAAAGCGGTATATAAGTCTAAGTGCGATTGTGGGGTCCCTGCTCTACTTGCATTCCATGATTAAGGACTTTTCTTTCCTCATGCATAGAGACAAAGAGTGGACATCTTTTGTTTTTGGACTGGTTGATATTTTTTTTTCCTGAGGGCTACAAGTTATTTTAGGAGGAGTTGTGATGTGAGGAGAAGGTTTTATTGTTGTGAGCTTTATGATGCCTGTAAACTGTCTTGACCCTGTGAAATCAACAACTTAGGGACTTTTTAGTGAACAAATGAATGACTAAACTAGAAATAAAATACTCGGAGTAGTAGGCAATGTAGCTATATCCACTTAATGGCGGCATTTACACCACACAATAAATTCTTAATCCATCTTAATAAAATAACATTGCTGTTGTGGCCAAACAAATAAAATGTGTTTCCGCTTAATTCCTGGTTCACATAACATACTAATACAGCATACAGAGTTTCGGTGACACAGTGGTTAGAGTGCAGTACGCAAGCTATTCCTACTGCAATTTGGCAGATTGAATCCCACCAGGCTCAAGGTTGACTCAGCCTTCCATCCTTCCAAGGTGGGTAAAATGAGGACCCAGATTGTTGGCGGCAAGAGGCTGACTCTGTAAACTGCTTAGAGAGGGCTGTGAAGCACTATAAAGCGGTATATAAGTCTAAGTGCTATTGAATCACAAACGTTCCCCATTTTGGCCTATTTTAACATGTATATCTAAAGAGGGCATGTTAATACTATACTTTGATTTGGCACAGTCAGTATATAGCACTGAACAATGGAACTTACTAATCTAGCAAAGAATCTTATTTTTAAAGACCTCTGATAAAATTGTATGTGTTATTTTGTGCACTGTTGGTGTACAAGACCATATAATATTTTATAGTGCATATTGGAGGTTGGTTAAATAATCATGTCTGTGTCTTTGTGAAGATTCCCAGACAAAAAGTTTTATCAGTTCTGGCCAGAACTGATGAAGCTTCTTAGATGAGAAGTGAAACTTCTTCTTCTTCTTCTTCTTCTTCTTCTTCTTCTTCTTCTTCTTCTTCTTCTTCTTCTTCTTCTTCTTCTTCTTCTTCCTCCTCCTCCTCCTCCTCCTCCTCCTCCTCCTCCTCCTCCTCCTCCTCCTCCTCCTCTTCCTCCCCCTCCCCCTCCCCAACTTGGTACCCTTCAGATGCATTGGCTTTCAACTTCCATGACAACCTTCAACTCATTTTTGACCTACTGAAATCCCACTTGATCATGTTTAAAGACCATTGGAGGGTTTCTTGGCCAGAGACAAAGAAACACCAGAAATCTGAAAGTGAAACTTTTGTGTACAGTTGCATTTTTTGAATAGATTGATATTGGGAGAGAGTGGAGATCTCAGGGTAGAAGTTGGAACAAATGTGATTGGGGAGACTGGAATTTTTCATTTAGTTGAACGCTTATTTATAACTTTAAAATGAATAATGCACAATTTATTCACGCTGAATATATTTAATGCTACAATTCTATCCTTTCAGTGGCTGATCTCCACTGGATTCAGTGGGTCTTCACTAGATCTATGTAAATGGATATTGCAGAGAAGGGCAGGAGAGATCCAGATAGATCACTCAGTTGGTCCCAATGGTGGAATGCACTTAAAACAATGTTTCATTCATATTGCAGTGAGAAACGACAATGAGGGTATGGAATTTTACCTGAACAAGGGCAGGTTTCCAATTTCCCCTACCCCCAGTTCTGCTCTTTCATTTGATAGACTGAAAACCTGTGGCTTTAGTTTAATTCATTGAGTTTTTTTTCAATCCTGAATTAAGCCCCTAGTTTGATCCACCTCATTTGGCCTGGCATCTTACATGATTTTGAGAACAAGCTATAGTCCTGGTACTTTGTAAGATTTGAACCCGTAGTAGTGGTGGGATTCAAAAGTTTTTACTACCGGTTCTGTGGGTGTGGCTTGGCAGGCGTGGCGTGGCTTGGTGGGCATAGCTTGGTGGGCGTGATAGGGGAGGTTACTGCAAAATCCCCCTTCCCTCCCCACCCCACTAACCTGCTTTCCAGCTCCGTTCTCCTGTGCAGGGCAACCAAAGAAGACCCAGCCAATCAGCTGGGACTCAGGAGGCGGAGAATAGATGGGGGCGGGGCCAGTCAGAGGTGGGATTGGCCGGTTCTACAAACGACTCAACTTTTCTGCAACTGGTTCTCCAGAACCGGTCAGAACCTGCTGAAGACCACCTCTGGCCCATAGCCATTAAGGATAAGTTCTTGTACTCGCTATTATTTTTTTCCCAAAAACATGGAGGAGAAGAAAGGTCAAGTTCAGTGGTGTGATCCAGAGCGAGCGAAACCCATAAATGAACCCCGGAATGCATCCCATCCTACCTACACTACCTTCTGCATTTGAAATTAAGAACTCTGGCTGCAATTTGTGCGACTGATTAAGAAGGTTGCTTGCGAAAGAAATTTACACTTATGGTGCTCCTAAATTTCTGGCCGCAACAGCAGGGCAGGGTTGGAGGGGAAGCAGCAATGCGCTTGCAAGCAAATATAGACAACAAATTAAAAACGATACCATTTTTGACAAAGTACTAGGCAGTAGTTGAAATATAATGAGGCACTTGTAGAGAAATGTCCCTCCACCAAGCCAGCATTTGCTGGGTGGATTAGCTGGCATTCCTCTTCTGCTATTGAGTGGTGTCACAAGCTAATAAATATTTCAGAATTGGCTGTATTCAGTCCAGCCCTTGTCCTGGTTGACGTCTGTTCTCTCAGTTTTCAGAAGGAGACAGGTGCAGAAGGATGAAAAGGGATTTAATTACTAAACATCCCCAACTCCCTGTAACGCTGAAACACATGCTGTACTTTTTACGATGCGCCCAAACATACACATACATGCATCCAACTGTAGACACACAGTTTTTGAACACGAGTGTCTCTATCCATCACATACTCAACCTGTGTAGTGCCCACTTATGAAGCTCTGTGAGTTTAGATGGGTGGTCTACAAATTCGATAAATAAATAGTTACCACCACAGAAGTGAGAAAATCTATCCCAGGGCAGTAGCTCTTGAATTCTGCTGCAAAGTACAGTGTTGGTGTGGTGTCGGGGGTTTCCGGTTCAATGTGTGAAGGGTGAAGGATGTATGTGTGTGTGTGTGTGTGTTTATGCTTGATTTCCTTGTACGAGGTGCAATGACAATAAACTAAACTAAACTAAACTAAACTAAACTAAACTAAACTAAACTAAACTAAACTAAACTAAACTAAACTAAACTAAACTAAACTAAACTAAAACACACTATTCCGCTTTACCTGACGTTTGGGGCCTCTTGTTTTTCCTTTGTAACGGTTAACAATATGCCATGTACATATATTTTAGCAGCTTACATGTCTTAGCGTGCAAAACTTTGGTACCCCATCAACACACACACACACACACACACCACTGAATGATTTGCAGTTGGATTCAAAGATCTGATTCCTTGGTGTTAAGATGCAAGAATTTTTAATTTCCATTTTTGGCAACCCTGAATTAAAATGATTGTGTAGCTCTATCAGAACTTCCGATGAAATTGGTCTGGGATGATTAATATATAGACATAGAATGACAGAATTGGAGGAGACCTCAGAGGTCTTCTAGTCCAACCCTATACCATTTCAGAGAAATGACTGTCCAGTGTCTTTTCAAAAGCTTCCAGTGATGAAGCACCCACAACTTCTGGTGGCAAGCTGTTCCACTGGTTAGAAGTTGCTCCTTCATTCCAGGTTGCTTCTCTCCTTGATGAGTTTCCATCCATTGTTTCTTGCCTTGCCTTCTTGGGCAGGATCCATATGAATGGATATGCTCCATAGTTGTAGGAACGTGGAACTGGGTGAGCTTGGCTCATTTCATCTCCTTAGTAGTTCTGGAGATTGGGACTTTTTTAGTTGTGTCCTTGTGATTGCCTGACGGGTTATGTTTTAATGCATGGGTGAAGCACCAGAGGACATACCAAACTCTACCCTAACAGTGTGAATTCTGTGCCAGGGACCTCTGTGAGTAAAAATAATTCTTCAAATATACTTCTTTGGGCATTTGCAAAGAGACCATGCCCTTCTTTGATTTCTCACTGGAGAAATTCCAGGCCCCAGGAAGGAGAGGAAATGAGAGCTACCTTAGGGTCTAAAATTCGAGCATTATTATTTTTTTTTAAATTGGTTGCCTTAGTATGGGCAAAGAACTTATCTGAAAGCTGCAAGTTGTCAACATGACGCTAAATGCTAAAGAAAGGACAAGTGATGGATGTGTGGAGCAGATGGTTTTGTGTCTGGTCGAAGGAAGAGAAAGTGTCACTCAGGTCCAATAGAGAATAGCATCGGATGCAGATCTTGGTTAATTAGTACATCAGAAAATTGGGGAAGAGGAGGAATTGTGTATCTTTTTAACAGGGGCTTTTAAAGATGCCCATGAATTATTAAGGAGGAAAACTGCTTTCTTTTGTTTTACTTGGAGTTAACCTTGGGAGATTCACCAGCGTGATAGTTCTGGACATATGTTCACAGTTAATAAGCCATGGAAGGCACAGCCAAGCAGATGCAAGAAAACTTAATTTTATACCTGATCCTCTGCAGTAACTGCTGTTTGTTGTAAAGGTGAGAACTAAGACTGAACATGAGATCCGAGGGGCCCAATGCTATATAGGATGCGACACTTCCAGGACAGTTCACTGCAGCCAACTCACCATGGCCAACTCACCATGGCCAACTCACCATGGCCAACTCACCATGGCCAACTCACCATGGCCAACTCACAACAGCCAACTAACCATGACCAACTTGCCATGGTTGGCCAGCTCAACACAGTCAACTCGCCGTGGCCAAAAAATGGGGCGAAACTAACTTAACAGATGTCTCACCACAGAAATTTAGTGCTCCATTGCGATTGTAAGCAGAGGACCACCTGGGTATGAGCCATGATGGCGCAGTACTTAGAGTGCTACTTCTGCTGCCTGCTGGCTGCCTGCAATTTGGCTGTTCGAATCTCACCAGGCTCAAGGTTGACTCAGCTTTCCATCCTTCCAAGGTGGGCAAAGTGTAAACCGCTTAGAGAAAGCTGTAAAGCACCGTGAAGTGGTATATAAGTCTGTGCTATTGCTATCTTCCTTCCTTCCTTCCTTCCTATTCTCAGTCATGGTTTGTCCCTTTTTTTCCAGAGGCAGCTGGACTTTCTTCGTTTTTCTTTTTTTCTTTTTTCTTTTTTTGTTGTTAAAGACATTTCGCTTCTCATCCAAGAAGTCGCTTCATCAAAGACAAACCAGAAAGTCCAGCTGCCTTTGGGACAACCAAGACCTTGGATGACTGAGAATCTCCATATAGATATTTTCCTGGCTTGCTTATCTGAATCCATGCCTGGGAGGAGGCTCCTTCGACTAATCTGGAGTTGGTAGAACCTGGGTACACAAAAGCCAAGCCAGAGGGAGCTTCAAAAGACAGGCGCCTCTGATTTCCCATGTGCTGGGATGGATGGGTGGATTGTTGTTGTTATTTCCCTGTACTTCCTCCTTGTTCTGCCAGAGCAGCCATTTATGCGAAGAGATGAAAGGGCAAAGCGTCTCCCTGCCTTATTTTCGCCCCCCCCTCCCCTTCCTCCTCCCCCCCCCTTTTTGTGGCTTTCCTGAAAGCCTATTGGTTGCTGCCCGAGATACCCTGAGAGATGTGGCAATTAATTTTCTTTTAATCAAGGTCGGATGAAGTAAATTGGTGCGGCTCTGCAGCCCCTCATTTTCTGTTTTTGCAGTGATGCAAAACAAATATGATCAAATTATGCTCCTTCTCACCTTATTGAATTAGAAAGCGTGACTGATCCAGAAGAGCCGAGATGCTGTCTCTATACTATACCAAACGTGCACGCCATCCTCCCTTTCCACCACCTCCAAGCTTCCCTCAAAATGAAAGCTAGGTTGACCTCGTCTTCTTCCGTTGGATGTTTATTATCCTACAAAACCAGAAAGAAAAAACAATGTTAGAATTTTGGGAGGCTGGGTGCCATGCCTGAAACAGGGTCCTTCTCTAGTGGCTTCCCTCGAGGCCTAGAAAATAGCCTTGGGGGGGAGAGGCATCAAGGGAAGACCAATTGATATCAACTGATCAACTTACCAACATCAAGCCCAGTATCATGGTTTTGACTGGCAGGATACGAAGCAGAGAAATTCTTTCCCATGATAGTTTGCAGCCAGATCTCTGATTAGAGATGTTAGAGAGAGAGAACTAACAACTTTCTATATTCAGAGCAGGTGCTTGACGAGTGAATATGAATCTTTCCTATAAAATCAGACTCTTCCCATTCTGGGAAATTTTTATTTTGGAACTGTTGGTTTTCCTGTTTGCAGTGCTTTTATTTCGTGAGAAAAAATAGTATCCAGATGTTAATTTGGAAGTGTCTCAGACTCTTTCTAACCTAACCTGCTACAAGAGAAACATGCCCCCGCCCACCCACCCCAGTCCATTGGAGATTTTGCACATTATTATTTTGTTCTCTTAATCAAAAATGAATGTTATTCTGATTGACAACAATGTGTCTGGAAAACATAAATCAAGCCAAAATTGGTACAGGATGTAAGCGATGTTTGTAGTCACGCCACAAGCATGAAAATCAGGATGTGGAGATTCTGGGGTGTTTTTTTTTTGGAGAGGTCAAGCTTCTAGTCCAACAAAACATAGATTTGAAAATATGGATGTAGGAAAGGTTTGCTGGAATATCAAAAGGGAGGTTGAGCAGAATTTCCAAAGTGCAGACTCCTGAATATTTCACTGCCCCTTTCCTAATAGTGCAGAAGAAATAATGCAGAGAAAGTACACAAGGGCCTAACTATTCTATCAATTTACAAAAATGTATGCATGTAATTCAGCTTGTTCTTTGTAGACCCAGGATTCAGGATTCTTATACACCCTTGTGTGTAATCACCTATGTGTCTACATATTCAATGTACATCCCTAAATATATATCCCTACAATAAATATTCTCTCTCTCTTACTCTTTCCCTCCTTCCCTCCCCCCTCTTTCTTTTTCTTTCTTTCTTTCTCTCTCTCTTTCTCTCTCTCTCTCTTTCTCCTTCAAAATCTTAGAATTATAAAGATCCAGAGCTGCTTTTGAATTGGTAGCAAATGATGTCCATAATTATCCAGAGTTTTGAGTGCTGTAATGCCAGGTTGAAATCAATATTCTTCCCCTTGGCATCTTATAATTATCCATCTTGACTCATTGGGTGGATAAAGAGATCAGAATAATCGGGTGTGTAAATTTAAGCAAACCCTTCAGCACAGGCCATGTCAGGTACCCCTAAGAAAATAAACTTGTAGATTCATCTTCAGCTAATCTTCTGCTAGCAGAGACCTCACAAAATGGTTGTATGGGCTTCAGTACAATCCCTCAATTGAACAGAAGATCTCAAAATATTCAGAAAAATCTCCAGGAAATTCCTCAGAAGAAGTTATGGGAGGGTAGCCGGATAATCCACATTTTTCAAAGCAGATTTCAAGGGAAGTCCCAGTGACTACAGGGATGGAAGCATGAGGTCATGTGGAATTCCAGCACTCCAGTCAGCATAGGTCTTTGCAGATGGTGCAATGCTTGGCATTGTTACTCATTTGTTTTTGGGGTCCAAATATTATTTTTCATAGAAATAACTATTTGTCCCAGATATTGCATTTGCCCAAACTTACACATCATAATTTAGCTTCTATACATGGCAAGTGTTGATGTGTTGTAATGGTTAAAGAGTTTAGGAAATCTATTCCTGCCTTAGGCACAGAAGCTGGCTGGGCCACTTTGAGCTAGCAACTCTTTCAACCCTTTGCTAGGAAGTGGGGAAAAAATAACAAATCACAGCATACAATCCTGCTTAGTTGTACTATTACTTTAAAAAATCAATTCTATTTTAAGACAATTAAAAGGGGCTGTCAAAAAAAAAAAGTAGAAAATCTTTTAATTTGTCAAACAGAACAGTCAGAATAGTTAGATCTTCTAATCAACCCTCTACTTAGACCCTATACCATCCCCTATACCAGGGGTCTCCAACCTTGGCTCCTGGAAGCCTGGCGGACTTCAACTCCCAGAGTTCCACAGCCAGCAAAGCTGGCTGTGGAATTCTGGGAGTTGAAGTCCACCAGGCTTCCAGGGGCCAAGGTTGGAGACCCCTGCCCTATACTATTCCAGACAAATGATCATCCGGACTCTTCTGGAAAACCTCCAGTGAAAACCTCCCACAACTTCTGGAGGCAAGCTGTTCCACTGGTTAATTGCTCTTGTAGTCAGAAAATTTCTCCTTAGTTCTAAGTTGGATCTTTCTTTGATAATTTTCCAACCATTCCTTCTTGCCGTGCCCTGCTTTGTCCTGCTTTGAAGGAAAGAATGCGCCCTCTTTCTTCAATAGCTCCTCAATTATAAGAAGATAGCTATCACGTCACCCCTAGTCCTTCTCTTTGTTAGACTAGACATATCTAGTTCCTGCAACTGTTCATCGTATGGTTTAGCCTCAGCCCTCTAATCATCTATGTTGCCCTTGTCTTCTTATCTTTCTAGACTGTTGGCATCTTTTTGGTATATTGTGGTGACCACATGTGCATTATAAAGCAGTGCTAACACTTCACATGATCTTGATACTCGCCCTCTGTTGATGCAGCCTAGGACAGATTTGAATCCAACACTTAAAACCTGAAGCGCATGGGGTGGCCCAGTTGAAGCTTTTTGGGACTAGGCAGCAATCAAGTTTCACAGTCTTGGGATCAATTCAAAAAGGAACAGGAACTGCTTTGCTATTGTACCCTGAAGCCTATCAAGTAGACAGCCATGTGTCCATAAAACACCTTGAGAATGTATTTGATTCTCTCTTTTTTTTTTTTTTTTTTTTGATTTAGGAAATGGAAAGATTTTGCAAGCAGTTACACATCCCAAGAACTGCACCCACCTTTCCACATATTTATTCCAGCAATCATGATCACAACCACACCTCATGTTACCGTGTGGTATCACTTTCGTATTCTCCTGTTCAATCTCTTCCATGCTTTATGACTCCATATCTCTCTTCTCCTTCCATTTCCTTCACGCTCGACGTCTTTCGGGCACTTGAATCTTCAGGCTGTGTCAAATACATTAGGTTCTTGCAAGGAGCTGCTGGAATAGGGGGAGGAAAGGAGGAGGAGAAAGTCTTAACATTCGAGGTCAGCAAAATTCGCCAGCTCTGATTTTTTGGCACACAGTCTTGTTTCTGTGAATCACTGTCCATTTCCACTTCTGATGAGTGCTTCGGATGAAACTTAGAAAGAACCTTTATCACTCCAAGAACGGAGAAGTAATGGTCCAACTTATGAATCAAAAAGCTCCTGGCAAGATTGGCCTCTCCTGGGAGCTTAGAGCAGTGCAGCTTTAACGGTGTGTATGTTTTGTGTTTTAATCTTCTCCATGAAAAGTGTCTTCTTTGGGCCTCTCGTACTTATTACCCAGTATTCAAAACCTGTTCGTATCTTATTAAAGCATACAAAAGTGTTAAGTCTTGGGAGACAACACACTAGTTTTACTGCCTTTCTTCAAGAAGATTTTTAAAATACACAGCAGAAACTCAAATTCCCCCCTAGAAGGTGTCTCATTACTCCTTTATTTGTATCGCAGGAAGACTGTCTTATCTTGAATTCCTATAATTTTACAGTCCTAGTGGCATTCTGAATATCTTTTGCAGTATCATATTCTGGTTCATATAACATTACCTCCTTTGTATGCAAGTCCCAGATGTTGCAGGCTCTCTGCCTTGTTTTCAAAGTAAAATGTTTCTAAGAGAACTTGTCTGGGTAGATATATAAGGCTTGCACTAGTTCCCAGTATAAACCCCCAACTTTGCACTTCCTGCCATCTCCAGCTAATATGGCCAGTAACCCAGGTTGATCAGAGTTCTGTCCAACAACATCTGGGTCTGTTTGAGGTCTATTTACCCCATTAGAATATCACAAAGCTTACAATTAAAATGCGATCCAACAGATACTGTTTCTTGTGTGTGTATGCACGCCTACACATATATATGTAAGAACCTCACCCTCAGATAGGTTTTAAAATAAAAATATTTCTAAGACTGCTTAAAAAGGAAGGCAGCTTGACAGGCTTCCCTGGGAAGAGAACTTCACAATAATGGTGCCATGATACGTACGTGCCAAAGAACGCCAAACTTGATTTTTAAGGTTCAGGAAGGTTAGGATAGTCAAGTTAAGAATACGGCTTTCGTTTTAAAGTCCCTTGAGTTGCTGTCATGCCCCGGTAGAGACTGACTCTGAGGGAGAGGAGGAATAGCCAACAGGGAGGAGAAGTGTGGCTCAGGAGGTTGTGGAGGAGCCTAGGGAAAGGCAGAGGCTGGCTGGGCAGTCAGAGGAGGACCTAGGCCCATCCCCTCTGCATCCTAGGGCACACAGGGTGGAGAGGATAAGGGAGAGAAGTGGTCTACGTGGGAGGAGAGGGCCTTGATCCCCTTCAATGGGCTGCAGCTGTGACAACTGGATAAGAGGATGTATATGCGTACGGGCGAGAGCTGGAAACAAAGCGTGGAAATATCTCTAGTTTATGGTTCCTCTCTGAGTTTGGCGTCCTTCCCAGTGTGTGTTCTGATATCTGTGGACGTCTTCAAGCCCTTATCTTGCCTGGTTTGTGTTGTTTTTTACTCTTTATAATTTAAACGGCATTTCCTCTTTCTTGTAACTGCTTGTGGGGGAGTTTTTTGTCTCCAGTCAATGATATTTGGAGCTTGGAAAGCAAAGTGAAGGAATAAAAGGGGCTTTCACCTGTTTTTTTGTATCCCACCCTAGGTCATCACAGTTGCTTTCAGTCATAATGTTCGTAATTGTTTTTTTTTTGTTTACTTAAAAAAAGAATTCCCTTTTTGTTGTTGTTGTTGTTGTTGTTGTTACACAGGTAGTCCTCGACTTACAGCAGTCAACTTGGTAACTGTTCAAAGTTACAAGGGGACTGAAAAAAAATGTCTCCAGACTGTTGTCCATACTGTTGGCAGCACCCCACATGGTTCACATGAGCCGAATTCAGGCGTTTGGCAATTGGTTCCATATTTATGACAGTTGCAGCATCTAGGGGTTATGCAATCCTCTTTTGCCACCTTCCATCGATGAGGAGGTCAGATTCACTTAACAACCATGTTACTAACTGCAATGATTCACTTGACAACCAGGGCAAGAAAGTTTGTGAAATGGGGCAAAAGTCATTTAACAACTGTCTCTCTTTGCGACAAAAATTTGGGGCTCAATTCTGGTTGTAAGACGAGGACTACCTGTCATTGACCCGCTTCTCCTCTGCTGCTTATTCCTTTCCAAGCTATGTTAGTGAAGCTTTCGGTGCCCCAGGATTGTACATACCATGGCAGCTAAACAGACTGACATCCTCACCCTATACTGTCACAGTTTAAAAAGCAGAGCCCTGCCTATGGAGCCTCCTCTGTTCATACCTGCAACTTCCTAACCAGAGTTTTAGGCAGTAAGGGGAAATGTGTGCAGCAGAAGTGTGATACCTGGGCTATTCAGATGGAAGAATAGAGTAGCAGGCTTGAAGCCTGCTGCCCTAGGCATTTCCTTCCACCCGAGTTGGTGTAAGGCCACTCTTTGGCTTTTCTGGATGTTTTAAACCAGGGCATCTTTTAAGTCAAGCTGGCTGGGGAATTCTGGGAGTTGAAGTCCGCCAGGCTTAAAGTTGCCAAGGTAGGAGACCACCAGTTTAAATAAGACAAAAATATGTGCCTACCAAGCAGAGGTCTCCAAACTTGGCAACTTTAAGACTTGTAGACGAGAAGAAGCAGGCCTTCTGCGCTTGAGCCAGAAAATGGTTGGAATAACGTCTCTCTGGTTAGAGCAGAAAGTCTAACTCTTAATGAGCAAACTGCCTGCACAGCATTACTGACTTGAAGAAAACTGTTGGTGGGGGGGGTCATTTTCATTGAAGGAGAGGCTAATTTTTTTTTTTTTTTTAATAATCTTCAAAAGGAATGCCCTTCATCCGCATGGCAGGATTTTCTCGAGTCCCACCGAAAGTGGCTCCGTGCCACTTTATACTTTGGAGGGTCATTAGCAAAAATCATTAGCTATAATACGACCTCCCCCATAAATCTCACCCCCTCCTCCTGCACCTGGAACACTTGTCCATGCCTAATTTCCATCTCCCTAATTTTATGATTTGTCCCTCATTTGATGGAGACTTCCATTAATTGTAATAGTAAGTGCTTCCAGAGGAAAAGGCTGTAGGGCTGACCCCATCTAAGAAAGGCACGACTTGGTTTTTCCCTCGACCCCCTCCTATCACTATAGGATGAAGTTCCGCTGAAATATAATAATTTCCCCTTCAAAAGGGCATCGCTCCAAATCTTAAAGGCACAGAGGCATTTTCCTGGGTGGGCTGCAGGGAATATGCACCATTGAAGAGAAATGTAGCAGGGTAAGTAAAACTTTGGTGGGAAAGGCAGTGAAATAGTTTGGGGCAAAAGTTGTTGCTTTCTTCAGCTAACCCTTAAATGTTGGGAAAGTATAAGGCAAGAAAAACTATTCCTTGACCTCTCTTAATTTAGAGGTTATGAGGAAAGAGCTTTGGGTTAAGCCACGGTTTTCTAAAACATAGTGTGAAGCTGTCATTTTTAAAAGAAAACTCTCAAGTCTGTTATACACTTCTCCCATAGAAAGAAAAAGAAAAATGGCAAGCATATTAGGTGTATTACATTAGCAACAGCCCTTAGACTTATATTACTGTGTCACAGGGCTTCACGGCCCTCTCTAAGCGGTTTACAGAGTCAGCCTCTTGCTCCCAAACAACCTGGATCCTCATTTGGATGGAAGGATGGAAGGCTGAGTTCAAGACCACCTCAGAAGGATGGAAGGCTGAGTTCAACTTGGGCCTGGGGAGATTTCGAATTGCCAGATTGCAGGCAGCCAGCAGGCAGCAGAAGTAGCCCTGCAGTACTGCACTCTAACCATTGCGCCACCGTGGCTCATTGAAGGCTTATTGAAACTAGGACAGTAGTTCAGGATCCAATCTGGGTCAGTCACTAGGACTAGAAGTTTGGTCTTCTAAGCTGTCGGATCATGCTGGGGCCAATCCTCAGGGAATTTCTCTCTCTCCAGAAGACCACCAACTGAGATTAGATCTTGCAATACCATCCCAGGACACGTATATTTGTCTTCATTCACAAGACAGTAAAGTATGTATCTGTCTGTCTGTCTGTCTGTCTGTCTATCTATCTATCTATCTATCTATCTATCTATCTATCTATCCATCCATTTATCTCAATATCTTTTATTTCACTCTAATTAAAATAGCTAAGCATCAGTATAATCCAGAATTTGCGAAGTGGTGTTATATAAAGGATGAGCCATGGTTGCTCTAGTTTTTAGGTTGTTGTACTCTTAAAGCTAAATCTTCCCTACCAGCAAATGGCAAAATTTGCAAACCAGCATGCAAATGCAAACATTTCAGTAAACAGGAGGTGGAGTCCAGTTGGAATATAATTGACTTCATAGCTTTGCCTGCTGAAAAACTGGTATGGCTGGACCAGGCTGGTACATCTTTCAGAAGCTTAGTAAAAGGAAATTCTCCCTTGAATGGAGCTACATTGCTGGTGATTTTATGGATATATCTACGTAGTTCTCTGGACTGTGTTACAGAGGTGGATTGCTATTCTTTCTTATTGCGATGTTTTCTCTTCTGGGACTATAGGACAGACTGGCAGGTGGAAAATTCTCTCGTCCTGAGATTTCCTGGGAATCTTTCACCCAAGTAACTAGATCCAGGACTCTTTCCATTTTGTTTGCTGAATTAAAGCTCCACAAAGCAGATTTTCTAATGGGGAAATTTGGGCTTGGACAACCTCATCTGGACCGTTATGGCTTTTAAAATAGTCGGTCAAGATCAGCATTTTAAAATGAGCCTAGAATTGACCTCACCCTTTTCCTAAGAGGTCTGTAGGGGGCATGCATAAGCGCACCAACGTGCCTACCGTCCCTGTCCTATTGTTTCTTTTATTTTTATTTTTTATTTTTCTTATATGTATCTATGTATTCATAACTATGTTTTTTTACTTATGCCTATTACCTTGTAAGCAATTGACAAAAATAAATAAATAAATAGACACTGGCACCCAATCAGGTGGGCATAGAACAGGAAGAACGTAGTCCAAAATTCAAATCAAATGGTTGCAAGTTGAAAGAGATCCCAAGTAATCTTCTCAGATGAAAATTCTGGAAGTTGTAATCCCAACAATACTGGAAGACACCGGACTGGAGAAGCCAGTCATAATCAATCCCAAAGTACTTGTGATTGGGTCGCGTTGGCACCCTCACGCAAGGTTGCATGTGAAAATAAGTAACTGTGTATCTTTTCAGTATGACGGTCTATGACCATATCTCAGCTTGGTTGTAATCCTGGTTAGGGGAAAAGGGGCACGGTTCAAAATGGAGTAGGTTCTAGAGAAATAAGGTGTTATAGAACCTGTTGGGCTGTTCAGATCAGTGGTTTGAACGACACCATTGTGTTGCAGGATCAGAGCAATTGGGTGTCATTAATGCAGGAGAAAAAATGAACATCCGGATTACTGAAGGCACAAGCTTTAGACGGTCTCCATGCCCGACATTTTTAATCTCTGCATCATGTTGAAAGATGCAGCAATTTCACACAAAGGATTGTTAAGACGGAAGAAGTGAAGCAGGGATGAGGCCCAGTTTGAATTGTTGAGTTCTCACGGACAATTTGGAACCATTTGCAACATCCCTTAAGTCCATTAGACGGAAAAGGTACAAACTGTCTGCTCTTTGGTGCACATTACTCACGAGCACTTATCAATACGAAAATGCAAGGGTTAGTAAAAAAGCAACAACATTCACTGTTCAACTCCTATGAATCATTGTGTGTGTGGGGGTGTGTGTGTGTGTGTTTGGGAAGTCACAGATTCTTGTGAATTCATACCCTTGCTGTGCAACTGGTTTTCCTCAGCTGAATGTCAGTATTGGGCTTAGCAGCAGCTGCAAAGAAACCAGCTGCTAAACAGGGTAGAGAAAGGCCACTTCATTTTCACTCTGGGCCCGAACAGTTGCTTATTCCCACAAAAACAGCAGCATTTTCCTCCAAAAAATGACAATAGGTAGCTCAGTCCAGCCATGGTTCACCCCCCAATCTTGTTCTTTCAGCATAATTTGTTCCTTTTGCTTTTCCCAGGAGTAAGTCCTTACTTTGCCCCAGGAAACCAAATGCAGCACAGAACTATTTACAAAATGCAGGTTGCTTTTTTTTTTTAAAGGGTATTTATTGATATTGATTTTGTTTTGTTTTGTTTTACCTTGAATGTGTTCTTAAGGCAGTTTACCAAATTGCAAGTTAAAAATAACATGCCAAAATAAAAAAAACAGGAGCTTGTTGCACCTGAAAGACCAACACGTTTCTTAAAATCAGTTTCTACAGACACATGATAATGTTACTTTGAGCCATAATTAATTCGGTTTTTTTTTTTAAATGCTCCTGTGACAAAGTACTCTCCCCCACTTCTTGAGCCTGTTAAGTATGTTGTGTGAACAGAGATAGCATAAAGCAACTTCTATTTTTTCTCTTGGCAGTAATCAGATCTAGAAACTGGTCAGTATTTTTTTTAGAAGATGTTGCTATCTGACTTCAGTGTAGTATGTGGTGTTTCTTTCTCCTTCTTCCCCCTCTTTTCATGGAATCCTTCCATTTACTTTTACCTAGTTGGGTAGCTACTGAGGGAGTTGGATTGCAGAAACCCTTCAGTTAAATGCTTCCAGAGTACTTTTTGAATATGAGATGTTTCTTTTTTCCAACGTTAGGGATGGAGACTGTTTAAAACCTTTTTGCTGTCTTGGGGGTGGGGGGTGGGGAGGGGAGAATCTGGAAGGAGACGTGGCTGCTTTCACTACGAGCAAAAAAAAAAAGTTGCTTTATCCCATGTGCTCTGGAATGAATTTCAAAAGCATTTGCAAAGCCAGGCCTTTTCAGGGCTACGTTTAATGCCCAAGGCCAGGCAAAACAAGGTGGAGGTTAACAGCAGGAGATTAAAAGAGTGGGAATCGGTATAGAGGGTCCAGTAGAAGATGCACTTCTGCCCCAGGCCACAGGAGGGTGCAAGCTTCTCTTTCTCTTATTGTTTTCTCTGTGGGTGTATAAATGCCTTTTAACAAATGCAGCTTGATCGTGTATATGTGTGTGTGTGTGTGTGTGTGTGTGTGTGTGTGTGTGTCCCTAACTTAACCGGTATCTCGCCAAGTGGCTGCGTACCTCTGAATTTTCTATGAGAGGTTTTCAGAAAACAGCTGAGGACTGACAACAAGCGAGAGGAGGGGGGGAAAAAAATGTAATTTGGACCCATTTGAAGGTCAGGCTTCCTCAAGGTTATCTGTGCCTTTCCCCCTCGAATCTGTAAACTAATGGTATTCACACCGAGTACTTGAGAAGTGTTTCTTTTTATAGCCCTTCCAGATGACAAATAAGCCCTTTTTTTAAAAGTCCTTTTTAAGGCATTGTTCCACTGGAGAAGGGCCCTTCACAACCCCAACCCGCTTTTCCTGGAAAGGGTGAAATTCCAGCCCCCCCACCACACACACCGAGAGAAAGCAAAAGCGACAGCCTTCCATGTCCTATACCTCTTTCCCTGCACACCCTGAAAAATGAGGGTTGGGGGGGGGGAGAAATGACATAGCAGGGCATTCCTTCTTGCTTTGAAGAAAGGCTGGGAGGCACCGAGGACAGCTGAGTAGCAGATCCGATCTATAAGGCACAGCCCACCAGTCGTCCCCTTTGAAATGGAGGCAGAGTACAGGAGCACAGTAATGCATTGCTTATGTAGCAGAGGGCAGAACGTGGTTGCCTGTTTGCACTAAGGTCTCAGACAGCACAGGCATATTTGGCTGGTGTTATATCAGCTGTGCTGATTGCCCGAATATTTCTAGGTTCAATTCAAGGTGCCTTTTCCCCCCCACCCCTCCTCTTTAAAGCCAGTGCACAGCAAAAGCTGTCTTAACCGAATTGATATGTCACATTAAGCCATCATGCGGCTCTTCAGTTTTGGCTTCACCAAAGGGTATGCAAGCCCAGACACTCCATGGTTTATGTTTTGAGACAGAATTAAATGGATTGACCAGAGTGGTCAATGTCTGGAACTCACTACCTGATTCTATCGACACTCCTTTACTCTCAAACTAACCTCTGTTGACCTCACCCCATTCCTAAGAGGTCTGTAAGGGGCGGGCATAAGTGCACCATCGTGCCTACCGTCCCTGTCCTCTTGTCCCCAGTTATCAGTTCCTATTTCTTGTATTTAAACATGTTTATTCTTGTTTCTGCTATATTGTAAGCTTTTGACAAATAAAATAAATAAAAGCCAGGCAGTTGGTTCAGCTGGACCAGTTTTTTATAGAGCCACTCTGAAAGAGGCAGCCGTTACCCCATTTTTCCACAGTGGGATTTCTGAGTGCTACCTGGAATTGCCAGGGTACATTCAGTATACGCTGGCAATCGCCTTCCCAGTGCCTTTGCTTTCCTTTTATTATGGCCATTTTATTTCATATCTGAACAATCCCGAAGAAGCCCCTTTTCCTGAACTTTATGACACATACCAAACCGACACAGATCTTATTGCCTTGAGTTTAAGATTTGGGGCTGACAATGGGGAGATATATCCATGCTACCGAAGTTCACTTGAGGCCAGCCTCCCTCTCTTCTCTCTCAGCCCAACTCAACTCACTTGTTTTTACTGTGAATAAAATGGGAAAACAAATAGAATAGAGTAGAGTAGAATAGAATAGAATAGAATAGAATAGCATAGCATAGCATAGCATAGCATAGCATAGCATAGAATAGAATAGAATAGAATAGAATAGAATAGAATAGAATAGAATAGAATCCTTTATTGGCCAAGTGTGATTGGGCACACAAGGAATTTGTCTTGGTTGCATATGCTCCCAATGTACATAAAAGAAAAGATACATTTGTCAAGAATCATCAGGTACAATAAGCAAACAAGTCAAACTAAGAAACTGTTGATATAGAAACAATAAGGATACAAGCGACAAAGTTACAGCCATACAGTCACAAGTGGGAGGGGAGGAGTGATGAGGAGTGGTGAGAAGACTAATGGTCTACATGCTGCCTTGAGCTCCTGAACGAAAGGAGGGATATACATCCAACAGATAACAGAGTTGTGAGGGACCTTCTGGTGGTCTTCTAGTCCAATTATCTTCTTAAAAGCCTTCAGTGATGAAGCACCCGCATCTTCTGGAGGCAAGTTGTTCCACTGGCTTATTATTCTCACTGTCAGGAAATTCCTCCTTAGTTCTAAGTTGCTTCTCTCCTTGGTTAGTTTCCATCCATTGTTTCTTCTCCTGCCTTCAGGTGCTTTGGAGAATAGCTTGACCCCCTTCTTCTTTGGGGCAGCCCCTTAGATATCGGACACCGCCATCATGGCACCCCCCTAGTCCTTCTCAGTGTAGTCACCAAGAGACAGACAAAATGCCCCGATATATACCGTGATGCAGTAGAAGGACTACAGATTGCAGTTCTTTGAATCCTAAGGAATTTAGGATACTCCTCGATGTCCTACCTCAATATGGAGCTCAGTTGTGGTGGTAGAGAATGGGAGAATGATACATTCTCAAAGGATAAGTGCAGTTGGATTGCTTCTCTGGGTTGAGTCAGTCTTTATTTTCCCACGTAATGCAATTGTGGAGGCCATTTTGCAATGTCGTTTCCAATGGGGATTGACAAAAAGCAGAACCAAGTTATTTTCTTGGGGGGGGGGGGGGGGAATAGGCTTGGTGCTGAATGAAATTGGAGTGGAGGAGGAAGCTAAAGGAAGAGGAGTCTTCTAAAAACGATTGAAGAAAAACTTACTGGATCTTAGCTGCATGTTTCACAAGGAAAAGCCTGCCCAGTTAGAAAGTAATTTCTGTCAAACAAGAATAACTGCTGCCGATCACTTGATCTCTATATCCATGATGATGTTATTTTAAGCTACCCTTCACGGACATGTAAGAATTATGTGTTTTAAATAAAGAGCAACTGGGTAAAATTTTTAATATTAAATAGAAGGCGATTGGGGAAGGGGGAGCATTTGGTGAGCAGTGAACTTGACTGGGTAGATAAATGGATTTCTCAGGTTCTCAGGGTAGGAAGTGATATCTCAAATGTATTAAGTCACAAAGAAAAATTAGATAGTGTAAACTGATCTGTCCTGCATGAGGTGCTGAACTTTTCTGATGACTTTAGAAGGCCATGTTTATAGCAACTTCAGCTAGTGGTTGGGGAAAATGTGAGCTTTGCGAGAGAGAGGAATTCCAACCCCAATCTGTTCTCGCATAGCCCGATCTGCTTCTATGCACCTGCTTTCTCTGTCAACCAATTTCTAGCATTGCTATCTCTGCTTTTTCAAAATTATTTCTTTGCTTCTCATCATGAAATATGAACATAAGAGGGTGGCTATGGTTCTATGAAGTCATGCGCAAAGGTGGTATTCAGCTAGTTCAGACCGGTTCTGACATACCGGTTGTGGAAATTTTGAGTGGTTCGGAGAACCAACAAACACCACCTCTGGTTGACCCTGCCCTTTTCCACCCCATGCCCCATTTTTGCTTCCAGGAGCAAATCATACAATTAGGTATGATCATTTTGGATTTCCTCTCTATATTCCCAGATAGTGGTTTTTACTTCAAAAGTCTTGAACAGAGAAAGATTTAGGGGGCAAAATGAGGTAGGGAATTATTTATTATATTTATAACCAACCTTTAACTTTATAGAACTCAAAGCAGTGTACACAACACTCCCTCCTGTTTTGTAAATCCAGGTGTTGTGATTTATAACCCAAGATTTTAAAGTAAATGTATAATAGACTTCTAACTAACCCATGCGCCTTTGGCATATAGTCATATTGGGACCCTGACCACGGAAATGTCTTTGGACAATGCTGTCTCCCTCAGCAAAGAAACGAAAATGAGCATTGCATCCTAGACTTGAACATGACTCGGACAGTGGAGACGTTTTACCTTCCAGTAACACAGTTTTATTTGCTTGTAGCAATATCAGCCAGAATGTCAGGTTCCAAGAAATGCAACCATTATGAAACAAACTCTGAGGCATTTTGATTCCTCAAAGAACAAGTTCATTGATGTGCACCATCTTGGCACTAACTAGTGGAAAGCCAGTACTGGAAGTATCATCGAACCAAATTCAGGCTTGACACAGAATGTGGCAAAACAGACTTACCATTCGTGGGGAAGAGCAAAATTGCAAGACCTTCTCCTTGTTTTTACCAACTAAGCAGAGAAGGCTATAGAACATGGCTCCTGGAATTCTTTCAAGCCCGATTGGAAAGATGCTGGGAGGCCTCCGTATACTTCCTGTGAATAACCATTTAGGAGTATGTGTTTGTGTGTAGGTGTGCACACAGGGTGGGCTGCATATACTCTGATCTGCGTCCTGTGGCCAGAAGGGGAAAAAAAGGAAGGGGTTGCATTGATGGAGTTTTGTTTCTGTAGACCAAAGTCAGATCTGGCCTATTTTAAAATTTCATCTTCCTTCTGCTGGTTTCCCCCACGATACCAAATTTGGTCCCATCCTGTCCAGTTTTTCAGAACATTATCTTGCTGATGGACAGAGTCCAGAACCCCTTATAATTTCTTCCAACATTTTTTGGGGGGAGGGGGGCAGGTTGGAAAAAAGAAAAAGCATGAACAAAATGTTTTAACAAATCAAAGCTAACAATTAGCCTGATATCTATGGGCCTGTCTGGTCGTGGACCAGGGTGTACCTGAGGATTGTGACTTGATGTTTGAGAAAAGTAAATTGTAAACATGAATTAACAAATGAAATAAAATAAAATGTGTCTGTCAGACTTACCAAAAGGGGAGATGGAATGATAAATTATACTTAACAAAAAAAAAAATCAAAGTGGGTGTTCCGTATACAGCCAAAAACAAAAAAAACCCACCTCATTGTTGTCTTGTTTTCCTAATTGGGGCAACTTGTTTTTTTTTGTTCTTGGACATTTTTGTCCAAGAAAAAAGAACAAAAAGCTGAGCTATCCTGCCTATATTTGGAAGTGGTACACACTCTGCTAGTCTGCAAGGATTTTATCATTTTGTTTGCTTGCAAGATTTACATACTCCTGTTCATCAAAGCTTTGAGGACAATTTATAGAAATAAAATCAAAGCTGAACATAAAGTTAATAAATAAAGACATATTAGCAACAACGGAAAGAAAATGCATTCAGAAAAACATGGGAGTGCCAAAAGGTTAAGAAAAGTTGGGTCTCCTTTGGAAAATATTCTACAAACACAGAAACGTCCCTGCTAAGAAAACGTAATATGCTAAGCCTTGATTCCCTTAACTGTGGTTTATTCAGTCAGCCAAGTCATTTACTTCAGAAAATTAAGAGTGAACCTGATTGAAAAGGAGGCATTCCTACAGCAGAATATATGGGGTGTTTGGGCTCTGTGAGGATCCACACTTAGAAAACGAGCTCCCACTGAGCCCTTTAAGGCTTCCCTGGTAGATATAAAGCAGCGCCAGTCCAAATCTGGCATTAACATCCCATTCATGCGTTTTTTGAAAAGACTTGAAACAAAGACTTTTAAAGCTTCCCAGAGCCCTCAAATGGTATGAAGGTCTATAAGGTCTTGACAGGTCTGCTTTGATTAGTATTCCATATTTATAATATCTCCATAATGGTAAAACAAAGGAAAACAAGACCAGAGAATGCATTTTTAATCATCAATCATTGTCCTTTGTTTGTTGTGAATGAATGGCAAAGTAGGATACTGAGCCATCGTCGTAATCTTCTCTCTTCGTCTCAGCCCCCCTGCAACCAAGTGTTCAGGAAGGCAAACAATGCAACAAGAGGACACGGAGCATCCAGCAAATGAAATTCACAAGAAAGTCATTTTGGAACAAAAGATGCCTCAACGTGAAAAGGAACTGGAGAGAATTAAGGACTTGCCCCATTTTACCAAAATATTTCGGTAATATTACCACCGCAGTGGAGCCCCAAAATTTCTGCTGCTAAGTAGAGAGAGGAGCCAAGTCTGTTTTGCCCCATTTTATGACCTTTCTTGCCACCGTTGTTTCATGAATCTCTGCGATTTTTAAGTTAAGTTAATGGTGGTTCAGTGAATCTGCTTTTCCCATTGACTGTGTTTTTCAGAAGGCTCTTAATGGAAGATCTCATGACCCCAGGTGTCAATGGTCAAGCATACGAATTTGGATCACGTGACCATGGGGATGCTGCAATGGTCATAAGTGTGAAAAACGGTCATAAGTCGCTTTTTTCCGTAGGGTTGCAACTTCAGTCACTAAATGAACCGTTTTAAGTTGAAGGTCACCTGTATTGGGTAAAGCAAGACCAAGCCACAATCTGCCAATTTTCTTGACCCATGAGAAATTTACTTGACAGGTAGAACAATTAACCAGTGGAACGACTTGCCTCCAGAAGTTCTGTCACTGGAGGCTTTCAGAAGAACAGAGTTGGAAGGGACTGTGGAGGTCTTTTAGTCCAACCCCCTGCCTAGGCAGGAAACAACATTTCAGACAAATGGTTATCCAATCTCTGCTTTAAAACCTCCAGTGTTGGAGCATTTGCAACTTCTGGAGGCAGGTTGTTCCACTGACTAATTGTTCTAACTGTCTGGGAATTTCTCCTTAGTTCTAAGTTGCTTCTCTCCTTGATTAGTTTCCATCCATTGCTTCTTGTCTTGCCCTCAGGTGCTTTGGAGAATAGCTTGACTCCCTCTTCTTTGGGGCAGCCCCTGAGATATTGGAAGACTGCTATCATGTCTCCCTAGTCCTCATTGTCTCCAGACTAGCCATTTTCAATTCCTGCAACCGTTCTTCGTATGTTTTAGCCTCCAGTGCCCTAATCCTCTTCGTGGCTCTTCTCTGCACTCTTTCCAGGGTCTCAACATCTTTTTTTATATCGTGGTGACCAAAATTGGATGCAGCATCCCAAGGGTGGGCTTACCAAGGCCTTATAAAGTGGCATTAACACTTCATGTGATCTTGATTCTATCCCTTCAAGAGGAGTCTGGACAGCCATTGGTTTGAAATGGCAATATAAGGTTTCCTCCTTGAGTAAGGGGTTGGACTAGAAGACCTCCAAGGTCCCACCCGACCCTCTTATTCATGTGACAATCTCTGGACAGCAGTGGTGGTAGCCTGAAGCACAGAAGAAGGCAGGTGGCAAGTGGCTTGCCTCTCACTTGGCTTTCTTCCATAGCAGCAGAGAGAACAATAACTTGGAATTCCAGAGAGGTTTTCTTAGCCTGCTGCCCTTGACACACGTTGGGCTACAGTATAGACTTTTAACTAACCCCAGTCACCACGGCCGAGGCTTTGGGGAATAAGTTCCACGAGAAACTGTGGGGATTATAGCTGAGTAAATATGTATAGGAGCTGTCACATGGGTATTATTGTCCTTGATTTTCCCCTCCCTCTCCTGTTTGGGCCGGGATTGTTAAATGAAGCAGACTACGTGATGAGTGAATGCCAAGCAATGATTCTTTGACATCTATCGGGTCGCATGCAAGAAGAATTCATCTTTTCAAACTGTCCATTTTAATGTGCAAGAGGCCTGACAACCTCTTTCTCCTTCCCCATTCAAGTCTGCATCGAAATCTGCAGAGTAGATTAAGACAGGGAACCGCCAGCAGGCCCTGGAGAGAGAAAAAAAAAAAAAAACGGAACAGGCATTCAACATATGTACCCTATTGAAAAATAATAAAAGGAAAATGACTTTGTCATTACCTAACATTGGTTTGTCTGGATATGGCCTCCCTCCACCCGCTCTGTCTCTACCCACCTCCGCCCACTGGGCTACTGTATTGTTTTGATCATAAATAAAGCCTGCAATTTAAGCCTTTCAGGTGGCCCTCACCTCCTTCTCTGCCACATTTACTACCATGTAACATTAAATCAGGTATCCAAGCCAAGTTACTGCATACCTTTGTAAAAAAACAAAAAACAAAATATATAACTGCTGCCTGTCAAATATTCAAGGAATGTCTCGTGAAGGTTCAGCGTTTTGAGCCAAAGAAAGATGCTGTGGGTGAATTTAAAGGCTGATCTCCGTCAGCTTCCTCCTTCTCATGACGCCAAGAAGACAATGGCTGAAGAAGTGGAGTTAGAACGTGCCATTCCCATTCACTTGCGGGGCTAATCAACCGTTGATGTACCATCTTGGCTATTCACCACATTTGGACACCCCAGAGAGGATGAAAGGTGTAGAATTCATTGGCTTATTGATAACGATCCTGGGTCTGTTGATGAGAGAGGTGTAATTTTGTCATCTGGGGAGAAAGAAAGGGGCACATCCAGATTTCTTCACAGCCAAAGAGGGGCAATCCCTTCCCTCCGTTTTTTTTTTTTTTTTAGGGTCCTTCTTTCCTATTAGCTTTCTTCTGACTTTGAGCAATGCCACACGTTGCTTTCTGAATGGGAATAACACAATAAACTGGGAGTGTGCCAGCTGCAGCAGGCCAGACCAGGCCCCTTTTAACAAGTGATTAGAGAGAATCATATTAACACTCAAATGAGCAAAAAAGATGTGTGGGGCAGGGCACAGACATGCCAAGTAAGCTGTCAAAGAGCCCAGCCAAGGAGCGGTCCAGCCAGCATCGTAAATGACATCTTAAGAGAGATGGTCGTAAGTTTGCAACGGGAAAGAATGGCGTGGACAAAGGACCCAAGTATAACTCAGAGGCGGGGGTTTGTGCAGGGGGGAGCAGTGCTTTAACGCAAACGCTTCAATACAGGTAGTCCTTGACTTACAGCAATTGATTTAGTGACCAAAGTTACAAACAGCACCGGAAAAAAATGATTTATGATTCTTTTTCACACTTACAACCGTTGCAAGCATCCCCACAATCATGAGATCAAAGGACTCATAGTTAAGACGGTTTTGCGACCTTCTGTCAAGCAAAGTCAACAGGCAAACAAGATTCACTGAACAATCTTGTTACTAACTTATTAACTAAACAATTTTGTTTATTAGCAACTGTGGTGTTTTGCTTAACAACCGTGGCAAGAAAAATCATAAAGGGGGGCAACATTTACTTAACAAATGCCTTTGCTTAACAACAGAAATTTTGGGTTGTAGTTTTATGTTGAGAACTATCTGTATATTCTTTATATTACATCCAAGTCTTGAAACTTTTCAGCCCCACTATTTTGAGCCAATGGTTTTGAATGGGACTCTGCATGCATTCAATTTTTGGATTTTATTTCGGTGAACTACCTTATGAGGGCAATACGGAAGGTCAAGGGTCAGAGGCTGATTAAAAAGCAAGCAAAACTAAGAAGTTTGAGGGAGAAGTTTTGTATTGGGAGCCTGAGTTCCATCAGCACTGCTGGAATTTCTATCCGTTTTACCCACCTGTGTATCCGTGGAGGGAAAGTCAGCTTTCCATGTAAATATTTGCCTGATTAAGACTCTTTCTTTATTTTATTTTTATTTTTTAATAATATGTAACCCAAGAGCAAAAGTTTTATGTGAGAAAATGGCACTTGGCAAACAGTGGTTCTCTGATATGGTCTAATTGCTTTTGGTAAACTGACAATAAGTGGGGGGAATGAAAGCAGATATGACAGCATTTAAGGCTGAGGAGAAGCTGCTGCTACTGAGCCGTTCATTTATTTGGGCTTTTCCAGAGAAAGGAAGAATTAAGAGAGAAATTCAATGTGCTGTTAAATGTAACAAGCGAGCAGCGTGTTTCCTCTTGTTCTCGTCTTGTTAAATACATTAACATATTTACTCAAAATAAGTCACACGGTGTTTAATAAAGGCCTTAGACAGGCAGACCTATCCTTGCTTCTAATTCTGCTGCCTCAGAACTAGATAAAGAGTGGAGAAATATTCCCACGAAAAAGTTTTGCAGTGATAAAAAGTGGAAATTGCTGACAAGAACTAAGACCTGCAATATGCCACATTAAGGACTGACATCTCTTTAAGCTCCAAGCTCTCCTATTTTTAAAATTATAGGGTCTACAGATTTCCTAAATGGCAGTCTATCTGCCCTTTTCACTACCCCTCTTAAATTCCCAGGGAACTGACAGGACGCACAAGGAATTTGTCTTGGTGGAAATGCTCTCAGTGTACATAAAAGAAAAGATACATTTGTCAAGAGTCAAGAATCATAAAGTACAACACTTAATAATAGTCCTAGAGTACAGTAAGCAATTGAATCATACTAGGAAACGTCAATATAAATCGTAAGGATACAAGTGACAAAGTTACAGTCTTTAGAATAGAATAGGGAATAGAATAGAAATAGAATAGAATAGAATTCTTTATTGGCCAAGATTGGACACAGAAGGAATGTTGTCTTTGGTGCAAATGCTCTCAGTGTACATAAAAAGAAAAGATATATTCGTCAAGAATCATCAGGTACAACAGTTAATGATAGTCAGAG